>JAODUH010000023.1:837227-861483 GCA_027564835.1 Typhlichthys subterraneus | reverse complement strand
AAACAACCCCCCCCCCCCCCCCCCCTCCCTTCAGACAAAAAGAGGGGCTTTTGTTCTCCAAAAATCTTCTTGAGTCAATTTCACAATCCAAATACATGAGGCTGTAAATCGTACCTTTTGCGTAACAGTTGGGATTAACTGAATGATTTGCAAAGCGAATTTTGTTCCCTTTTCGCGTGGCGTCGACAACGAAATCTATTGAGGGACAGAGATTACAGATTGCTCAATATGTTCAGATGCAATAAGAGTGAATTACAGCACCGTTTGGGTGAACACTTGCCATTGTTCAAGTTGAAAAGGAAGCTGGACATGTACTTGTCATAAATGCGACCACGTCTGTCCGCTTCATCTTGGGAGATCAGCTTCGGTCACACATAATGTAAACAATAGATTGAGCCATTAACTTTAAGATACTATGCAATAAACATGTTGTTTCCTGTAGAGGTCAGGTTTATGACGAGGTCTCACCTCTCCACAGTACTCAGAGATGAACTCATTCTTCTGGACCGATTCTTTAATGAACGTACCCCACCCGGCCACATCTGAGGGGGCCAACAACAGGTGCTGACAGGGGGGTAATGGGAAAACACACTGAGACCAGAGCTCCAACACACACAACCTTGTTCTAAACATATACAGTGTTGTAAGATCCCCCTTTGTTCTCAACAGCAGCAGAAACTAAACAATGGCAGATTATGGGAGTAGCAGAGAAGATATCAATATTCTATTTTTTACTATCCTCACTGAAATACATATTAAAAGTTTTTTTTAAATATATATACAGTTTTTGTATATACGGTACCTTGACCAGTGTTGGCACAGCACAAATAGAGCAGTTTGTATGAACAGCCTCCTTTTTGAAGCTTGATGTAACAATGGCTGATACATTTTTTATCTTTTATTTACCCTTGAAATTCCATTGTAGTATCAAATAAAAATGGAGGTAAATGTTATTATGTGTTTCAGATATAATGAGGATTATAAATGTGTCCACAAGGGGCAATATCGCTGCAGAAAAGGAAGAATACATTTGCTAGCTCCCACCCCCGCAGCATTCTTGTACCTTTTTGAGACCCCGCTGGATGCTGCAGTTCTTGCAGGAGACCACCTTGCTGTCCCAGTGCTCGGCCGCGCCACACGTCATACACAGATCTGGGTCACACTCTCTCACGGCCAGGTAGCAGGGACACTGTTTGGTGTTGCACTGCGTTTTACACCTGCAGCCCGGGAAGCGGTTCTGACCTTGATACACAAATACCAATGTTAGAGTTGGCACAGGTGAGACGTGCAAGGTCGTGCTGCTAAAACAATCAAAATGGCAATGAACTGGAGACTGGCATGAACACTTTGCCTACAGTAGGAATGCCAAGGTTATATTCTCACCAAGCAGGAGCCTCTGCTGGCAGCTTTGCAGAACTACAACTACTCTGCAGGCTGGAAGTACACAGCGCCCTCTGCGCAGACGAGTGGAGAGCCGCAGACGGAATCAGTAAAACTGTCTTCACACTGGGCACTGTCCGCGCCAACGGCATTTCTGCCTGCAGTCTTAATCTCCAAATCCCAGCGCGTACAGTATGGGTGTGTGTGTGTGTGTGTGTCATCGAGCTTTGCGTGCATTATGTGTGTGTGTGTGTGTGTGTGTGTGTTTGTGTCATCAAGCTTTGTTTAGCTGCAGCCGTCTGACTCAGAGCTATGTTGTGCAGACGGACGATGATGTGTCTCAGGCCCAGAGCCCGTCACGGTCCTTTGATTTCCCTCCAAGTCATTAAGGCGCAACTGTGGGCTGCTTCCCGTTTGGCAGGAGTTCTCCTCAAATACGGGAAAAGGCGAGGTGGTAGGGAAAATTAAGAGGATTGAAGTAACATAATAACAAATTAGGCCAAAATATGCTCTCCCTTTTAACCCTTCTCTTTCATTTTCTCCTTATTGCTAAGCCAGATGTCTTCCAAATGACCTTCCGCATAAAAGAAATGCTAAATGCTAAATACTTGGGCACATCTGACAATGCGTTCTGCCTCATTTCTGCTGCATTTCAGCGCTGAATGCCTCTGCGCATTGCGAACACAGCTCGCGTTAAACAGACGCCCACACCTCTCAGTGTCTCCTGTGACCGCTGCCAGAGTCACTCCGGATCAGTTTACAATCTGACGCTCCGCTCTATTGTGGCCCAGCAGCCTCAAAGGGATGCAAGAGAGAAATAAGATTTGCTCTTCAGAATTGCTAGGCAGAGTAGAGAAGGTGCACAATGCTTTCACAAACAGGTGTGTGCCAGTGTCTTAGATATTTCCTTCACTACATTAAATCAAATGTTTTAAGTGTCATAGCAAGTTATCACATGTAATCACATCCATGTGTTTTATTTATTTTTGGTTAAGATCTGGAAGGTTTAAGAATACTGAAATATGAGAATACTACTACCATATTCATACTATATTTATTTTATTTTAAATGTATTTTAAATGTTTGGTGATATTAAGCAGCACTTTGCATAGTATGTTTTTGGCCCCATGACTGCACCCACACTAAAGGGAAATCCAAAGCACTATGTTAGAGGCAACTTCTGAAATAGACAGATATAGCCATTTTAAATCAATCACAACATGACTTTGGTGCTAGTATTATTACTGTGATCACCTCTTGTGCATGTTTAGACACACCCATAAAGTGATTTAGAACATTGGTTAAACCCACAACTCTATAGCTTCCTATCTGAAGTCTAAATATAACATCCTGATTAAATAATCCCTAATTCATGGTGAGGAATAGTTTTTAATTTTTTATATATTTATATATTTTATATATATTTACATATATTTTTTTTTTATATTTTATTTTATATAACATATTAGATGACATAACATTTAGGATACGTGCTACCAGTAAATACGTCAAGTTTAATCAACTTTATAGGCCCATCTGAGATATGTTTTTGACAAACGATAGACATATAGCAAATAACTGCACTGTGTATTCATTTTATTGAAGCTGTTGGTTCACTAAAGCTCTGAATCGCTTTGAGACAGTCGATGTGTGTGAGAGCTGAATGACTATGTAACAGTAGTCTTACACTCATGGTCGCACTGGCAGAACTTTTCACAGAAGTTCTGGGTCATCACACACGGGCAAGAGCTGTCACATGGGTGGTCCGGATGGTCACATGGCTGGTAGTTGTACACCTGATTGGAGGAGTTGTCTGAAGCGGAGCAGGAAAAAAACCTTTGGTCCGGTACAGTAACTGTACTGTACAGTAATAACAAAGGGCAGAACACCAACGAAAAATAATATAAATTTGGTGAATAGAAATGGGAATTTACCTTTCTTCAGCTGAATCTTTGCCCATAACCTAATCACACACAATAACACATGTATTGAACTTTGAAGACTAAGTTGTTCTATGGCGTACCGAGGGAAGCATTTGTAATTTAACCACAAGGTAAATTTAAGACGATAAAAAACATATCAATTTTAAAGAAATTAAAATAAGCAACTCTACCCCCCCCCCTCCCACCCAACAGTTCTCCGTGGGTTGTTTCAGCAACATTTTATCTGGCAAAATGCCTCAATAGCGGTCTCTGCATGACGTCTATCTAATACTACCACCAAAAGAATGATTGTGTGTAATTGCCTGTGTTTTCTCTTCTTCTTCTGTGGAGAAATCCCTGTGTCCACCATTGGAACACGATGTATCAGGACCTCTTTCACCGCAAACTCATACACCTGGAGGAAACGAAGAGGATGACAGCAACTGTTTACACTAAGTAAAAGATTATATTCAGTTTACGTGGACACGAGGAGCTAATGCATTCTCTGCGGGGTCACTAGAGCTGGATAACCAGAGACACGGACATGTGCGCATACACACACACACACACATGCACAGACATGTTCAGGCTTTCATACACACTCTTTTCTCTCTCCCTGCCACCCCTCTTCCTCCCTCCTCTCTCTTTCTTTATGGCTGCCAAGAATTAGATTTGGCCTCTTTCCTAGCATCCAGACACACACTAGGGCTGCAGCTGGTTTCAGCATTTCAACTCCAGTCCAACAGTAGGCGGAGTCCTGAAGCCTACGAGACTGGACAAGACAGCACGAACCAGGGGAATGGAAAGAGTGAAGGCATGCCCTGTCCATTCCACAGCCCAGTCTTCTGGATTTCAACATGGAACACGGTGCTTTCTTACTATCCTCCCTTTTGCACAGCCGCAGAATGACTGCGTCACGACAGAGTGCTGAGGAGCTGTCACATCTGTTATGTATCCACATTCATGACACCACATGCCATTCTCTGTACTCAGCCCTGTTGTTCATGCTATAAACCCACAAGCACACACACGCTTTGGGGAAATCTCATTGACGCAAAGAAGTCATATCAAATAAAATAAATAAATAAAAGTGACTGCTACCATTTCATATTGCCCACAAAAATAACACAAATCATTTATAATTTTGTAGAATAGAGTAGGTGTCTTAAACAATCATGGAATGAAACTTGTGCTGTTTAGTATATTTAAGACCTGCAGACTGCTCCAGGGTAAGTACAGGGTATGTTCAGGATACGAGAGATGTTTTCACTTGGGCTTTCCTACTTGTAGTTTCACTTTTAACCTCCACTCCAAACACAGGCCCAACATGCACCTTTTAAAAACGCATTGCTTAATTTATTTACTAAGCCGAAAACTTTGTCAACATTTAAAAGTACAATAAACCTTTATAATCTTTTACTGACCGTGCTTTTATTTTACTGTCTGGATCAAAAGCTACTGTAAAGAAGAGTGCTACAACAGCTCAATGAAAGAAATACTTAAAAAGGTAGGGTCAGTCTTTCTTGCCAACATTGAGTTCAAATCAAAACAGTATCGCTCTGCAGTCCTCCGCGGCAGCAGACACGTCGAAATGCATTGTGAAGCAAAGTGTAGTGCTACGGCTTTGTTGATATGAGCGGTGTTCACCACTTTATTTATGTTCCTATTTACAGAGCCAGGGCTGTGTACAAGTATCAGATCCATTTTTCAACAGTAAGATAGCGAAATGCGAGAAGATATTTGTTGAATTTGACAAAAAGTGTATTATCTTACATTTAACTTGCAAAAGCTGACTTTACCTTTAAGGAAATGGAAATGTGTGTGCCAACATCAGCAATGTCACCTGTTTACAGTTCTTGGTACCGATGAGGCGGGCGATAGAGCAGAAGTTGTTAGAGTAGGTACCGTGCAGCACCCTGAACAGAGACTCCTCCGCCCCACTCCACAGGGAAGGCTCAACTGGCAGGATCCCACCTTCCTCAGTGGGACGCTGTTTGGTTGGCGTCTGACAGCGAGAGTTCCCCTCTATTACACACACACACACACACAGGGTTACAGGGGCTTGAGTTCGCCTTGCCGGATATACACTCATACTCAGCTGCCAAAGGCAAATAACCTCACGTTGCTGGGCAACAGGCTGGATTCAACATTGCTGTGGCCACATGCTCCAGCACTGGGACTGCCTAATAATCTGCTCATCAATATGTTTCTCTGAATTATCTTCAGGAAGACATATGACAAGAGCGCTGAGTCACGGGCTAAATGTCGCTAGGTTTCCAAGTGTGATGACGGGATTTGCTATGAATCACAGCACACACACACAGATTTAAACAAATATCTGCAAACATGAGAGTGGGAATATGAGGAGGATAAAGAGTGGATTGCTCTTATTTCCAGAATTCTATTCTCCACATGAGGATATCAACAGACAAGAACAAGCCAGGAGGGGACTCTAGATCAAAAGAAGTGTTTGTTTTTGTAGCTGGAGCTTGATAGTTTACTGAAGCTTACAATATGTTTGATGGGACAGTATGCACTTTGAGAGTGCTAAAGTAAAACACAACAAATGTATTATGATCTCCAGACTGAGTTCTCTTTTTACGCTTTGTGCTGATGTTTCCGACCAATTACAATGAGCGCTGGCAGATTTCCAGAAGCTTAGATGTGTGAGAGTGTATTGCAAACGATGCATCTGCTCAGCTAGATGGTGAATGACTCAGCATAGTTTCCTAGCAGGAGACAGTTTTCATTACATTCCCAGAATTAAGATGGAACCTTACTTACCTTACACTCAGTGTTAGCATGACATTAGGCAGAATTGAATAATACATTATTATAAACTGATTATTTGACTATAATTAAATAAATTAATACAAAGTTAAATACACACTTAATTATTATGTAGTATAATGATAATAATATTAGTTTATGCAGTATAATTATGAGCATATTATATGTGTATATATGTGTTGTTGGTTTCTGTTTTCAGTATAATATAATATGTTATAATTTCTATAAACAAATAAAAAAATTCCAGTTGAATGTGTACATGAAATGCGTGTGACATTCCTACAGAACACGATGGCAGTAGCCAACTTCAAGCCCTACAGGCCCTGAAGAACACCAATAACCACTCCAGTCAAGATGAGTCTCCTACTGTACCTGAGGAGGAGGTGGTTTCCCGATCGCTGTCTCCCTCCTTCCCATCCTCAGCAGAACCTGACGGCCCAGGACAGTTGGAGCTGGTGGGTCGGGCTTGTCTCCGTCTTCGACGGGACCGCTGAGATCGCAGCATGTTCTGCTCTGCAAACTCTTTGGCCCCTTTCTTCATTGGAGACAAAACATTGAGGAAGATAACTGTATACTATATACACACATTCATTCTATGGGCTACCAATATACAGATGGCTTCCTACATTTTAAACTCAATAAGTCTTGCATTTAGACAGAATGAACTAGCAGTGGGTCTATATTACAGGCAGTCTGTTACTGTACCAGAGGTACAGTACTGTGTAATGGTTAGCAATGCTCATATACGTTGCAGAAAATGAACAAGGAATCACAGCTTTAACCCAGATGTACATGCCAGTTCATTGAAAAGTTTAGATATCGCAATATTTTGTTATTACACAAAAATAAAAGGAATAATGTGAAGGTTAGATGGAGCCTACAGCACCTACCTGTAGCAGGAAGCAGTTGAGGCCACACGGTTCGGTCTCCAAGCGGACTTCCTTGCTCTTCCTCTTGTAAACATTAGGAGTTGCGTGGAAAGCTGTTGGTAACAGAAATAAAGGCTATCTGTCACATGTGCACACACACACCAAAGTAACAGCATGTAGCAGCACTTAAAAATTAAATATTCTCACCAAACATGCATGAAACAGACAACATTCAGACGGCCAAAACAAATGGACAAACTAAAAGCACGAAAAACTAAAATAACCAAACAAATTAAAAGCAGATTTCTTACGATGGAGGAAGCAGTCGTATTTGAAGCAACGTCTGCAGAAGAGCGTGTGGAAAGAGTGCAACGACTGCTCTCGCTGCACTGATTTGGCAAAGGGCCCGTCCATGTTGGGGGTGCAGAGAGGGGGCAGATTTACTGGACTGGGGGGCTCCAGGAGGTCCTTATACCTGTAGCGATAAGAAAGGATAGTCAAGGAGGCTACCCAACACGTCAACTTTAAACCTAAACCTGCCTATCACTCAGCACTTCGTATTATCTTTCATCTGAACTCCCTTTATAAAGGGTTGACTGTGTAGGAAGGAAGTGGTCCTGTAAACAACTTGTTTCGAGTGGCACTCTTTCAAATGCTGATGAAACTGTTCTTTTCAGGCAGAAAGCCTGAGAAGGAGCAACCATTCTTTCAAAGAGCCCTTGTCACCATGGTGAACACTAAGCAACGCGCTAGTTGGCATTATGCTAAATAGGATGCTAAGATGCTAAAAGGAGTCACATTGAAATCCACTTACTTTTCCTTCAGCTCCCCCATGGTACCCTTGTAGGGGAACATTGAGGCAATGGCCGTAAAAATCTTGTCATGAGGTATCTTTTTACTGCTGGACAAATCCCTCACTGTTGAAAACACAAACAGAGAGAGATAAGATGCAGTATTACAATTAGGTTCCTATAAGGACTAATATGCAACATATTCTGTTGCAATGTTGCACAATACAGCTTCGGCCTGTTAAGGACGTCTGAATACTTTGATTCTATGCTTTCATTCACGTACACTCAAGTCTGTTCACGCAGTATTATCTCCGTTTACTGTACATTCGGCAACGTTCACAGAGCAGCTAAATTACTCTCTACCTAGGTGTGCTTGTCTTACACTCTCAGAGTCTGGGCAGAGCGCGTACACAGACACGTTGCCCATACAGCCTGCTAGTAACCTCATTAGGGCGTGTAATCAGAGCTGGGGTATATACGTGTCATGGACAAACAGGTTTCCTCACACAGGCTGCTGGGGACCAAATGTTAAGGCTGTTATAAAACACACTATGCCCAGGCTGCAGTACAATGGAGACCATCTACAGCCGTCTACACAGTGACGGTGTAATGCAGGAAAGCGTACCCTCGACCACGTTCCTCCTCTTCCTCCTGTGGAAAACAAGTGGGGCCACTTTGGCCTCCTCCGTGGCCTCCACTGAGCTCCTCCGCATTGCTCTCTCCTCCTCCTTCTTCTCCGGCGCAACGGTGACCTGTGGCTGCTCCTCTTCTCCTCCTCCTCCTCCTCCTCCTCCTCCCCTCCCCTCCTCCTTCTCCTCCTCCACCTCTTCCTCGGGGTCCGAGTACTGGCTGAGTGCCTCCACCAGCTCTTTAAAGATCTCGTCGTTGATGAAGCCGCCCTCTGGAACACAAACACAGGGTGCAAAATGGTGGCGTCACAGCACATCATAGGCATACCTCTCCTCAGCTAGTATGCTTAAGTCACTCCCAGTCAACACTGTAGCGCCATATAAGGCTCTCTGGCACACACACACACACGCACGCGCGCACGTACGCACGCATACACGCGCACACACACCTCTGTCTCCATGGACGCCATCGTAGTTGTCAATCAGCTCCTCCAGGAAGGCCTCGTCCTGCTCCAACACCTCGTCACCCATGTAGGGGATGTTGTGGAGGAACGTCTCATCCTCCACCTGGATAGGGCATTGGACAGGTGTGTGTGTGTGCGTGTGTGTGTGTGCGTTACGTTGAATTTACACTCATTCAACTGAATAACAGTGGATTGAATGTCTGGTTAAAACAAAACAGGGAGGTGTAGCGTTTTGGATTGGAACATTTTTCTTAAAGTAAACCAAGGACAAGTCCATTTACAATTTCAATAAACCTAGCAAACGTTGGTGTACTGAAGGGAGTCTCGATTTTTTAGGTAAGTGGTAATACAGTAATGCCTGCAGAACCTTACCACTTGACATACTGTATTATGATAACGTTACGTAACGGAAACTATCGACCGTCTCATACCATGAAGTTATGCTGCAGTGGTGACCAGGAGTACATGAAGGGGATCCCTGCCACTGTTGAAAGGGGCCGCATGGCAATAGCCTGGGCCTTGAACGCTGGAACGCCAAACTCCACCGTGCACATCTGTAAATGATTGGACAGTTTGATGACATGCTCAAACACATGTGGCTCCACCAACGGTGCAAATGAGGCCAAACAACACAGAACACAGAGTGCCATGTCATGTCAATCTGGGAACACAAAGACACTATTCTGCTACTTATATTGTTGGCCCCAGCAGCTTCTGTCATGTGACTCTTAGTGTTAGTCAGGAATAATAATAAGTTACTAGTTACTTATTACTCCTTCAGAAAGTTATAATATTACCTATAATAGTATAATATAATATATAACATAATAATATTACCTTTACCTTTTAAGTAATTACTTGTTTCACAATCAATACCCTTCCTCGCCCCTTCCTAAAAATGACAACCTGTGTAGCCAGTTCATTTTAGAATGTAATCCTCTTTATTGGAGCAATACTTAACCTTAGGAGTCAACAATAGGCCAAAGTGAAAACACTGCAGCCTCTCAAACCAAATGATTGACAGGTTGGTTCAATTAGCCTATCCTATGTTTGCTAGGACCAGAAATATCGTTCTTGTAACGCAGTAACAGCATTAATGGGATTAGTAATTGTAATATTATTACTGTTTTGGAAATAGTAATTAGTTACACTACTAGTTACAGAAAAAAGTAATAATATTAAAGTAACTAGTTACTGCCCTTGAATAGTGCTTATCCAAACTTCATAAAGCACTGAATATATATCAAATACATACATTAAGACCCATGAGAAGTAAAAGCGTAAGAAAACGGGGAGAATCTATTTTTTTTATTCCATTCTTCCCTCAGACGTACCTTATTGTTGGGCAAGGCTCCACTAGAGGCTGATGGAGGAATTGTCTGAATACGGAGTTTGGACCAATCTGCATTCAGAATATTGGTTTGCTGTTCAATTTTTTGCCTGTTTGACATGAAGAGGGCCTAGAACCACACAGAGTAGATTGCAAGAGGACGTTGCATCACCACAAACACAAGAGCCCACAGACAGGTCAGGAACAGTCACAAACTATAACAGAGAAATGCAGGTCAACCCACCTTGACCTCCTCTGCTTTTTTAAGGCGTTTTAACTGACGGAGACGCATGTACTCCGATTTGACCCTCCTCCTCCATTCCAGCAGGCTACGTGATGGGATAACAGAGGAAAGAAGAGGTCTTGGGGAGACTGGGGTTGGTTCACGGATCAATGTTGAAGCCTCCATTTCCTCCATTGTTCTGTAGATCTATAGGAACAAGCGGCAGACCAATAGAATGCCACTGTTGTATAGAGGGTACATTCCTGGAAGCCACAAAAGCCAAAAATATGTTTATATCTCTTTTCTATTCAACAGTGACAACAAAAAGACCTCACTTTACAAATACAATATAATACCCGTTATTACATAGTTATATGTCCTCACTACCACACACATTGGGCTTTACACACAAACTTGCCCATTTGCAACACCATACAATACATTAATTAGGACGACTGCCCCCGTGCGTTTGCAAAACAACATTGTCGTATTAAAATAAAATATTTATCATTATGGTAATTATGACTAATTGTTTGGCACTATTAATTAATCGATCTCAGTCACGGGTTATTATAGGTCGAAAGACGAAAAGAATTCCCTAAGAATATAATAATATAACGTGTTAAGCACACACACATTACTCAGAAGTGGGCGTGTCCTCTCTGTAAAGCAACATGAAACAGAGCAGAAAAGTGCGTAGTGCTGCATTCGCACGTCTCATAATAACCACAGTTAAGATTTACTTGCCCGAATTATCCAAATTAAATTTAGAAATGACTATGAAAGCAAAGCGAAGCTTAGAAATATCGTTCTAGCAAGCAGTCAACCTCTACGAAGTGCATCATATAGCTTCAGTCTCGCTGACATGTATCCACTAATATGTGGCACTTTAAATGTGTGCGCACTTCACATGCTTGGTGGCGCACACTGAGCTCTATGAAAACATTGTGTTATTCTGACAGACCGTTATGCCTTTCTGGCCACAGCTACTGTGTCGCAGTTACAAAAATTACCTTACAATCCTCGTGCCCTGCTGTACGTGCTTCTGCTTGAGTCCGCAACGCGATTAAGTCCTCTTCTACATCCAATGCAACGAACGCTTTATTTACTATTAGTCTATCGTATTTTCTAAGCGTAAAGAGTATACATCCATATGGTGTCCGCAGGCATGGCAGGAGTGTTGTTATAGCATACAATTAAAAGCTACGCACTTGGCTGGGCTGAGGCTGTCCTAGCGGAGGGTGACGTTTTATTACGATAGCCTACCGGAGGAGGAATCATGATTCTGCCTTGGTGGGGGAAAGGAAAAGTAGAGTGGGCTACAGCATGGGCATTTACACGAGATCTGATGTAACGACACCGACTAGGTCCTATCGGATACTGTATTCTCAAACGTAGTATATTGTTAATTAGGCTATGCTCATACTAGGCATACATCGATGCACACAGCCTATTGAATCATAAAAAAGTATATAAAAGTGACATGAATAAATAAATAAATAAATAAATAAATAAATAAATAAATAAATAAACGAATTAATGATTTTAGACCTGCAGTTACGAATATACATGTTGGTTTAGCATAATAGACTAAATATACATAATATTCTCATCGAAATCGAATGTCTGAATTATATTTAAACATCTCTGCGTGCGATCATGTTAAAACCCAGTTTGCTGCTTTGGTCGTCCTAACCAGTTTGTTGCTTTGGTCATCCTTAGGAACAGTGTTCCTAAAGGGCTGGGGAAGCCGCCTGACGCTGTTGGTGCAGACGAGGTCAGCACGTCTCCGCCACGCCACTGCTCTTGGTGCGCATGCGTCAGCGCTGTTGCCTACTGCTGTGAGTACTGCTGAACGAGCAATGAGCTGAATTATATTTTGGCCTAATCTCTATCTGGGTGGGAAAACGTTGTAGTGGCATTGTGCTGAGCTACCTGGTGAGCTAATGTATTACATACAATAAATTACATAATAAACTAAACCTGAATACAAACGTGATAAATACATGTTCATGGCCAATACCATTTTCGCACACACGAGGGCACCAGAGAGCTTCATGATCTGATGGCGCAGTTCTATAGTTCTATGCGCGGCACATATTACATGCAGATTACTCACATCACGTGCAAATACAGCTGTACAAACACATGCAGCCCACCCACACACACACACACACACACACACACACACGCACGGATGACAATATTGCATGGCTAAAATATAACAGTATATATGCCTGTAGAATGAGATTCAGTTAATGACAGCTGGCATCTCTGGAAATGTATCTCTACTATTTATGTGATCTAATTGCATACGTGGAAGGCCATAATGTTTCCAAAAGTATTCTGTGTCATGTCGATATTGGACAAAAATCACATACAGGAAGATGAGTTCTGGAGGGCATTATCAGCAGAAGGCATTTCATTAGGCCTATGTATGAAGTAAACAGTATGTTTTGATTTTGGCATTGGGCATAAGCATATAACTATATTGGCATAAGGTATGGATATCTTTAAATGTGTGCCAAGATACTATATAAGAGATTAAACAGTCTAGCTGGAGTCAAGAGTGACATTATGTTGCTAGTGACTTGAAATAATCATTCATCAGCAATAATAAGGTAGTTATAGTATAAGTTATGAACAAGAGTTTGTTAAAACCTCACATGCAAATAGTTTAAAGCATGCTATTTGCTATTCTGTAAGCAATAGTATTATGTAAAGGTTTCACCCATAACAAATATGACAATGCCATGCATCATATTTAACTTCTCTTGGAAGTTTAATGCAGATGTATTTAAGCTTTAACTTGTAGTGGCCTTTTATTCAGTCAGGGACATGAAAACAAAACTCTGCTTTATCTAAATTGAAATGTGGAAGCAATTCTGGCCCAGTGTTAACTGGCCCCATGCCAAGCCCAGCAGCTGAGAATGGAACCGAAATGAAAGGAGTGTATCCTTCAACACACACATGCGCACGCGCACACACAGTAGATGTCATCTCCTGAGTGCAGTCAGGGCAGAGGAGTCTTCTCTAACCACTGCCTGGGTGGGATAGGGGTTGGAACCGGTGTTCAGTCAGTGATGACCTAAACAGCTTGTTTTTTTTGTGTTTTTTAACTATAAGTTGACGCTGCTTTGGCAACACAAAAACAAGCAATACTTCATTAAAAGTTCCTCTTCCAGCTTCTGTTGTTCTGTATTAAGCAAGTATTAGGTGTAAGATACGAGAAATAACATTTGTTCCCTATTAGCCAAGCATACATATTCTGGTAAAACAAGGCCTCACATTTTTTAAGAAAATGCTAAACTTGTAAGAAGCATTTGATTTTCCAGATATCTGTGTCAGTGAAACTCTTAATGTCACTAATATAATAGTAGTTTGTAAACACTTGCCATACATCTAAAAACAGTAGTGAAATATACTTCCATTAACTAATTAATCAAAGGCAATGTAATCAGTTATTTTTTAAGTAAGTTTTTACCAAGAAATAGAACAAAATGTAATTCAGACCCAACACAAACAGATTCAACAGCTGTATAGCACACTAATCCCCTTTTCCTAGAACTCTGTTTAGACATTATAATATAGGCCTCCCTAGCTATTGTACAGTACATATGAACCATTCAGGACTCTCCTGGGATCCCTTCATGCACGCAGATACACTCACCACTTTACCACAAACACACATAAATAAACGCACACTCATGCACGCATGCATGTACACAGACATATACACACAGTCTACATATTTGACTGCACATTTTCTTAATTGTCCCCACACCCTTGCAAAAACAAACCCGTGTTACAGTCCTGAAACATATTCACACTTACAGATGTCATATACTCCTCAACTTACAGTAATTCATTCCTTTTGATATTTTTTAAATGTATATATTTTTTTTTCCGATTGCTTACACACTAAAACTACACAACTCACTGTGAGTGAAACCTTACACTCGGGGAACTGCATCTGCACAACTATAATCACATTCTCAACATCACACTTTTTGCAAAATGCTACACATAGTGATTTGCAAAATAATAAACAAACACATTAGACACATACTGTACACAATTTCATTTAAATGCAATTTCAAAGTATTGCCTTACAAAATAGAATACCACAGCTATGAAACAATTCATCAAACCCAGCCATCAGTTAAACAGACACTTACATGCTTAACTGTAAACTCACCAATCAGCCATAAGTAATATAAAAATATTGAAGGCTGACATTACCAAATATATATTTACATGAATATATATCCTGTAAATAATTATAACAATGATGTGCAGTATACACATAAATACCTAAAATATAATATATATAATATAGTATAATATAATAGTGTGTACCTACTTATACAGTAGCATACCAAAATACTGTATGTTACTGTAATGATTTTTCAAATACATGATTTTTACAGTACTTTTTTTGTGCCATATATGCAACACAATGCTTTGGGAATTATTCAATACATACTATTTAATATTTCTTGGTAGAGAAAGAGAGATAGATACAGTATACGGGGGGAGGGGGATTGCAGGGACACAGTAGTTTTCTCCTTATCAGGGGCTCTCTGTGCCATTGTGAGAATACGCCCAGGCCTCCCATCCTAGGATATGAGAGTCTTCCTGTTATTTCACAGTCTTCCTGCATAAAGGCTGAGCCATGTAACACCCACCAGGAGAGGAGACATACATCGTTGGGCAACATGACAGTCAGCAGGGGCTCATCTACAGCTACGTTGTGCTTTTTGAGTCTTCTCCTCTGGTGTAAGTATAAGATTAACACAGTAGTTGGTCTAGTTTTGTGCTAGCAAACAAGTAACTTTAGAATACACAGCTAGGATAACCTGAATGTAATATGTTATTGTTGGCACAGCAAATTTAGCTCCACTTAATATAATTGATTTATTATTGCGTTATTGTATTTTTGTAGCCCTTCTTTGATTCGTTACCGTTCAATAAGGGTCAACATTAAATACGGCCAAGTGACAATGGGGACACATTACCTTCTAGCACACAGAGTGGATAAACACTGCATAGAAATGTGTGCCATTGTCTTTCTTTAATTTCTCTTTCCTGCCTTCACCACTATACACAAGTACTGTACACATGTGCACATTAAGTATGCTAATATCATCGTTATAACAGCCGTGTGGTATATCATGCATCCTTATGATAATGTACAGTAGAGCCGCGTCTGAGCAATGTCATCATAGAGGTTGTACTGTTACTAAAGTAATAATATACGATTTCTCCTTCAGTGATATGTACAACAGTAGGCGGCCTGGTCAATAAAGAGCCACAACCCACGATGGCTGGTAAATGCTGTTTTAACACAAAGAAATCTAAATCAATTCAGTGCTTGACTGACATTTGTAACATGTGTCTAACGTCTCTCGTCATCTCTACAGGACAGGCGCTAACAAAGGCAAATAATGAGAGTGATCGTAAGTCATTGTATTGTTACTAGTATCAGTACTTGTTCTAATTAATTGCAGTGTCTTTCTAAATGTGTTACTGGGGGATGCTGACATTGCAATATGTTTAATTCCAAGTTTCAGACATAAAACATATTTTTGTTTGCGTAATATAAAATGGACAAATTTGCCATATAAAAAAAAAAAACCTTTAGAAACTTTAGTAAACATTGAGAAGGCCTGTGTACCATCAACAGAGTATGTCATAACTCCCAGCAAGATCTCAAATAGTGGGTGGTAACATCCATAGACAAGACCAGGCCATAATTGTTTGGGTACAAAGATCAAGTGAAACCTTATTATGGGCAGTGCCCCACATGGCTTCTCTTCCTGTGTTTGTTCGTCATTCGCCCCGTGTACGTCTACGATAATCGCATGAACTCTGGGTTGTGAAACAACTGGAACTTTGAAACAGTCCCCCTTCACTGTTCCTCATCCAACATCTTCCTTTTTTCCCCCAAACTTTCCCCGGCTTCCCCCGCCAACTCCCCCAACACTGAACTCCTCCTTTGCTGAAAAGACACATTTCCTGATGTCATTACTAAATCAAAACGTTGCTCAGCAAACAGATGTTCGGAGAGGCCCAACATGTGGTCAATGTAACATAAATTAACATGTTTTCCCTGAACTAAATATTGAATGAACCAGTAAAAAAAAAATCCCCCTTTTCACTTGAGGTGTCTTAACCTTTAAGAACTATTGTTTTGGGGGTCTCTGTTTGAGTGGCAACAATGCGGCAACAAAAAACCATACTCAAGTGTAAGGCAGTGAAAAGCCAGAAAAGTGCCCAAGGCCAGTGTCATCCCAAAACCCACAAGAAGAAGCATTATAACAAGAACCAAAGCTCCTTCCCCCCTCTCCCAACTCATGCTGTTGTACATGGGTGAGGTCAGATGAGAGATGCCTCACACGGTGGGTTGTCTTTACTAGCCCATGTTAGGGAAGAGTGGCTCTTTTAAAGAACAGTTGGCTAGCACTGGCTAACAACAGCATCTTCCAGGTTTGATCAAGTGAACCTGAATATGAACGCATGTCTGTCTGCACAACACCCTGCAGTGTCATGATTACATCCACCCCTAAACACAGAGTCCTAAATGTTTACTCATGTTTCCTATTTGGCAGAGGCAGTCCAAAAGGCAAATAAATCACATGCTGTGAGCCGGCCAGGCCTTTGACTGTGAGAAACTGAGACAAAAAAGCAGAACAAGAGTTAAAGAGTAAAGGGTTTTCAGATGTGGGTCCAGCCCAGCTTGGGTGTGCTCCCTTTTATTTGGGGAGAATGGAGAGGACAATCTTTGTAGCCTCCACCCCTTTAAAAGACAATGGGATCCTACACAAATGTGCATTGAAGAGAGGAAGAGGGGCTGCCAGGGCGCGGGGCAGAAAGACAGAACGTCGATGAACATCTGGTAACCGCGGGTAACACCGTTTTGGACATCTGGTGATGGACGGTTACGCTGTGTTTCTCCCACCCTGTCGGGTTTCCTGTTATGCCTCTCCGTGCTCAGGCTAAGAAGTGTAGGCTCATTTTACATGGTCATCTGTTGGGGAAAGCGCACCTCTGTTTGTTTTTTCTGACATGAAGGGAGCACTTGGTTACTTTGGGGTGTTCCTGTCGTTTCTCTCTGGTGAGTGTGTGGTCTCCCCATTGCCTTCAGCATACCTTCTGTCGCTTTGATGGCACGTGATATATTCTCTTTCATTTGGGAACTGTTTAGCAAGTTATGACAGAAAAGTCATCATACCATGGCATTTAAGGATAATTAAAAGTAGGTCGTAATGGCAAAGGCCTGGCGTGAGAGCTTTGATAAGTAAACTATGTCTGAGTCAAAATGTGTCTAAATGTTATTCATTATCTGTGTTGTTTTTTCTTTTAGACATCAGTTCTGGAAACTATACCAGCATGAATGGTAGGATCTAATATTTGTCTGTTATTTATCATGTCATATTTTAACAATGTCCAGTACATTCCTTATATTGTATGCTTCTCTTTCTCTCTATAATGCACACGCACACGCACACGCACACGCACACGCACACTAAATCTCCATTTCATTTAGGTTGCGGGAATTGGTCTTCTCAATGTGACTACTGTCAATTATGTTTTGAATTTAATTTGGCACCAATGGACTGCCTGGAGAAATTGTACGAGCCTTTGTGCCTCAAGAGCTTTTACACATACATGGATTTACAGAGCGACCGGTGTCTCTGGAGTAATGTGAGAAGGTATGATCATGTTATTTACCCAATAGGAAATAGGAGATACAACCTGGGATTTATCCGCCTTTGAAGTAACCATCTTTTCTGCCAACCGCAGCGCATACAACAACGTCACCATATGCACAGAGGAGATAGCGGAGTGTCTTAAGATCCCGTGGCCCAACCCGTTGGTGGAACAGACCTTTGTGAACATCCACGCCAAGTTCTTCAAGGACTGTCCCATTGAGGAGCTCAGCGACCCACCTCCAGGCATTGTGTTTGCCCTGGTGATGACCCCCATTTGCCTGATCCCGGTCATGGTCGTCCTGGTGGTACTGAAGACCAAGAACGGTGATGGGAGCTCCTGATGGCTCTGCACCTGCTGTCAGCTCACCAACAGACGGCGTCCCGTCGGAACCCAACAGTAAATTTCCGTATGGACTAGTACTCTTCTCTCCTCACTGGTGACCTCTGGCTATAGAGGGTTATCCAGACAAATGTACTTCATACTACACTACACACAGCTTCTGGTTCTGCACTGATCAAAATATCACATGAAATAGCATCAGAATTAGTACATTCTGTGGTTATTCAATGACATGCTCCGCTGGGGTAAAAGATAATTTAACTCCATATTCAATATATATTATTGTCTTTTTTTTGGTAATTTGTTTTGATCTGAGGTGCTGGTGTGTAGTGTGACATGTACTGTAGTGGCATACAATGTCATAACAGATACTGTAAGTCAATGATAAACTGTACTCTTTAATTATAGTTATAGTTTCCAAGAGATCACAAATAACCATTTTACACAGGAAATAACCCCTGTTTAAGCGGCTCTTTCAAAACAAGAGAAAATGTCTAAAAGGTTTTTTAAAGTAGATGTTTCATTGCATTATGGTGCCCACAGCAACTACATCTGTTGTTGTAGAGAACAGTGTAAGGCTAGGAGCTCTCATATGGGAAGGATAAGTGATAAGTGTCAGAGATGCTGAGTGAGTTTCAAAGTAATACAACACATGATGTGTCCTGTATGGGAAGACATGGAAACACAGATATAAAGACTCGAAAATTCAACAATAGGAAAAGGACAGAGCCTAAACATCATTCACATGGGTTTTTCTATCTGTTCGACATCAGGAAACTCTCCTGGAGTGAATCAGCTTCGTGTTCTGTAAATATATTTCTAAGTGACGACAAAGGCCCTTGATGCTGACAGAAGACATTTATTTTGACGTTGCTCACGCGGCTGGCCACTCTGAGTTAATGGTTAATTTAGTTATTATAATTCTTCAACTCCTTCAGTCTGTCACTTATTGACGTGTTGGTCTGTGAAAATCTTCTGACCGCTAATTACAATATGTACAGCATGTGAGCTGTTATGGGGAGGGTCTGCTATGTGAGTCATGTTCCATAAAAGTTTCTGGCCAGGGGTTTACACAATGAATGTGTACACCCGTAAGAGGACATCTCCTTCCTGGTATTATTTATTTCATTAGTACTCCTTAAGAACTATTCTCTATCTGCCCACATGACATCCGTCACTGTGACAAGACATAAAACCTAGCCTAGCGTTCAGGCCAGTAGC
This sequence comes from Typhlichthys subterraneus, assembly GCA_027564835.1. NCBI lineage: Eukaryota > Metazoa > Chordata > Actinopteri > Percopsiformes > Amblyopsidae > Typhlichthys > Typhlichthys subterraneus. The sequence goes on along the minus strand of JAODUH010000023.1, from coordinate 841,809 downwards.
ATTAAACATTCAGACAGAAGACATGGTTTTGTCTAGCAATATAGACTGAGTAGTGACACAATGATAAAACTGTTATCTTATGCCAGCATCATGCTATGTTTTGTAATATTCAGCCTTGAATGAATGACAATGGAAGCCAATGTAAATGCTTTCAGAATTGCAAATAGAGAAATCTGTTAATCCATTCAATGTATTGTGTTTTTGCTATTGTCAGGACTGATGTGGGCTTACTATACTGTCTGAGACAATACAGACAATACAGTCTGACCAGACAATGTGCACTGTATGTATTTCAACATGTGTATTTACAATACTAACATATACCGTACACTTCGTGTTAAATTGTGTTTTTTCCCCATTGACTCAACCACATGTTCTTAGAAGATATTGTGTTAATCTACTATCAGTGCCACTAGAGGGAAAACAATGATACACAAAGCCCCTTTTCTATATTAGCTACACAAATTCTGAAATAAATTAGACAAGAATCTACACCGGTGAATCTTCTTGTGTAAGGTTCCCAAACAGACACACACAGTAGATTTGTCATTTGCTAAATATTTGTGTGAGCTACTGTAAGTGTCATCACATCTGCAAGCTCAGCTACTACCCTCAGCTCACACTGGATAAAGACATCTGTGTTAGCCTATAGTCTTGTGATTGTTTACAGTCTTTGTATCATTATGGTCGTAGACCTCGGGTTAATTTAACTATTGGAGCAGCCTTTAACCAATGGTTGTTGCTTCAACTGTTTGTATTGCTTCATCTTGCTCTACCACCATTTAAAAACAACTGCTTGACTTCATAAGCACTAGAATTAGCCATCACCACTGGTCGCTGATTGGGCCAGCTTCCAGAGTGGCTGTGCGGACGCTACAGCGACGCGGCTTTCCAGACTATAATCTCAGCTCATAACACTGTGTTTTTCGAGAATAGAACGTGATATGAAAAAGGTTTTCTAGTGTTAATCACTTTACACAGTGTTGTATCTTGAAGCCATATTCATTACTTACAGTACATCTTCAATGAGCAGCAGTTGCTATGTACAGTAGTAGTGAATGGAGCACACCCATAGCTCACAGGAGAGGCTGTCTGTCTGTAGCAGTGCCGGGTGGTAAAATGTGTTGTGTGACCTTTGTCCTTTCTAACAGTCAGGTCATCCTGTCCTCACCCAAGAGCCCTCCCCCACTGGTGACCTCAAAACAACTCTGCATTAGTGGGCCATGCATGTTAGAGACTGCATACCAGATGTTTGTCTCTGAGACAAGCCGACTCAGCTCAAATGTGATGCCACTGTAGGCTGGGGTCACCTGCAGGTATGCATGATCATATTGTTACCATGTAGCCTGAATAAGCCTCTGTACGGTATTTTACTGTACTGTATGCACATACAGGTACATGTTCACAAGCTCACACTCACACACAGGCAATGAGAATATTACAACATCGTAATTATCAAAATGTTGGACCCCCTCTAGTGGCAATATGAGGTAATAATAAATAACTTGCTGGTACAAAGCTTTTTCCCATATTCCCTTGTTTACAGTATGCATTTAAGGAATAACATTAACATGATAGTTAATGTTATAATAACAATGTTGGATAGGACTAGATAAATAGGATGACTACAACTGGCTAATCTACAATAAAGATAGAGGGTTTGAAAGGTTGGCTATATGTTAATGCCTCCCTATATTATATTATTATATTTCATTATTATAACAGATCAATTGATTATTACAATGTCAAAGTCAATAAATTTTTAAGCTTCCCATCAACACTGATATTGGTGTGTGTGCTCTGGAACCCCTGTGGGAACTCTACAATGGTCTTTACTCTCAAACTGAAAATATAAAGTATATGTGCAGTGGTTAGGTGACCTAAGTCAAATTGAAAAAATACTTGTTAGAGATAAAATAAAAAGCAGGGTTAGTCATTCTCGAGAACGCTTGCTAACGTTGAACTCAAATCAAGACAAACTCCCTCAGAAGCTCCGCCCCACACATTGAAAAGCATTGCTAAGCCTAGCATCATTGTTGATGCTTGCAATAGCATACCTTTCATAATCATTTGAAATATGTATATGTTAAATATTTGAAGTGAGATGATTTGTGTAGGTAGATGATTATTTTAGGGTTTACATTGCTGTATCTACAGTAACCCACTATATTGTAGGGTAACGTGCTGTAGGTGCAATATCAAGTGATGACTCAACCACCAGCTAATGGACTTATGGAAATAATGGAGAGCACACTTTGGATGGTGCGACTGGAGGTGGGGGTCGGAACATGGTAAAACCTGTCCATCTGTCTGGGCCAATGCCTGGAGAAAGTGACATCCTGGAACTGGCTCATCAGGCTGGAGGAGCTTGAAGGTCTCGGTGGCATCCCTGTCAGAACCTGATAACTCACACATGGCAGGCCAGCAATGATGACATCCAGCCTGATGTAAGAGAATAAGTCCTCTATTAATATTTGATGCCAATATAATAGAGTTGAAACTCAAGTGCATTCGTGTTAACTTGGTCTTTAAATTTGACAAAAGCAGTTGAGTTTGCTTTGGTGGATTATTGTTGTTCTCCTTCACAGATGTACTCTTTTGGAAGACTTGATGAAAATGATTGCTCACTGATGTGAGTTTTGTAATGTGACACAAATAATTACTTCCTTGTGAAGGCAGCTGGCACCGTTGTGTCAGAGCTGAGCTGGCCCTTAAGTTGGAAAATGCCAAGCTGGCAACAGATGATTTGAATTGAGGATGTTTGACATTAAAACATACACCATGAATCAGACTTAACCATACAGAGCCATATCAAAAACATATTGACAGCTGTGTAGCTTAATCCTTTAAAATAAAAATTTTCACAGTGGGAAAGAGAATTTGTCAGGAGCTTCCCATTCTTGAGGACACCATGAAGAGCTGATAGGTATTAAAAACATCCTGAAAACATCCCAGCATGATCCACGGTTAGGTGATTTAAAATGGCAGCAATGATTTTGCCTTAAAGTATAACACAAATATGATCACTATAATTGTGAGCATAATGCTGTACATTGACATATATATACACTCCACTGCATTATTGCTTTGTGCCCCAATCTCCAGAAGACAATAGAAATGCAGTGTTAGCTTAATAGAAATACATTTGATATCGGCAGCTAAAAATACAGGGGAAACTTAGCATTTGAGAGCCATGCATTAAGCCTTGCCTAAGTATGTACTAATACAGCATATAGTAACATACTGGACTTTTATATTTATTTACTTTAATAGAAACTGAAAAATCAGTTTCTCTCAGAATATTTGCAGGGTGTTGCAATACAATGGTTTAGCACAACGTCAGTATGAAACTGAAGCTTAGATAACGCTGCCATAGTCTTGTCACATAATTTGGCATCAATTCTAACTGTGTTAAGAGCATCAGAGACAGGGAGCTGGGGGCTGTGACACATCCACATCTCATTTGGCTCAGATGACCTAGACGTGTTCCACCCATTTGATCTATCTGTGGTTCCCAAAGTGTTGGACAGCACCCCCAAGGGGTCATGGGAAGACTTGATTATATTTACTATGGAATTAATAAATCAATACATGTTTGCTCTACTGTAGACCTATGTTAGTATCGGCTCTTCCAATTACTTTTAAAGAAAGGTGTTATTTATGTGTTAGGTGTTATTTATTTGCGATGAATAGCATATGGTCAATTCAGCTCCTGCTAATTTTAAGTCGCTTTATATGAAAGCATTTGATAAATATCAATGTACTGTACATTGTAAGTAAAAAATATGAATAATCAACACAAACAACAAGCCCTAAATCATGATTGGTTCGGTTATTTCGTCTTTATGGGACATAACACAGCTAGCATTGCTCCGTCTGATTATTGCTCAGCTCAGTATTTGTTTTCACTCAGATTTTAGTCTGAAACCCTGGTTCACATTAACATTTTCACAGCCACTCTGCTGGCGACTCAATCAGGGTGGGTTAGTGAGATGACGTTTAAGTCAAGCGTGTTTCAAAATGGTGGTAGAGCTAGATAAGCGATCAAAACAGTTGTAGCAATGCCGATTGGTTAAAGGCCGTCCAATAGCTTCAACATTAATCATAGATATACTGATACTGTACTCTGAGGCAACGACTGCGAACACTTCGCAATGGAGCGTTTCCAGACTCACATTGTGTCTGCTAACCAGGCTACTGTACAACACAGCCCCACCACAAACACGCATGAAAACATAATGCACAAGTGATACAATTGCAGTAAACAATGTTCAGATGACAGACGGCTTAAGAGGAGTGTGCAATGGATGCGACACCAGCCGCTCTGAAGATGACTGAGACACAGGGACAACTTGGAGCATTCTGATCCATTGTTAGCCTGGAAAGCTAGCTGACAGATCAGGCTAGACACTGGGCACCACAACCCTCAGAAATGGAGACCGCACAATCTCACATGTAAACTAGAAGGACAAGCTACAATGTGGGCTGTTGCTGACCTAGCCTGGTTTACATTTACATTTACATTTACGGCATTTGGCAGACGCTTTTATCCAAAGCGACTTACATGTAGTACATTTGTCAG
>JAODUH010000023.1:800004-837127 GCA_027564835.1 Typhlichthys subterraneus | reverse complement strand
CCCCCCCCCCCCCCCCCCCCCCCCCCCCAAGTTTGGCGCAGTGCCCGAAAGTGACAAGGTGACACCACGTCTTTCTTTCTTTATTTTCCATTATTTATTTATTTTCAATTTTTTTAATGTTTCGCAGCTCAATGCCAAACCCAAAACATTCACGTTCCCATAGCAATTTCACCTCACGATGACTCAAAGGCAACAACAGCATGACAGCTCTTGCGCTAAGGTCAACATTATTTGTCAGTTAAAACTGCTGGTAGATTTATGTTGGTAACTGATTATCACTGACTCCGTTAATATCTCTGAGAATGATGAACGTTAGAATATCTTGGCCTGGACTCAAAATACATAATTTATATCATAGCAGTAATCAGGTTGTGATGTTTTGTTTGCTTACAATTAAGAATGTGTGATAAAAATGTAATTAATATAATGTTTAGCTCAATTTAGCAATATAAATATTACTCCTGGTAGATGTTGCACCCTGGACAGTAAGCCATTTACTCAGATGACCTGAACAATTTATTAAGGTAATGTTATGGAGCTCCTAAGTCTGATTATATGAGCAACAATTATTCATCTGAAGGCGAGATTGCAGCTCTCTTGCCATCCACCAGTAAATCTGTGCCTATGGTGGTTGGAAAAGTGGTTCAACTGATCTATGCATTGGTGCAGTATACAGTACAGGCCCTGCTGGAATATGTCATCACTTTCTAGTTAGCTATATCACCTCATGGATATACAAGGACAACAGTAATAACATTGAAATGGCACAAGAGATGCCAACACGTAATTCCCTGTTGGTGCAATATTTGACCCACAATAGCAGATATATTACAGGTTTAACTAAAATGCTTAATTACAGGTCACTATTGTTGATCATTAGTATTAAACTAAATAGTATGAAACATAGGATTTTCTCCAAAGCAACATTAAGTGTATGTACTGTATTCCTCTGTGTATTAGGGGGAGGGGACTAAACTAACTGAATTACCTACCCCATCCTTTTAGCGGGTCAAATGATCTGTAAACAAATGTTGGAACAGCTTCTATGTGTTTCCCTTGCGCCTAATCTGTCTTTTTGTGTACATTTGCCAGAATTCAAGTAGTGTTCACCCCAGCACGTCTGTTAAATTGCCAATTTTACCATGTTGGTTATTGCACTATCTAGTGCATTCAGCCTTTTATATGAACCTCAAAAATCCCTGTGATTCTGAAGCAGCCACTTACAACTACGTTTAAATGCGAGAGCGAAAGGAAACTGCGGACGAGCAAGAAAGCCGCCTTCTGAGTTATCAAGGACAGTTTGCATTGCACATTTTTCTGCGTGTGTATGTGTGCATTTCTTCCAACAGACCTTAATAGGTGCAAGCCACACCATTCCCACAGAGGGAATAATGCAATAACAGAAGGTCAGAGCTTTTCAAAGCGATCAGATATTGCACCTCCACACTGGAAACGGACAGTGCAGTAGATGTCGCGACCGATTGATTTCTACGTAGTGAAGACAAACAGTCCTATCTAACGGGAGCCATTGTTTTTCTAACGGTTGAGGGTGATTAAAAAGTGTAGTAAGGAAAGGATCAATTTGCATCCGGCGACGCGGAGGTAAGCACAAAATGAATGAAGGATTTAATTGGACCTCGACGCACCGGCGAGGAAATGCACCAGGAGTCTGGGAAAGCAATGCTGCAGCGCTGAGGAGGACACACGAAACGAGAATGCGCTGCATTGTGGGTAATATTCATCCAGCTAGTTAGTGTGTAGTCACGCTGTGGTTGTAATGTCACAGTGCAAAGTAGGCCTGACAAAATGAACAAGTTTCCCGACACATACATACAGCACACAACACACACACACACACTCACATACAAACAAATGGCGAGCTGGTGCACACACCACATTCGCAGGTGTGGAAACAGCTTGCCAACAGGAGACATTCACACGTCAGCGCTCATCATGAGGGGTGCTACCTAGCACCCACCACTCTATCCTGAATGGAGGATGACTCGGCTCATCATTAGCCGTTCACACGAGCCTCCATCTCTGCATGGAAGCCTCTCTACAGCCCCCACCGCTTCCTGTTCTCTCCTCTCCGCTCCACGTTACCACAGAGTCCTTGCACCTCCATTCTCTCGCCCTCTGTCGAGACGGTGAAGCGGCACCGCAAAGTCCTCTAGCCGTGCGCGCCTCTGTTGCCACGGCCGCTGATTAACAGGGACATCACTCATACAAAGGACTGGTGACGCCCGCACCAACCAATGTAGTGTAGTCCTACTGGGAGATACTCTATAGGGCGGTTTCACCGTCAAGCACACATTCATTTACACCCTTTCTCCAGTCACACCTTTGCATCCTGCGGGATGCCTCTTATGGAAGTTATGACTAAGGCAATGTTGTGTTGGGGAAACTGAGGAGTGGGCAGAAGCATATCATTGACCCCGGCATAACTGGGGCACAAACATATTTGCTTTAAGTATTAATGAAGTATTCATTTTGCATCGTTCCAATAAAGAAATACTTATTTTTTCCGTTGCTTTCGGTTATGCTGTTTCGTCAAGTGCTAGGAATAAATGAGCCATTATCCAAAGTGTGAAAGGGGCCCTTTTCTGCCCCTGTGTTTAATAATAGATGTCTCTCTCTCTCTCTCTCTCTCTCTCTCTCTCTCTCTCTCTCTCTCTCTCTCTCTCTCTCAAGGGGAGAGTAAAATAAACATAATATATACAGTATATTTGTGTTATACTGCATAATATTCATGACAATGTAAGGCAAATCAAGTGCAATTAAAATGCAGAAAGAGAAATATTTATCATTGAATTTATTAAACAATAGTGGAAGCATCTGTATTAAAATCTGCTCTAATTTGCTCATATTTGTCATGCAAATGAAACTGGTGCCATTTTGGTGTTATTTTGGGCTTGTATTGCCCATGAAATACAGCAGCAAGTGCAGGAAAACAGAGGGCTGATACTTGTTTACATGCAAATTAAAAAGTAACTGCACCCTATAATGTTTTATAGATGTACAGTAATATGACTGAACTGTGATGACACACATCAGTGCTGGTGTTAAAGGTAGGGTCAGTTATTCTTGCTACTTCGAGTTCAAATCAAAACAGTATCGCTCCGCGATCCTCCACGGCGGCGGATCACACGTGGAAATGTATTGTGAATCAAAGCGTAGTGTTACGGATTTGTTGATACGCGCGGTGTTCGCCACTTTGTTTATTTTCCCATGTACGGAGCTAGGGCTGTGTAGAAGTTCCGGATTATTCTATATTATATTACACGAACAGAGAACGATAAGATAGCGAAATTATGAGATATTTGTTGAATTTGAGAAAAAGTGTATTAGCTTACATTTAGCTTGCAATAGCTGACTTTGCCTTTAATATTGACAAATTCCCCATTTTTAGAAAATTTGTCATTTTATGAGCTGAAAATAGCTCTACATTTAAAAATCGCCTGGCTGGCATGCAGGTGTACTTAACGTGCACTCATCATATTTAAATGTTAACATCTAATCAGACATGGGCTGCGGAGCTCCAACAGCCCCTGCCCTTGTTTGGGAAACCAGGAATTTCTTGACACCAAGCTCATTTCAAAATATATTCTGTTGGAGACTGAGCAGCCGGCAACACCTGCCTCTCACATTCACACAGACGCTCCTCCATCAGCTCCTCCCTGAGCTCCTCCCTGACTCCTGCTGAGCTCCTTGCCTGCTTTCTTGTTTTGAAATTGTGCAGTGGGTGAAGTCAGGCTCAAAGCTGGGGGAAAATGTATACTTTATGTGTGCGGCTTGTGCTTTTGCAAACAAGACATCTCTCCCATTTTCCCTCCTACAGATTCTGACATTTTATAGATCAAATCAATGTAATAAACATTTACAGTATGTATCCTAAATTATCTGGGCTTTGCCATTGCTTAATACATTTAAGAATACATGTAAACAATTTATTGTAGAGATATCGAGCAATCGGTTTTGCTTCAAATCAGGCTATAAATATGCTTAAATATTAATTTACTGTACAAAGGTAATGATATTTTGTGACTGCCATACCACAGAAAACGTAACCCATACAAGGGCGTAACTAATCATGCAAACAATGCAACCACATTGGGGCCCGGCGCCAACCAGGGGCCCGTGAACGTGGGACCTAGTTATCGATCAGCCGCGCCTGTAACTCTTCCTTCATCTGTCAGCTTTCATCAGTGTTTGATTTGGGAGATGATAATCCACAGCCTTTTGACAATGCATATGTAGCCTATTGAGCCTATCCCTGATCTCCTAAATGCTTATAGGCTAGGCTACTCCTGCAGCGCATTTCACTGTTGCCGTTTAAATTGGGTTAAATTTAGAAGCAGCTTGCTTCAAAATAGGCTATTATTGTTAAGGGCCTGCTTTCACCACTCTGCATTGGGGCCCACTGTTGCCTTGTTAAGCCATTGAGCCCATATATTAGCTCAGAGACACAAATGCTTCCAAAGACATTTCATTTCACAAATTAATTACCTTTACTTTTGTTTTCTTTGAGTCAATGTAATCAATGTTTATTCAAAGTGATGGTACACGTTGCGTCTTATGTTTGTATCTATAGTTATGGCATTTGGCAGACGTTTTGATCCAAAGTGACAATCTCATGCAGACCTTGAAAAAGTCATCCATGTTTACATATCTTCACGTCTGGATTACTGTAACTCCCGGTATTCAGGGCTTAACCAAAAGACCATCTCCCGTTTCCAGCTCGTTCAGAACTCTACTGACAGACTTTTGTAAAACTCTAAGAGGCAAAACCCATCCTGGTTACACTGGCTACCTGCTAAATATACCACTGTTTTTAAGCTTATAACTACTTCATCAATCCCTTCATGGTTTTACGAACCTTTTACTGTTCCCACAGTAACCTCATTACAATAGGAAACTGGGCATTTCCTGTAAGAGCCCTGCAACAGGAACTCACTTCCTGAGGAACTGACTTCAAACTTTATTTTTATTGTAAATCTTTACTCTATAATCAGATTTTGGTTCTAAATTGTTTTAGGTTGTATTAAGCTTGACTGTGTGCACTGTTGTATTTGATTGTATAAAGCAGTGGTTCCCAAACTTTTTGGTTTTATGTACCCCCTTACACTGTTATACCCCCATATTCGTGTGTTGATGATTCCCTAATTGTGTTAATACTACTGAATGACCATGTGTTATTTGACTGTGTGCAGAATAATTAATAATAAATTAATAATAATTGGTGAATACGTGAACTTCACAGAGTAGTGTAACAATTGACACCTGCCCTGGAGAATTATACAATAGTTGCGGCACTCTCGCGTACCTAGCTATTACACTGCACATATATGTTACTGTAGCAACCAACATCCGTATGACTATGTAAATAATTCCCCGATCTTTCTGCATACCCCCTGCAAGCGATACGTGTACCCCTAGTTTAGAACCACTGGTATAAAGCAATTTGTAACTGTTTTCAACAGTGCTATAAATAACATTTATTAGTAATGTGAGCAGGGTCAAATGTGTCAATATTCACAGCTGGGATCACCAGTCATGAATAAATACCTGTACATTACAGGGGTCAGCTGCTATTGGCACCCAGTATAATTAGAGCTAAACTTAAATTGAGAGCATTAGCATAAAGTTAGGTCAGTGTATATTAAAGTTTAGCCTATACATTATATATGTTGTGATGACGATGTGGTGATGGACATAACAGTATGTTTGCCAAACGTGCTATAATACTGAAAACTGTACATCACAATCTCAGACACTGCACATGGACATTTAAATAATTATACATGTTAAGATTTGATTATATGTATTGTAATAATATAGCCTAGAGTATATCAGAGGTACACAAACAGTCTCTAGCCAGCAATGTCTCTTTTCATGCAACTATTTGTGGGCATAGATTGCATCATCTCTTTAATACGTGAATAAAGAGTGGAATGTTTGACGGTCTTTCCTGGAAGGAGTGTGATTGTAGCACATTATCTTGAGCCAGCAGAGAGCAAACAAGACTCAGGGAAAAAGGGGGCAGGACTGGGACTCCCACTTTCATTTCCTTAGACAGCTTGTTGGTTCAGTTGGCTGTGAGCCCTCCGCAAACAAAACCAAATGGCATCTTCTGGCACTGACGGATGCACAGAGATTGTGGTGGGGGGTAGGGGTGTTGGGGGGTAGAGATAGACATACAGGGAAAGAGTTAGTAAAACTCAAGTTTTCATCAAGGAGGCCAAACAGTGGTGATGGCTTACTGTGAGAGTCGATGGTTGAAAAAACGGGAGATCAGCAAACTCTGTTCCTACAAGTCGCCGACTTTGCTGACGAGAATGGCTGAAACTGTGAAACAACACACACTCCATAACTCAAAGGGACAGGCAGAATAGACAGAGGGGCGTGTTTTATTAACCCGAATGGAGAAGTATCCGATATGGCAATTTCCTCCCTTGTCTATATGAATTGGTTCATACAGCCAAAGCGAAGAACCTCGCTCTGCCGTAACTGATCTGTGAATGACATGTTCGGAGTCATAATGAAGACGAATGGAATGCTGTACAGCTATTCTTGTGCGATAACCCCGGTTATTGATAACAGCTTCATTACTCCCACTCGCCTCCTGGCTCTTTATTTTGGGCGCCCATCCCTGTCTTTACACTCAGAGAGGTTCAAACAGAAGCTGGGGGGAAGGGGGCGGACATGGTGGAGGTGAGAGGCAAGCTCTAGAGATGCCGGCGCTGAGATCTGCGCGAGCTTGTGCCGGCCCACCGCACGTTAAACAATTGGGCGGCAAAGCTGCCTTCCAGCCCTGCGCTTAATTGGGAAAGCGTCAAGCTCTCGCATTGAAAAACGCCTGACATGTAACCCGCATTACTGTCTCACTTGAAGGGTTTCCCATTAGCCAAGGTACCGTTCTAACCCCCTCCATCAATAGCCCTGCTTTATCTAGCCCCTCCTATCCCTCCCCAGGTCCGTTTGCCTTCCCATAGATTTCACTCTCAGTGTATTCCCATCAGAGTTATCCTTTCACTGTATGACAGCAGGCTAGGATAGTGGCAAGTAGCATTTCAAAGAAAGTTAATGGGAAATGTGCAGGTGATACATTATAGCCCTGATCATTACTAGAACCCACATATTGGATGAATGCTAAAGTGTATGATTTTCCTTACTGAGATGCTCTAGTGTAGATGATGAGTCAGCGCTTCCAGTGCCCTAATTCATCTAAACATTTAAAGCCATGTTAGCATAAACAGGCACTGTGTCTGAACCAATCAGGGTGAAACTATGTGTGCTGCAGATAAAGGATACAGATAAGGTACAGGCCATTGACACAAATCCAGCGGCACCTTCATAATATGAAAATGTTCACAGATTTACAGTCATAGAGTGAAACAAAAGATTAAACCAATTAATGGTTTAAGTTGTACAGAAAGAAAACCACAAAACTTTTGTTCAGCATAATTAGTGGCGTTTGTGAAGGATTTTATTTTTGTATCAAACCAATTATCACACACACACAAAGCTGCCTCATTATAATTTCATTCTCACATTCTGTTTTATCTTTTCCACCAAACAACAAACAGGCATATTGAAAATCTCAATAACAGCCAGGAGGTTATTTGCATTATCCACTATCCTATCACGCCACAGCACTGTAAGTAGCAATGAGACCATGAAGAATAAACATGCTTACATATTCAGCTTTCTGATAAGAACACGAGTGTTTACAAAGTTTAACTGTTTTGCTTGACATCGCATGCGTCTGAAGCACAATTTTGTATAACCGGATTGTATGTGTGATCAAATTAATCAGATTAAAACAAGACAAACTGTCATCTGCCGGCTTTGTGCCAATAATTATAGCTGCTGCAACACAAATAATTTTTTCAGCCATTTCAACCGACTGTTTCAATATTTTTGCCAGTTAACTGAAAATTAGCTTCAAATAAAACTATATTGTTGTAGTTAATATGTTTTTTCAAGGTAAGTCAATAATCTTTTCTCACTTGAAATTAATGGAGGTTACTTGTTCAGGACTCAGACAGAGGGTATTTTAATTGGAAATATCTATCAATTGTTTCATCGTAATCTTTTGTAAATAATGTCACATTTGTTATTCATGTAAAATGAATATGCAGCCAAATATGAAACAGGAGAAAGCAGTAGCGGAAAATGATAGCATTTAACAAAAATGATCAGTAATTATAGGACCAGATTAATTCTATATATGAACACACCAAGTTGGACAAACATTGGGCCTAATGTACGTACATTAGCGAGCGCAGCATAAAAGCGAGTGCAGCCAGACCGCAGATTGCACACGCCGTGCCATCGCATTTTACGTTGGATGCATAGGCGGAGTTTGGGAGGGGGGTATGCAGGGCACGTGTCCCCCTCAGTATTTGTCCCCCCAATAAAAACATGAAAGACACACTGGGTCCGGCAGGCGATATCGGAGTAGCACATTTTGCGTATTAAACGGCTGATTGAACTGCTTGACAGTGTAGCCGTAACCTAGAATAGGCCTACTGGTTCACTGTTATGTCCTATGTTGGATATTGTATTGTGCACGTTGTGCTCCCCATCCACACGGCCGTACGCCGGCATATGGCACTGATGCACTACTTGCAACCTTCAACTGCTACAAGCTCTGCCAGACACACAAGGAGATGGGGGAGGAAGGGGGGGACGATAGATGCTGGCGGAGTGCTATAGACCAAGACGACTCCAGCAGGAGTTTTATTAGGTTATGGCCAAAATGAGTAATTAACTAATATTGACTAATATTGTTTTAAGTCAGTTTAACCTACAGTAGATCATCCCAACGCACAGATGTTTTGAATATGCAGAAAGTTTTGAACATGAGCATGAGCTATTAAAATCCAGGGGTTAATACGTTACAATAAATGTATATATCATGTACTTCCCCCATAGAAAGTAGGACAGAAGAGTAGGCTAAATCATGCCTGTGTGTTTGGAGGCCTATGCTTAAAGCATTGTTTGATATCCCTTACTACATTATAATCAATATGTTTTTAATTGTGCCAGGTTTCCTGTATTTAATGTTTTCCATTAAATAAATATACATTTCCACCCTACACTGATGCAGAAAAGGCACAAATTGTTCCATAGGAATTCACCAGAATGCTGAAAATTAAGTGTCTGAATCTCAAAATGTTCTGGCGGAGGACCCCAGACCCCCCGCTTTTTTTGTGCCCCAAAATAATTATGTGAGTGACTATAACATTTTATGAAATAAGTGGAATAAAATTGTATTCTAACAGCACATAAGTGCTGTTAAATCCATCAGCATGTCTCTCCATGGCCTGTGTCTTTGTCTTTCTCGGATGAATCTTGCCGTTGCTTGCTTCCCTAGTTTAAAGAAACGCGTTAACTAATGCCTGCTTTTCAGAGACTTGCACTTTGCATCTCAGTTTTCATACATTCAATGGAATAGGTTATCACCAGCTCCTTAGATGGATAGATTTATTTATTGGTCCTTTCGGAAATTCATTGTGTGCCGTACAGCATTCGTCAGACAGACAGTTACAGTTACAGTACATAGACACCACCATACGCATCTCCTCCCATTTGTTTGCGTGACACTCCAAATCTTCTCTCGACTCTCCCATGAATGCAATTGCATGATTTGGAAAGCACAACTTGTGATCCCATGTCCCTTCAGCAGGCAGAATAGCGTGTTAGTCATGTGTGTACTGTTCGTACATACAATGCCATGAGACCAATTATGTTTATATGACCATCAGATGCAATACACCTACACTGATGTTTTCATTTGGTTAATTTGATATTTTCTCATGTTGGAGGGAGCTATTCTACAAAATCTCTGATGTCGTACAATGTAAATGACATCAGAGACATTATCATCTATATTTATTCTAATCTTACAGTTTTAAATTTTAACAGTTTGATTTTAAACACTTAAAACATATTCTATATTATGACAGCTTAAGGCCATATTAAAAATATAAACATTTTTGACAGAGCTGGAGGAGGGAATAATATTCAGAGAATAAAGTCTTAAATCTGACAGAAAAAATCTTGGATATTCCGAGTTTCTAAAGTACATTTGTGGGAAAAAAAGAACACATACAATAGACTATGATCGATCTTCAAGATGTGGACCTTCGAAGAGCGCAATATGTTGTATCTTCAAAGCCCAGATACTTATGACATGGTGATTCTGGGTTTAAACCACAATTTGAATATTTTCCTCATGGCTAAAAAACATTGCAGCCTGCCTGTCATCCACTGCAGGAAGACGCAGCATCTGTGCTGATGAGTTTGATCCAAACTTTTGATCTTTCTGTCTCACAAATTTACAACTAGATAAACCACAACAAACGGACACATTTGGAATATTTCCCCCTCCCCATCTTCAACATTTATTTTTTCCATTTTGTGGGCCTAATATGTGATCATACTGTAGCATATATATATATATATATATATATATATATATATATGTTGAACTATCAAACGGATTATCTGAGCCATATCTGAATAGTATGTTAATTCATTCACACTGTTCTTGTTCCATTTGCAACTAATAATGTAGTTCATAAATAAAAAATAATAGTTCACAAATACTAAATAATAGTTCACAAATAATAAATAACAGTAAATGGTTGTCAAATAATTCAATTAATGAGATGAATCTATATTGAAATGGAAACGTGTAAACTCTATTGAACAGAATGTTAATCAGTAGACATTTGTCTTTGCCAAGATGTGCAGTACACAATCAATGCTGTAAGGTATTTTAAATTGTTGTGGTAGGAGGCTCCTTTTGTCTAGATTACATCCTGAAATTGTACCAGGAAGTTTTCAGGGAAGGTAAATGTTTTGGCTTCAGGAATGCACCTTTGATTTGCTGGTTGCCTCACAGTACAGTATATTGTAGAATTAGTTATGATGTCTGAAATAGTACAGCCTCTATATCCGATTTTAGCAAAACATTTTTTTTTTATATATATATATTATATATTTTTTTTAAGAGCTTCAGTAAGAAAATCAATGTCAGTGTGAAATACTATAAAAACCTTGTTTATATACAGTAGGTAATCACAAACCTTTACTGTAAGAGGAGTTAAAAACCAGGAAAGGATCGTGAACTAGCTTGAATTTGAGTCTTTTGTGACCTCATGTTTACAGGCTATGGTTTTGTTCAACAAATGTCCACTGTCTGAAGCAATATGGTATTGATTTGGAAGTGAGAAGAGGCTCGGGGCTCAGGCACAACACAACACACACACACACACACGCGCACGCACACGCACACGCACACACACACACACACACGCAATTTGATAAGGGGAGCTCTTAACAACCTTCACAAAGACCATATTACATTATATTGTATAATTGACACTGGTGTCATGAAGTCCCTTGCTTTTGTCCCTTTCTTTTGTCTATTTCTGAACATCATATAAAATTATGGGATGTGATGAATCCCATTAAGGGCTCCATAAGAGCCATTAGATGTGGTGCAGCAAATGCGTAACATCCCATGTAAACCAGAGCTGCATTTCAAGGAAAGCACCGGGCGATAACATTGATATATTAAACAAAGCAAACAAACAAACAAATAAAGAATGTGCCCTATAAAGTGCAGATTTTCTGAAGACTACTTGTAAGAGCCTTTGTAAGAACTGGCTCCATAGGGAATATGTGATGAGTAAACCGGACGCTGTGCAAGGAAATAGTTCAACAAATAGTTCAACAGTCCTATTTCTGTAAAATGTCTTCATGCATGTTAAGTGATTCAGCGAATGGCTTTAGTGAATTCTGACAGAATTCCAGAAAACCTAAAAATAAAAATATAAATACTTGAACAAAGTAAACATATGTAGGATCTAGCAGGCAACAGCCTGGATTATTATTGATATAAGTTCACCAATTAAGAAGCACTTCTGTCAAAGGGCTGCAGAGACACACTTATCTCTGTGTTCTATGGTGGCAGATTGGCACAATTACCTCCAGCAGCAGGTCTGTAAGTTAGCTTAATTAATATGTGGGAAAGGCTACGATGAATAGAGATGGATTTATTCTCGCATCTACCCCTCCTGCAGCCAATCCCCCGTCGTCTCTTTGACAGCCAGCCAAGATGGGTGAAAACGTGGCAAGAACTGGGCACAGGAGGGGAACAGGGCAAAGGCGGCAAACTAATATAAATCAGTTTTTTATACACGAGTGTCTTAATATTCGTGATTTGCTGAGGAGATTCATCTTATACCATTCAGGAAAGTGATGGCCTATAACACCATTACACTCCTAGTGGTATTAATGTATAATATTGTTATTAATAATAATCCAGAATTCATATTTTAATGCATTTATTAATGCAGGCTATTTATTCTGACTGCAGATACTGTATTGGATTGCTACACTGGGAAGACAGCAAATTTTAAGAACAATCTCCAAGGCAACTACAAGTGAATCTTGCACATAGTTGATGTAGGATGTTCAGAGACAGGCACAGACACAGACACACCATGTGGATATGCTCTGTTTAGTTATGTATTTCCTAGCAGTGTCAACTAAAACTGTTAACTGTTTAGCAGGCTGTTGTTTAACAGCAAGGTCAGGTTCTATCACAGACCTTAAGCTAAAGCATGTCTTTGTTTGACAGCCTCTCCAGCAGCAAACACAAAGGGAAGTCAACACTGCAGACTGTGGATTGACATTGCAGTAAATTTAGCCCATGTGTAGGTGGGAAGTAAACCGCTTGCATACGATTATAAACCGTGGGGCTGACCTGGTGGCAGCGCAGATAGATACTGCGGCAGCGCACAACAGCAAAAACAGACACGTTGTCTATCTATCGCTCTCTGAACGTAGGCCTACGCCTCCCTATACGCACACTGTCCAGAAAGAGCGAAAGACAGGAGGCGAGGCCAATAACAAACAGAACTTCAGTAAATTGCCCTTGCGGGCAACAGCACCGCTCGACCATCTAATTGGCCGGGAATGACATTTGCAAAGCAGGGTGTTTGCGGCAGCGTTTGTGTCAACGCAGAGGTGCAGCTTGCTGGCCGATGCATTGTGCTCCATTGGCTCAGCAGGCGACGCTTCCTCTCCTCTGACAAGATGGCTGGCGCGCACTGGCTGGCCTACGACTAGCTGGAGGCACACAGTCAGATTCCTATACAGTATGCGCGCACGCTACAATTAACGGGGCCACTTATGGAGACATCAAAAGGCACAGCCAGAGAGGAATCAATGAGCGTGATCAATCTTCGTGCACACATTTATACCCAACTTTGAGCCACCTTTGAACACCCATCAACTTCACACAAATGTCACAAGGCCCATTAATCAATTTAAATAGTTATTTAGGTTTTCCAAGGTTTGTCTACTCTATCACTCGCTAATTGGCACCGCTGGATCAGAGATGAGAGTTTTCCGTGAGGGAGGGGAACGCTCACAGCCTAATGACTGCAACTTGTGCCTCAGATTTGCAGGTGTTCGTCATGGAACACTGAAAATGCGGCAACACTTGAGAATGTGCCATGTAACTTTTGAGATAGCATTACGTTGTTCCAAAGAAATAGCAGGTCTAATAAAACTACATGGGATGCTGTCAAATAATGTGTGGAACTAGGTATGTCCATCTTTGAGAAATATGTTTTATTTCCACTAGAAACGCTTTGAGGAACAAAACATAAATGTCATACAAATAAAGCCATACAACACTAAAAATGCATAATGTTAACACAAACAGCACAGGAATTGCCACAGTGACAGGTAATCTCAATAATAAGATCATTGACATTTGTGATGGGCAATAACTGGTACACAAGGCAATTGTCACGCTTGCATAAAAGGTCAAACATTCTAATGACATAATTAACACATAATGTCACCTACTGTATGGAGGTGAAGAAATGCCATCTGCTGATTATGAACAGATATATAGATATAGGTGTAGTGTGATGTGTGTCTGCAGATGCAGTTCAATCGTTTTGGCAAATTGGCAGTATATGATTAACGTCTCCCTGCCTGCTTAAGGCAGGTAAAGTTTCCATTTGCATTCATCATGCCCTTTTCAAATAAAACTCAGTTAATTTAATAAAATGTTAATTTAATAAAATGTAGCTGGCTAAAACTGTGTTTCCACTGGCTTGCAGTATACCGTGCGTGTGAATAATACCTTGTGTGTCTTTATCACATCCTCTTTATCACATCCCCCGCGCTCAGCTTTCCCGCTTCTAAAAGGTGGTAGTGTGTAACTGTGTTTTTCTGGCCACAGGGGGCAGGGTTGAGCTTAAGTGGCTCCATGTTAACACGCATGACACTGCACTGTGTGTGTGTCTGTGTGTGTGTGTGAGAGAGAGAGAATATTATCCAATCATGTTCCTCAAGAGTCGCATACAGAACAGCAGCTTTTGCTGAAAGTATAGCCCAGCTGTCAACTGAGAAACTGACATACGAGGTGATGCTTAAAAACACACTATAGCACTTTGACCTTTGTAAGCAACGCACGACTGTCAAACGCCTCGCTCATCTCACCACGACTACACAGAAGACCTCTGTGGATCTCCTCCACTTCTAACAATGTCTATCTCCCACATAGGGACCCTTCTCCCACACACATACACACAATATTGTAAGCTGCAGTAAGTATGGTGTCTTCCTTGCGGTTTCAGCCTCTCCCTCTCAGGGGAGGAGTACATGATCCAATTAAGGCGAGGAGGGGAGAGGAGCATACACGGCCCCTGTCAGCGTGCCCCCTGATCGCACCTAATGAGGAGGAACCCCAGGCCTCTGTAGCCCTGCTGAGACCCTGGAGGAGCCTTGGTCACGCAGGCCATCAGCCACTAGCCCCCCTCCCCCTCCTCCTCCTCCTCCTCCTCCTCCACAGACCCAGAAAAGGCCACTGTGTAGGGATGGTGGGGCCAGGGAATAGCAGAGAGCCATGGTAGGTGGGCTTGTGTGTGTGAGTGTGTGAGTGTGTATGTGTGCGTGGTGGGGGGGTCTTAGCTGAACGGACTAAGGGTGGACCTATAATTGGTATCATTTAGAGCATTTATTTGACGGTCTGCTAAACGATTCAACTGATTCGTTTGACATTAATTAATACATTTAATTCAATTTGCGTGTGCTGTCATTTTTTCATCTTTTTTTACTACAAAACAAATAAAGTGATTGAGACAACATTTAAAGCCTTTCCTAAGTCGATCAAGCTATAACCTGTAAGGTGAAATAAAAGGAGCGATCAAGCGCTTTAGTGCAAACTAAGAGACACCCCCCCTGCCCCTATGATGACAAAAGGAGGCATGGTGGGGTCATGCTATCAAAAACAGGCCAAGCGGAAGATATTGGCCCTCCATGATTAATGAATCAAGATACTGCTCAGCTGGACTAAGTGGAGGGGCAGGGAATGGCGAGCGAGCGAGCGAGCGAAAGAGAGAGAGAAACGTTTACTAGTCCGTAAACATGGACATTCACTCATAGCTCACATGTGGCCTCTCTGGTCAGTCCTCTCTCTCTCTCTCTCTCTCTCTCTCTCTCCCTCTCTCTCTCTCTCTCTCAAGGGCACCTTGGGGTAAAACATCACTCTCCAGCTCCCGGGGCTCCTTCAGTGTCTCTCCTATCTTCTCTCAAGCATCTCTCAAGCAATTATCAATCTAACACCTGTAACAGGATCTATTACCCCACACGCTCAGCCTCTCTCAGACACTTCATTTACACAGGGAATGAGAATCAAAGAGACATATTAATTGGGTATTAAAAAGCGGGGGACGTGCCTCCGAGTGCACAACCTGTTCAGGGAGCTTGTTGCCAACTCAATGCAGGAAAACACGGCTTTGAAACGATATCTCACAGTGATGAATGATTAGGCAGTTATGCTACAGAGCTGTGGGCTGTACAATAAAATTGTCCGTTACTAGCACTGAAGAGAATGGCATTCTTGAATTTGTCATTTCAAGCTTGTTGAAATTACTATTTCTATTTCGATTTTTTTATCTCAGAGTTGTAGATGTAAATGGTTCATATGTACCCAATTTAATTAATACAACGTTTATCTGGTTCTCTGGCTAAATCTTCTCTGGGAAATTATGCAAACAAAGCTATAGACTACCTTGAGAGTGTGCTTGAAGCGCTTGTGTATTTAATAGCAACAGAAAGTAAATACAAATATAAATTGTGTGTCTTTTTTACTACTGAAAATAATCCTGTTTAAACATATTGATAGGTCTTCAGTCCAAAACGCCATGGTAAACCGTACAACCTGTGTACTAACAGTGTGCACTGCGCTGTGATTAGATTGGCCTCTCCCCCACCCCCCATGGTCCCGAAATCAAAATGTATATGAATAGGCAGCCGTAACACAGATGAACTCACCCGTGACCCCCACCCTACGCCTCTGCACTGTGGCAAAGCACACCGTACAACAAAAAGATGGATCTGCTTCATTAGGAAACTAGCAGTAATCAGGATTGTGTTCTCTGGCATCGCAGATAACGGCTTGTCTAGCGGTCTTTTATGTGACTAGCAGTTAAGGCAACGTAATATTACAAAAGGGCGAGAGACAAGTACACAATAATGAGGCATAATATTAGAAAGCAACTCTCCGGTGTATAAATAGGGTGAGAGGAGGGCAGAGGAAGGTTCCAGCCATTTCTCAGTACAGATCCGATCCCACAGATGACATGCCATGATAGCTCATTGTCAGCCACGGAGGGGCTATTTTTAACGTAGGACAGTGAAAAACATTCAACAGTTCCTCCTATTCTAGCCTTGAGCGTTTATAAAAATATATATACCTTTGTGGCAGCTAATCTGTCTTATTGTCAGCGCTGACATATTGCCATACAGGACACCGATAAACAGACTGAGACAGAAAAAGAAAAGAGCTGTCTGAATATATTCTATGCAAGAATCTGCAGATTCCTGCGTAGAATAAATCCAGACAGGGGCAACAAAGACGTAATGATTCCCCGTGTAGACTCAGTCAAATCTAAACCACTATAATGCCACATCAAACCTGGTACCAATACAGGTGACAGAAATCCTTTGGTCCTCAAAGACCAAATGAGCCTCTATGCTGTTCAGTGTCTGTATAGCAGCTGATCTGGCCATGACTATCAGTGACTAATAGCTGTATGGCAGACAGGAGAATTTATCAATAGCCCATCTATAAGCTCCGGGCCGCACAAGAGTCAATACCTCTGCTCCTAAACAGAGGAGTTCTCTGTATAAAGTGTAAAATAAATGTCAGTGTCGTGAATGAGTAAGTTACACCCACACATAATGCAAATGTACTGTATTAGAAGTGAGGGTTATTGAAAAAGAGTAGATGCACTTCTTAAGAGTTAATTTGATGTGGTGGGCCGTCTGATGAACTGAGCACCGCCCACATACGCTCCTGTGACATGGACAGCTGTTGAAAGGCTGTCCCCAAGAATCACATCTCCCTCCAAAAGGCCCAGACACAAAGGACAACAGCCTAAAAAGAATCATGAGACATTCATTATCCACTAGCTAACTGCCTCTGCAAAATGGCTTTGGGAACGATATGCTATGGATAAGGGCTAGTATTATAATAAACTTGGCTAGTACATAATCTTGGTAAATAATTATGTATTACAATATTGAGTATTGAAGTCTAGTTTAAAAATACTTGGCTGAAACAGAGTGCATCTGACTTTAATCACAATCAAATCAAATGTCTTCAACTCTTCTCTTCAGCTCCACAAATGGTCCTCTTAATTAGAACTAGGCTTTCCAGTTCAGACAAACAAACAGCTATAGCACTCAGACCACTGCTCCATCTCTGTGCTCTCCTGTGGGCCGAGCTCTCCATCTTAACTTCTGTAGTTCACTCTCTGTCGCAGGCCACCCCACCCCACCACACACACCCAAACCATCCACCTTCCCGTGTTTGCTTCATGGACGCGCATCAGCGACGCGCACAACAGCTTTTCTTGCATCCCCATCGATCCCCATATTGAAACAAGCCTCATTTGCAGTCTCCTCCTTGACATTTTTTTTTCTCTCACCTGTCTCTGTCTTTTCCAAACTTTGACAGGCTGTGCAGATTCTGGCAGTTTGTTGTTTCTACACTAATCCTTTTCCAGACTTTCTCCCTCACAACCAGGAAAAGATGTCTGCTACACACACACACACACACACGCACACCCACACACCCCCACACACACACACAAAAGAAGCGGGAAGTCAGATGACCGCAAAGACATTTCAGCAATGCCTAAAAAAATACAAACATCAGTTATATATTGTTTACAGGAACTGTCAATGTTCTGAAATGCTCTAACAATACTGATATTCTTACTCTAATATTGCAACAATGAGTACACTAATGTCAGGAACATTTTTAGAAATACTAGGAGTTATGTTATATATATTTACAAAATAGCACTGTGGACAATGAGGACAACAACATGTATGTAGCTTCAAAAATACAATACCAGTATTTCAAAGGCATATCGTTTTTAAAAGCCTGTCTAAAGCGGTGATTTGAAATAGCTAATTATCTTGACCACATTCAGTATTTCTCATACCACCCAGTGTGTAAAGAGGGTTCATAAAAACATCTATAATGTATAGAATAATAAAGTATCAGAATGTAGCATGTCACTCCTAGCCGTGAACTCTCATCTCAGCCAAGTCAGCAACTTAGCCGAGATACATCTGGACAGATATGTCAAAGAAGGCATCTGTGTTTCCTGGAGAAGGTAATGCGGCGGGAGAGAGCGGTGATCTGGACGGTGATGCACGTGGTCAAACACGGTTCTTTGACAATTCACCCCATCACTCCCTCCAGGGATGAAAGGATACTTGTTTGCTTTTTGTCTTCAATTCCACAGCTGAGATGCCATACCTGCGGCCATTCCTCCACTCTCATCTAGAACATGCATATTCTGCCAGGGGGTTAACACAGGAGTAGGAAAAACAATATAAAGTGTTTGTGTGAGAGATATGGGGGAACTGTAAGGAGAGTGGGGGAGAGGGGAGAGAGATAGAGAAAGAGAGGTGGGGGAGAGAGAGAGAGAGAGAGGGGGGGAGAGAGAGCGTGAGAGAGAGAGAGCGGGGGGGTGAGAGGGGAAGAGGGGGAGAGAGAGAGAGATCCTTCATCTCATGCCCCCAGAGATCAATTGTACAAACTTCTCCATGAGTGCCCCGTGCTGTATGCTTCTAAACAAGGCAAATCGATGCCCAGTCATGTGTGCGTGGGCGTGTGTGTGCGCGTGTGTGTGTGTGTGTGTGTGTGTGTGTGCGTGTGCGTATGTGTGTTATATTGAGGTAGAAGATGGTAGGGGAGGATAACTCAGAAGAAGGCACAGAGCAGTGGAAGGTGAAAGCAGAGCATACAATAGGCATTGTCATTCCTCACATATTCTTAAATAACACCTTGCTTACGGTATGGGACATAAATAAAGGGGGGCTTGTCGCATATTGGGGTGTGTCTTGCCAGAGCCTTTCCTTCCCCCCAGCCCCGACACACAAGTACACCCCATTCCCCAGCTCAGTGACCTGTTTGTGGAACATAGTGTTTTGGAAACAACCCCATAGAAACACAGACGGCAGTGCACTGTAATGCATATCTGCAGTCCATCTCCAATATCGGTTCAACAACACTGTGGCTTTGCTCACACTGCCTACGCTCTCATACATTCTCCCACTTCTCAAAACATAAGAAACGGAAAGGAATAAGGTCTCCTTTATTAAGGGCCCTCTCGCGCCGTCTTAGTGGGAAGGATCTGGCTACACGCCGCTGCACTGCAGTTTCAGTAAATCGGCTTTCCGTGGCCATGACCGTCATTAGCCCTGCCCCTGGCAGTAATCCTCTATCCTCCGTCTAATGGCGCCAGCGAGGGTTAGCCGCTCTAGCGCTAGTGCTGCGGCTGAGCCTCGTGGGCCGGTCACACGCTGGCCATAGCCAAGACCTGGTGCTCCCTGAACCAATGCATGCGCCACAAGACACCTTGACCTGAATCACTCATCCCCGCTGCCCTCTCTACCCCCTCCCTCCCTCCCTCACTTTATTATACCTTCCTTCCTTTGTCCCTCCCTTCCTTTACTTTCGAATGTGCTCTTACACGGTGCATTTGGTCTCTCTTCCTTGCATCACAGCTCTTTTCAGTCGACTGTTTCCACTATTTGGATGCCATTTTAAGGGTTCTGTGACATTGTCTTGAATGAGCACTATTAAGAACGCTTGTAAAGGATCCTTTGTTACATTCTGTCGATACAAGAACTGGACGTACAGCGTCCCTGGCAGCACCCACACATACACAAGGAAACAAAGGAGCCCGGGAGAGCGCTCTCTAAGGGGCGGCGGAGCAAGGACAATGCGTGGTTGTGTAGCGAGCATTGAAAGATGCTAGCGTGATTGGAGCACAGAAAGGAGCAGAGAGCTCACCTCTCACCCTGTTGGCCTAGCAGCCCCCGGTGCTCACAATCAATCACATCTGGGCCAAGGTCCACAATTAATCAATCAATTAAAAAGCCCACACAAACCCACTGTACTGCAATCAATCAAGCCGGCCTGCGCGGAGGCCGCTCGCTTATTGAAAGCTGTCAGGTCCATAGACGATGCCCCTGGACGCTAGTCACAGAGGGTGCACATGCGAAAGAAAGAAAGAAAGAAAGAAATAGAGAGAGAGAGAGAGAGAAGTTGGGAGGTGGGGGTGCGTAGCTGCATGTGCCCCGTCACACGCTAAAGACGAGGCTCCCACCAGTCTCACAGTGGCCAAGCGGCGCATGAATATTCATGCGGCGGAATCGCTGTGGCATAGAGGTGCTCAGTTATTCATTACGCTACTCTAAAAAGAAACACACCACCGTCCCACTGCAATGGAATATTAATAGCTGCCATTAATAAAATATCCCCACCCCCGATCGAAAAACTTCATTTTTGGTGGGGGTGGGAGGGGAGAGGATGGGAGCAGTGCACACGCCGTCCGAGGACGTTTTGGAATGCGCGACCATGAAACCGAGCCACTCAACAGTCATTTGGCATGTTTGTAAACTCAAATAAAGACACAAACACTTCCCAACAAACCTACTGGCTGGTTCAACGTGCGGTAAAGCATCTTCCCTAAACCTGAGATTTGGGGGGTTGACAAGAGCAGCACTATAGCTTTATACTAACAGTGGATAAATGTTTAATTTAGAGCAGTCTGAAAGTATGCTGACATTTTGCCATTGTTACAAGGGATGAATACATGGGACGCTGTCTGGGGGGTGAAATGGGTTTGGGAGTGTGTGCATCAGGACTGTTCAAAATGCAGCTGGCAGCACCCCCACACAGACATATCTAAGATCACGATACATGCAGCTAGGCACACTACCACAGATTTAACTCTTACTGTACATTAGTCAAGTTATTGTGTTATTAAACCTAACTTAGATCATTCAACACATTTAACATATCAATTAGCCTTTTGAGATTTACTGTAGCAGGCTTTTATGAAGGGCTAAGATTTATTAGCAACAGGTAACACAGAGTAGCACAGGCACTTTGCTGTCGGCACTGACGACCCACCGGGATACGGTACTGGTACTGAACCGTTTAGGAGAAATGATGCAACTTTATTAAATGGGATAAACCTGAGATAAACCACCTGGTTGTCAAAGTGGTCCTAACAGACTGATGGTCTTTGCAGGCTAGGTTACGTTTATATACGATACGATACGACAACACTTCTCCAGCCTTATCTGGGACAACAAATCAATGAGCGTGCCGATGCAAGTGGAACATGCACAAACTACCGTGCACGCACCGTGAAGCTGACCTTCAGAATAACAGGGGCCGTGACCTATCAAGTTGCCTTTGGCCTACCTAGGAGTCCCAACCTGGTAAATATAGCACATTAAGACAGAAAAGGAGCAAACACTGCGTGCGCAGAGAGACACGTTACACCAACCAGACAATGGCCGTCTGGTCGCTTCCAAGAAACTACAAAAGGTCAGCCGGAACAGTGGGATTAAAACAAACAATTGCTGCCACACTGAGCTGCCTTAAGACTGTGCGTACGTGTGTTTGTGTGTGTGTCGTGTGCGTGTGTGTGTGTGTGTGCGTGTGTGTGCGTGTGCGTGTGTGTGTGTGTGTGCAGGGCAGCAGTCTGTCTAGCAGAAGTGACAATGAGGGAGTGTGCGACTGAAGGAAAGAAGGCAGGAGAGAGAAGAATGAAAGGAGCCAAGGGGAGGTCAACTACCTTGGTCTCCTGTCAAACACTTCCCCTAACAGCTGAGCTGCAGCTGGAGGCTGGCTGCTTTCCGGGGCCTTTCATCGGGGAAAGGTGATGCGTGAGGAGGGCTACTCTTCTGCCACAACACATCCTCCCGACTGGACCGGCTGGATCTCACGTTACATCTGCTCCTGCTATGGAAGCCTTCCATGTTTGAAATATATATATACAGTATAAATTGTATAGGCTATATATATATATAGGAATCTCTCACGAAGTTAAAGACCAGTTTTTTAATATACAGATATAATCTGGCCGGTCCAAGACCAATATAAATTGAATGAATCACCACAGCCAATTTTGAGAGCTGACGCTAATAGGCAACCCCAGTGTTTTCTTTTATGCCCCATGCCCCCAAAAAGAAATGCTTCACGACTTACATAAAGATTACCAACACTATTGGATAAACACATTTTTGTTATTGAAACCGTCAAGAATGAAAGTTACTGGACGTTTCAGACTCTGGCTGCCTATGTATTCATCTAGTATATCTCCCACCCAGAATGTTCCTTCATCTGACAAACAACAATGTCCTTAGCTTGCGTTGGTAGTCGCCTCATTCGTCATAGCTACAAGAGGCTGAATCCCATAGATGTTTCCTGGTCTCTTGTTCCTAAATTTTGCTCGTGTATTCCAGTGTGTCTATAGATTAAGCGCTGTGACTGTAGAGAGAGTCAGGTGAGAGAAGGGCAGGAGGTTCAACCAAAATAGAAACAAAAAGAGAAAAATAGAAAAAGATGTTAAAAACATTGCTTGGAGAATGCATACAGTACATTCATTTAAATATCATAAACCACTTACATTTTTTTGGGTCATCCATGGGTCTTCAAGTAACATTCTTTGTACCGTGCATGTGGACAGTAGTTTGATTAAAGACATATTTATTTGGAATAAGGGAGACTTGCACTCATGCAATGCAAGTTTGCACAGTATATTATAAACTATTAATAATGTGTTGAGCTAAAGCAGCTTTGTCAAATAAAAATAAATGCTATAAAAGAGACACAGCTGTGTAACAAACTCTGCAGCAGTGGTTGCAAACACACAGTAAGTGTGCACATGCATGTGCGAATGCTTGCTTAAGCATGGTCTTAACCATGTGTGTGCATGTGTGTGCACCTATAGGCATTTAGCCTGGCCCCTGTGGCCGCAGAAGCAATCAGAAGCAAGCAGCACTATCACCGGGCTGGCAGGCTTCGGCACCGGGAGCAGCTGGGCCGAGGATATGAGGGATCACTGCAGCATCACAGTCCTGGCTGGAAGAGAAGAGAGGGGAAGGGGAAGGGGGGGGGGGGTCCAGGAAAAGGTTTCAGAGTTGACAGAAGATTCTGGCAGCCTGAGGAGCATTCAGACAAAGAGCGTGTGAAGGAATGAACCTTCGTATGGCTGCTGGACTGTGACTGACTTGGCGGGCTGCAGGCTGGAACTGAAGGTGGCAATGCGGGTCACCGTGCAAGCCCAAGCCAACCAGCTCCTCCGGGCCCCCAGGGGCCCCCACTGAGACACAGCATTCCCACCAGAATACACTAGCAGTGAAGTTTAGCTTTTTAAACAGACAAATGTTCTCTCTCAGAGACACTTCCAGTTTCTCCTCGTCTATTAACTCTCTGTAGCGCTCCTCCAGCCTCCCATATGGCCACGCCAGAAGCACCTGGCACGACTTTCAAGAACAAGGAGAGACATGGGCGAGGAGCGACAAAGAAAGAGCCGTCATATCTCCACAAGTCTGTCCTGGAACTCTGGGGCTCACTGCCAATTGGAACGTGGAGATGGAGGGGAACAAATGGAAGACAGAGGAGAGAGGGAAATGATGATAGAGGTATTGACCTACAGTATACTAGGAGACAGAGCTGATACACACATTCACCATTCAATGTGAATTTTAATTGAGCTCGTTACAATATTCTACACAGGCCTTGCCTCTCTCTCTGCTGTGTGGGTGCAAATCAGCCTTCCAGAATATCCCTTGCTGATTGGCTCCGTCACGCACATTACTTTGCATGTCTAATTGGATGGCCAGAATTGAGACGTGAGACGTGTGTGTGTTCTGAGTTTAACATTTTAATAAACTTTATTACACAATTTTATTTCTTTGGTACATTATATTATTATAGTGGCAGTGGCTTGTAATACAATATTGCAATGTACTGCCGTCATCTACTAAGCTGTCATCATAAATGTCATAAAGGCTCTATGACTTTGGAAAGAAATAGGCATATAAATAAGGCAGAGAATATTCACATGCTGCTCATCCATGACACACACAGCCCTAACACAAATCACAGTTAACAAGTCATATTATGTCCAAAAATTCAAGTCCACCATTTGGACAATTTCTATAAGCTACAATTCCAGCAAATCCACCGGTTCATAAAGCCTTGCCTTACATTGAAGTATGCAAAATACATGCTGAATTTAAATGAATACTCATACTGATTTTACAAGCATTTTAATTGCCCCCTTCCCTCCTTAAGAAAATGTGCCATCAACATGCAAGCCTATACGTGGGGGCATCGTGTCTCCCCAAAAGCTTCATGATACTTATGAAACTGTGGCTGTGGCTAACAAAAAGTTTAAAAGGTTCTACAGCCTCCTGAACTCATATTGGAGACATTTTTCCACGTCTGTGTTGAGAGTGTGTCACAACACGGCAGGGGGGGGTGTTGGGGGGTTTGGGGAGCACAGCTCGGCTGACAAAGTAGACATTTGGCAGCAGCCCCCCACTCATTTTTCACACTGACTGTAAGGGGCGGATGACATGCAGAAAACCAATGATGGAAAAGTTCTTGTTCTGGAATGGTGACCTAAAGCAGTTCTTCTGAAGGCATACCCCTAGGGGCACCTGCAGGTACTGCATGGGGTACTTGTGATTGCAATAATTATGAAAATTGCAATGATATTTCTGAAAAATATTTCTGTATAAATTATACTTAATTAGTCTTGTGTTTAGGGCGGACAACACTTGATATCTGATTTTAGGGTCCAAATGTGTGGACCAAAAGCTTTGAGGGACAGGATATTTCCTCATTACAAAAATACACAAACAATATCCAACGAACATCTATTTTTAAACAAATGTTAATCTACAATAATGCTTTACTTCAGGTGAAACGTGAACTAAAATGGTCACAAATGCCTAAAGAGTTTATATAATGATTCAGAAGGGACAAATACTATTAAATATTAAAAACAGCAATGACAAATGACAAAGGCCAAGCCATTGAAACTTTTAGAAAAAGGGAACCCTGTAGTTGCTCAGGCTTTGCTCTTCTCCCTCCCAAGTCCTGTTTCTGCAAAACGCTTCAGTTGTCACCATGGGCTCCCATGCTCCTTTAATAAACGTTACAAATGAAAAAGTCTAGCTTTGAGAGGTGGAGTGTGACTGCTTTTAAACCATAGGGATTCTGGCATAATCCTGCTGAAGACACAGACGTAACTGGACTTTAAAGTCATCTTGTTGCTCTGCGTCCAAGTGAACAACCTAAAGAGGAGAGGCTAGGGATTGTTAAGGGGGAGAAGTGGGGGGATCAAGTATATTGATGGCTTTCCAGTTGTTCGGCCCCTATTTGATACATATTGAGTGGAGCGGCCCAAGTGTTTTGGCCACCACCCAACATCTAAGATCATGGTTTAAAATAGAGAGAAATTTAGGGCACTTCCACCAAGGAATTTTCTCAAATGTGGATGAAACATGTCAGTTTGTCATTCAGGTTGTTCATGGGATCCTCAAGGCAACATAAGAGAATGTCTGTTACATTATTCCTAAACACGGTGCTGTCATTTTAACAGCTACGGTATGCACAGCAATATAAACTATAGCAGTTGTTTATCCAGGCACATGCGTCTTTAAAAAGGGTTAAGGTCATTTAAAGGGCTTCATTCATTAAACACGTGTCAATTAAAGGGGTTCTCGTTATAAAGAAGAAAGCAAACTTGCCAAACTTTCCATTTCTCCCTCCCCCCCACCCCCATTCGTCTTCTCAGCAGACAGCTGTCGGAGACAAGATGCTGTGCCCACTGGAGACCCTGCTCTTTTCGTTCACACGCTTCCTGGCTCGCTTGTTGCCATGGAAAAGCCCAGAAATGGGGCAGATAACAGTTCAATGAGGGAGCGGAGACTTTGGAGGGTCTAGAGGGAGGAAGCAAGTTTCTAGGGCCTGTCCTGTCAAGACGTCAAGCTCTTTTGATGCGTGAAAAAGGGAAAGCATAGCGGGTAGAAGAGACTGAGGGAAATGGTGAAAGTATGTTTAAAAATGAGTGGTGGAAATGAACGTGCAAACTCCCCCGGGTGATTTCAGAGACTAGGCCAGCAGACATGGCTGATGTATCAAGAGCCATTGGTGCAACAAGAAGTGAAAGCACAGGGTATAATGCCATGGGGAAAGCAAATAATTAACAAACGATATAATAATAAACAAACCTTACAGAATTATGATCAGGGTTGTTACCACCCCATAACAGTCATCAGGAAAATGCACCGTCATCTATGTAACCTGTTATTAATAATCTCACGGTGAAGACAGTGGTGATTTAATAGCCCAGACTTACTTTCAGACCGTTCTTTCAGACAGACTGTCAGGCGGATCAGTCTATCAAACCCACATATCACCATGGTAATCAACGAAGGAGATTAAATGCATTGAGGTCAGGATGACAAAAAAACTGCAAACGGGGAATTGAACTAGCCCATTCAAAGAAAACACTAAATACAAAGAATGTACCCACTACACTATGAAGGCTGCCCCAGAACACTGAAGTGGGGGGAAAAAAAGGCTACATGAAATATGCTAAACAAACAGATATGGTTGAATGAATACAAACTTTAATAGTTGGAAGCTGCGTGACATGTCGGTAGGGGTTTACTAGTGACAGCCATCTTGATTCATGTCAGAAATTAATTAGGCGGTGCTCACGTTTCACGTAGGCCCCTGAACAGGCACAGTTTGAGGCCCCTCAAAGGACATTGAATGAACCACCTGTCTGAAACTGTGTCTGTCTACTTGAGACTGAGGAGGAAGAAATAAATCAACAACACTACGACACCAATGAATCACACTTGGCAGCCTTTAGTATGTAGCCTAACACAGCGAAGTCTCTGATATAAATGCCATGGTTACCGTTTAGTTTAAGCCATGTAAGATGTATATTCTAGATATTCTGAAAAGATGCACACAGAAGCTACACTGCATTGTGGGGGAAACAATAAATAATTATAATTATAATAATCATAATAATGTGTGCCATACACGTGCACCACAAAATAATACATTCCTGGGATCACTACTATGAAACTAGATTTAAAAAGCACGCTAGTGAATACACTTTGTTGTAAGATAACATAATACTATCTTGGTATTTAAAAGTCTAAGTTGCATTGTAACCCCACCCAGCCTCCATGCTTTGTAGTCAGAGCCATGGCATTGATTAAGAGA
Source organism: Typhlichthys subterraneus (assembly GCA_027564835.1). Taxonomy (NCBI): domain Eukaryota; kingdom Metazoa; phylum Chordata; class Actinopteri; order Percopsiformes; family Amblyopsidae; genus Typhlichthys; species Typhlichthys subterraneus. Next base: position 809,451 of record JAODUH010000023.1, on the reverse strand, counting down.
AGAAGGGTCAAAGCGGACAGGCGCTAAGATAAAGTTAGATGACGAATGACGTGAGCAAAGCGCAAGCGTTTATGGCCCCGGAGAGATTGATTCTTCGGGGAGACTTAAAGAGAAACCGGAGGCTTCTGGGCTGACACTTTAGATCCTTCAATTCCTAACCCTGCTCAGCCCTCTCCCTCCACCAGGCAGTCAGACGACGTGATTGACATCATCCCTCCATCTCTGTGATTATAGCGTTGTCTGCTTCCCCGCCCCTCTGCTATCTGTCTTCTGTCTGAGCCCCAGACATGGCTGTCTGCAGGGGCCCTTTGCCTCTGTCGGCTCTGTTGGAGGAGGCACCGTGAGATGGCTGGGAGGATAGGCTAGGTGTGATCTCAGACCGGCTGTGAAGAAAGTTTGAAAATCCATCAATTTCTCACAAACACGGAGGCCTGCGCAGAGTAGCGCGCAAGCCTTCTCCAGTTAGCTCGCGCTTTGAGAGATGGAGTAAGCTACTCTGGGAGACTTCTGCAGCCGAGGGTGAGGAGAAGGCGAGAAGGAAGACCTTACATTTCTCCAAGCGACCCCTCACTCTGTGTTCACCCTCTCTCTCTCTTTCTTTGAGCCCCCCCCCCCTGCAAGTGACGACAGGCTAGACTAGAGACGAGCGAGAACCTAACAAAAACAACGTGTAAGGAAAGAAGACCGCAAGGTGCAGATGAAAGAAAAAACGTCACGCTGGGCTGACGAGGGGAACTGCGGAGCCATCGTGCTCGTCCAGCAGGCCTTGGTGGTCGTCCACCACGCGTGAGTGAGCAGGCAGGCAGCAACACAGTGGCACAGAGCACTGGGCCGGCCTCTGAGGAGAAGCCAGGCTCTGGGGGGTGAGGGGGGCTCGGAGCGCCGGCAACATGGGCCAAATCCCTCCAGACAGGCAGAGAGCAACGCTGCTGCCTGCTGGTCTCCACAGCTCCAGTGTCCAAGTTGGAGACCGCTCAAGAGTGACTGGCGATATAGCCTGCTGGTTACACTCAAACTGTGCTGGGGCTTTGTGAAGTTAGTCTCTTTTGATCGGCTTCCAAACAACTATAGGTGAGGAACAGTTTACCTGCTGTAGTAAGACAGGGAGAATTTGGAGAGTTTACCTCTGCATTGCCTTGTGAAAACTCGTGCCGACACGTAGCAATGGGAAATCAATAAAATGACTGGGGCAGTGAGTGTTAGTGGAATGTTTGGGGGAGCAATCCTAAAAGACGACAACTGCGTGGTTTCTCAGTCCAGATAAACAGGAAAAACGCACCTAGGTGCTCAAACGCAACCACACACACACACCCTTTTAAATAAGAAATATATCAACAGGGTCTGTTTTAGGTAGATTACTGAATTGCCAAGTGTTTCACATTGATTGTGTTGAATATTGATTTTGATATATTATATATTTTATGATTCTGTAATGTAGTCTTATTCTCATTGAAAATAGTCTTGGCCAGGACACTTGTTAAATATATTTGTATTCTCAATAAGACTTTTCATGGTTAAATAAAAGGCTGTAATAATAAAATATATGGAATCAAGATTTCAAGGATCGAAACTAGAGAAGATGTTTTAGGGTCAATTTGTTTAGATGCCTCTGTCATCTAAGATCATACTTCAGCACATCTCAGCGTTAAGATGCCATTTAGGGCATTCTGTGTCGACAAAAGGGTTTACCACCAGAAAGATAAGGGCAAGGTGGTGGATATGCGTTGCAGAACACAAATGAAGACTGACAGCAAATACTGCACTTGTCAGGGTAAAAGAGGCTTCCAGTGGAACTAGAGGAGAACAAGAGGCGAAAGAAGGATTTGACATAGGAAGAACACTGGGACCTTTAGGGCCATGATGGAAGCATGCTCAGCAGGCTCTGCTTATTGACGTCCTATCTGACAGGGTAAATAGAATGTCAGCACAATAATTACACTGTGAGCCAGTACCCCTCCTCTCCCCCTTTGTGAGCACTTGAGGCGATAAAATGCCATGCCTTCTGCTGTCCCATTCTGTTGGGCTCTTATTTTAGCTGCCGCTGAGCCTGGGCAGATTACGGTTTGGTCTGCAATGGCCCCAAAATGCGATGGTGCTTGTCTCTGCAGGCGGGAAAGCAGAACAGAGGAGGGGAGAGGGAGTGTGTGCGTGTGTGTGTGTGGGTGCAGGTGGGTGTAGGGTTAAATCAAGATACATCCGAGGGCTGATCGATGCTGAATGGAAGCGATGGGAAACATGGAGAGAGCGAGGTCGGCTTCCATTAGCCACATTTCACAGTCACAGATGGATAGAGCCACAACTGTGGCGGTGCTGTCCAGGTCAGTCTAGCCTGATTTGTCTTTGGCTGGCTATCTGGCTAATGGTGTCTGTCACAGTCTTACACTCTCCTTACCACTGTGTATTTCACTTCAGAAATGTTGATTTTATTTTCTTGTTAGCTGTCCACCGTTTGCATACCTGGTGCCCCTTGAAAGAACTGATAAGTTAAGGTTAAGGGGTTAGGATTTATTGCAGAGTGCAAAGGCCCGAAACCCTCTCAGGTTAAAAATGCTAAATAAATGAACCTGGCCTGAATAATGCAGTCCCCATTGGAACAGCAAGGCTAGTTTCTTTGTATATGCTATAAACTTAAGACAGACTGAGATCAAGACGTACATGAGACGACTGAATTTAATCTTTTATGTCCTGGTACATTCATCTAAACGTGAGAAACAACTTCATTTTTATCACATTAGTAGTTGAGCAAAAGTACTGGAATGTGAATGACAGGTCATTCATGTTGCACCGGTGTGTCCTGCAAGATTGAACAACATGAAGACCACAGTGCTGCCTTTGAGAGAAAAACTAGCCATTTTGAAGTTGAGAAAAGAGGGGAAGTCGTTAGAGCCACCCTTTAAAACAATTTGGGCTGTCCTGAAAAAGAAACCGCCGGCGTACTGGTCAACAGACATTGAACGGATCGGACAAGGAAAACAATTGCGGTTAATGACAGAAACACTGAAAGCTGTGAAACCCAAACAAACAAGCTACACAGGGCAGGGGTGACGGTATCTCAATCAACCTGAAGGAGGCTTAAAGAGCGATGTAGAAGCAAACCACTCCATCAGCGGTAAGGAAGGAAGGCAAGATTGCAATTCGCAAAGAAGTACAGAGAATACTCACAAAAGTTCTGGAACAAAGTTTTCTAGATTGATGAGACCAAAGTGATGGACATACCAGGGAGAAAGAAGGCATATGCTGATGATCCCAAACATACAAGCTTGTCTGTGAAGCATGATGGAGAAAATGTCATAGCTGACATGGCTGCTTCTGATGTGGGTTCACTAATAGTTATTGATGACATAACTCATGATGGTAGCAGCAGGATGAATTCGGAAGTCTACAAAAACATTCTGTCTGCATCAACTATGCATCCAAACTAATTGGAAGGAACTCCCTAAAGGGAAAGGTTTTAGACTGGCCAAGTCAATCACCAGACCAAATTTTCTCATGATACTGTTGCAAGCTGCAGTCTGGGAAATCATCAAAATGAAGAATGTAAAATATTGGTGATGTCAATTATTTTAGTTATCGTAAACAAGGGATGTGCAATAAATTAAGTTGAGTAAATTAAATTCATTTTATTTTACATAGCGGATTCAGTTATCCTGGTGAAAGAGGGTTTATACAGTATTGTGTTTACAAAACAATAAAATACAAAAAAAACTCTTCTTCAATAGACATCGCCAGACGTATATCATTTTCAGAGGTGCCGATGCCCATATAAGGACTTCTTGGCCCTATCGAGCTGTGACAGGCATAATCTGTGCCGGCAGTTGACTTTTTACTTTTGCAGTTATCAAACAACAGATAACTTGCAAACGAAGACCTCAGTGTATCTGAAATGTACTGTATGTCAAACGCAACATTTATTTCCACTGAATAAAACTGAAGCATGGCTTAACCAAAAACTGAACAATAAGAAAAATGTCATTCTGTGATCCTATTCACTTTTAAAATGCAGACTTGCAGACTTGAAGTGGTGCCTACGAGCACTGATGACACGACTGGCGACGTCTATGCCATACAGTGCTCCCTCAGACGCTCCGCCCCCCCAAACAGGACACATGTTAATTAGGAGAGCGTTTTGTGGTGCAGTCTGCACCACTTGTTTGTGTTTGCATTTAGAGAGCCATTAAGGCTATGTAGAAACAAGATACTTTTTTCAGTGCGCACAGAACGCCCAGTAGCTTACAATCGCTGGCTCCGCCTTTAAAGCTGGTGTTAGCAATTCTACTAAAATACATTTCTTGTCAAATTCAGCAAATATCTCCTCACAGTCCACAAGTTGTCAATTCTGTGTATGTGCTGGAAAAAAATGTTATGTTACTATGTACACAGCCGTGGCTCTGTAAATTAAAATGGGAACACAAACAAAGTGGTGTGTACCCAGCCACACAAAACTACAGAACAGAAAATACCAAGAAATAAAAGTTGAAATTAGTTTCTGTAGTCTATGTTTTGATCTCAAACAGCGGGAATTAGCCCTGCTGTTCAAATACTTTGGAGGGGATTGTACAGTACATTGGTGAAAATGTGTGTTCGCGTCACTAGGCATGCACTCACTCACCAGCACTGATTGGATTGTTTATTTTACAAATAAAAACTAGACAACATATGCACACTAATCAGGTAAATAGATAGATTCCTTGCAATTTATTTTCTTCATCAAAAGAAAATGTAAGAATGTCTGCAGTAAAGCTACAGAGCACCAGATATTAGATAATCAACTCAGATTACTTGGATCAAAAATGTGATAATTGTACTTTATATGCTGGTAACAACATCAAACACAAGACAGCACTCAACCCCATATAGTAAATATTCAGAAATCTACATAAAAAAAGACTACCAACAATGACTTAAAAGGTAAAGTAAGTCAGTCATTCTGGAAAACGCTCGCTAAACACCTCTCCCTTCAATGCCATTGGGTGCTCCATCAGAAGTTCCGCCACACACACTGAAACACATCGCAAATGCGAGAAAATTGTTATGTGCGGTCTACTCTGCACCACTTTGTGTTCCCATTTACGGAGGCAGGGCTGTGCAGAAGTACAAGATTGTTTTTGTAGCACGCACGCGAGAACGCTAAGATAGTGCTTGACGATAGCGATGAGTTTCAACACAAAAAGTGTAGGCCTATCAGCTTACAATGAAATATACCTTTTAAACTATTTTACGGAGAAGCTAGTCTGAAGAGAATCCTCACACAACACCCATACAAACACCCTCTTATACAAACACCCTCTCTCCTGGTGGCGTGACAGATGTGCAGATGGCCCTGCACATCTGCCTCCAGGAGCAGGGGTAGTGAACCTGCAGTGTTACTCCAGTGAGGCCAGTGAGAGAGGGAGTCCTTTTAGAGGGGAGTGCTTTTAGCTCAGCAGCGACGCTGCCAATGTCACACTGTCACCTCAGCGCACCCATTACTACACGGGCATTCTTAATAGCCCCATAGATTAAAGTCCAGAGGAACAAGACGGCAGCAGATTAAAAAGAAGAAAGATAGCAAAGAGGATGATGAATAGCCTCAGATTGCCAGGCAATCATGCATAAATTACGCGGATGTGCTTACGTATAATTCCCGCCGCTGTTTTAAGCCATCGCTCACCGTGGGCGCCCCGTCGGAGGGGGGGGGGGGTGTAGATGGGTGGCGGGTAAAGAGAGGGGAGCGGGGTCACGCCTGTCTACTCAATCACGTCACCGTCAAGGGTATTGCCCTGACACCGGTCTCCACTCGGCGCCCCCCAGCATCCGCACACATCCCCCGAGAGACAGACGCAACAGTCAAACAGCAGCGCGTGCGTGTGTGTGCGTGCGTGCGCACACACAAAGCTGTCCCCAGGCACGTCTGCCTGCCCCCTGACGGCTGCTGCTTGGGAGCTCTGACAGCTGATTATTCAGGGACTAACAAGAGTGCGTGTGGATCACAGCACGACGTGTCCTCTTGCTGGTTGGTGCTGCGGCATTCATGCGTCGGCAAGCGAGCGGGAGGGCGAGCGCGGCTCACGTATTGAGCTCCCCCCGTGTGCTTTGGACCTTCAACCTGCAAAAGTCACTGTAGATCAAATCTGGAATAATGTTTGGAATGTCTGCTGCTGGTTCAAAATAATTCACCGCTGGCATTCTTTTGCTGGCCAAACCTCTGGAAGGTAAACTGTTTTAACACTCAGGCACTTCAAAATAAGCCCTAATGTGTGTCCCATTTGGAACCAGATGGACAAGTGGCCTATAGCCTATTGACGTACCACATAATACGTGGTAATGGCAAAGTATATTATATTTTTGTGTTCTAAAAAAAATAATAATGTAAAAGCCAAGGCTCTAACAGGAATACTACAAACAGTCCCACGTTTAGCTTAATTGTCAATTGGATTCAAGTTGTCACAAACTCAGGTGAGGCTGAATTTTGATTTGAGATGCTGCGTTTGCTCGGCGGTGGGAAGTGGTAATGGCGTCATTTACGCCTAGCCCTTACGACATGAAATTATGAGAAATGGGGCATTTTACATTTTTCTCTGTCATAAGCCATGAGCATACGACTATGTTGTATTGTTGTTACGTCAAGAAAAATAAAAGTCCAAACTGTTATATATTTATTTGTTATAAATATTGTAGAACAACCAAGGGAATATTATATAGTGACGTGAACCAAGTGTAGCACCTGGGAAAGGATGTGTGTAGCAAAACATTAATAAATAAATAGCCTACACATGTTTGGATGGGGGTTGTGAGTCAGTTCTACCAGGTGCAGTACCACCTGTAACCACAAAAGACACCTGCATCAAGCCCAGGGTCAGACCCTGCCACCCTGCTCCAAACTCCTCCATTGTTTGCTGTCCAGTGAGGTTGTCCGTTAAAACACATTCAGATTCATTGACCATGTGTTCTGGTAATGCCAGCACAGCACCGAGAGCTGAGATACTAAACAAACCAAACCCACTTTGCTCAATAAGATTCACAATGGCAAATTAACACAATCCAACCCCATCTAGAAAGCATGAACGCACGCACGCAGAACGAGAGAGAGAGACAGAGAGAGACAGAGAGAGAGAGAGAGAGAGAGACAGAGAGAGAGAGATAATGAAGAATGAATCTAAAATCATCTGCTCGTGTCCTCTGAGACTCATTAGCAGGAGGAAAATAAGCAGAAAATATATATAATATAGGTGAATGAGCGAAATTGTAAAAGATACAGTGCTTAATATTTACATGGCGCTCAGACAGCAGAGCGGCAGACGGTGTATATATATATAGTTACACATCACCTCCTCTTTATCCAATACAATTCTATAACACACCTGAAGCCACACTCTCGCTCCCCATTTCGCAGCCTCTGCGGTCGAGGTTTCCGAGCACACACCGCAGAGTATAGGGGTTTGCGTACAGATACTGCCCGGCAGTATACGTCTTCTTCAGGACACAAGAAGGCCCTGAAGTGTGTCAGGCCCTGTCTCTGAATAGCAGGTGGCAGAGAAACAGACAGAACGCAGCGCAGCGCTATAGGGAAGCAGAGAGGGAGAGAATAGCTTAGCCAGGACAGCCTGGGCCTCGGGCCTGAGCCAGGGTGATCTGGTGAGAGAGAACACAACAACAGGCACTGGCTCCTTAAACACGACGTAAACACACACACACATGCACGCACTCACGAACGCACAGACACACACACAATAAAAAACGCATTCGCCTGCACGATCTGGTACAACACTTAAAAACCACGCAATTGCGTATGGCCCTGAAACGTATCATGTACCGCCTGCTGGTTACAAGTGGTATAACAGAAGATTAATCGTGAACATTTTTATGTACTTATGACATTATTAATTGAATACAATTTCTTGCCGGCACATTCGTCTCTTTCACACAAATGACAAAAATGTTTTGAACTGCAACTGTTAAGTTTACGGTGAGCTACGTAGGGTTCAGCCTGCTAATCTGTGGTTTATGGTGTGATGCAAGCGGTCATGAAAAACACATTCAGATGTGCTGTAACCTTAGACCAGCTGTCAACTAAAGGACAACAACAACAACAAAAAGTCCCACGTGCCATGCAGTTTAGCGAAACGTGGCAACGTCACGGCGATGTCAAGCGGCAACATCACGAGAAACATGCTTGATTTGCGCACGGTGCGTCAACAGGCAAACTGACCTTACCTCATGGGGTATAGCAGCAATCAATGGACTCTCCCCTGAACGCTGCCAGTATATGACAAAGAAAGTCCATAAAAAAGCAGGTTCTCTGATCCATACACACAGAGGACATGTAATCTCAGTCAGTTGGCAGGCAGGAGCTCACTGTTGCACTGTTGCACTGTTTTGTATTGTCGCTCTTCCCTTTCACTGTTTGATTTGCCATGATAACCAGCACATGCCTACCAACCCACTACGCATGCAGGTCATTTAAACCTTTTGAGATTGGACCTATATCTTCCATACAGAGACCTAACATATATTTGATCCATCACAATCCCCCGTACCTTTGCTTTTTCTCTCTGGTTGTTCTCACACAACACAGCATCACAGAGCACAGGAACACAGAGCAGAACACCACCCTGTCCTGTTGGACTATAAAGGACACGAGATGCATCGAAGGACAAGCTCCGCATGTCCTCAACAACAAACAAGGATAAAATAGTGGGAAATATTTCACCGAAGAGCCCCCACGACAGCATAAAGGGCAGAGCAGAGAGACTCCATGCCTCTTCTAAAGGGTGAGCTTGTTATCACAATGCAGGTGGAGACGGACTCACGAACACAAATAAAAATAAAAACACCAGACAGCACGCACAACCAATGCTCACCAACGTGCACAGCTCACTATCTAAACACAGTTCACTAACTTAACACAAGTCACTATCTTAACACAGCTCACTATCTTAACACCGTTCACTAAATTAACACAGCTCACTATCTTATTAACACCGTTCACTAACACAGCTCACTATCTAAACACAGCTCAGCTTAACACAAGTCACTATCTTAACACAGTTCACTAACTTAACACAAGTCACTATCTTAACACAGCTCACTAACTTAACACAGTTCACTAAATTAACACAGCTCACTATCTTATTAACACCGTTCACTAACACAGCTCACTATCTAAACACAGCTCAGCTTAACACAAGTCACTATCTTAACACAGCTCACTAACTTAACACAAGTCACTATCTTAACACAGCTCACTAACATAACACAGTTCACTAAATTAACACAACTCACTATCTTATTAACACCGTTCACTAACACAGCTCACTATCTAAACACAGCTCAGCTTAACACAAGTCACTATCTTAACACAGCTCATTAACTTAACACAGCTCACTATCTTAACACAGCTATCTAACTTAACACAGCTCACTAATTTAACACAGTTCACTAACTTAACACAGCTCACTATCTTAACAC
>JAODUH010000023.1:770732-786290 GCA_027564835.1 Typhlichthys subterraneus | reverse complement strand
CCCCGTTCAAGGAAAAGCTTCCATTAAAGCCAAGAGAAGAAACCTTGGGAATTCACAAGCTATTGATGACAAGCTAAAGGTAGCAGGTGGAGTTGAGGCGGGACAGTTGTCCTTCACAGGACTCTACTGTAGCTGTCTCCCACCCTGCCTTATTCAATCAGCCTCACCCCCACTCCTCACCGCCTGCCCTACACCCCAGCCCAGGGTTAGTCTGGTACAACTTAAAGGGGGAGGGGGAGGGGGGGTGAGATGTTACCCTGTCAACAGCGGCAAGTAACAACGCAGGCAAGACCGAGCCAGCGGCGCACACACAAATATGCACACACACCCCAAACACATGCATGCACATATTTAAAGAAAAACTGACGTCCATACTGGGAAAGACCCCCGAGGGTGTGAGAAAATGTGAGAGACAGAGTCTGAGAGGGAATCAGTTGATCAGCGAGGAAAAAACGAGACAAGTACCATTTGTGGCCAAGAGAAATACATAAATATGATAAGATCAATTCAGGACATAACGCAAGTGTGTTTGTACAGTGTTAAAGTAAAAACCACACCAATGGTAAACACTGCAGATAACTACCAATAATGCTAAACAGATACAGAAAGATAATGTATAATAACATTTCCAAATACGATGCACTTCCCCATAGCCAATGTAACCAACCCCAAACCCTTGATCCTATTTGATTCTACTAGGTCCCCATGAAGTGTAAAGGGACAATATTCAATTTACTGTATGTCAATTTAAATCATGCCATTATGAATTGCCTATGGTTGAAACATGCCGTTTATCTCTCCTGTCTTTGAAGCCGCTTGCTTAGTGTCTGGCGTGGAACCAAATCCTCCTGCTTTCTCTCAAGACAAAGACATGAATCGACAATGTGTCGTCGTGACGTTTGATGACAGAAGTGACCGGCGGAGGGCCGTCCTCACGCCTGCTTGCTTTTGATGGAGACGCGAGCGGCGAGGTCAGCAGCTTGCCGTCTCGCTGAGCTCTCAAGGCTAATTGTAACAGCATGCTAATGCAACTCCTTGATTAGCCTGCTGCGTGCCCTTTGACCTGCTACGGTCACAAGCACTTTCCCTAAGAAGGCCTGGAAACAATCAGAGTCTAAACAGAGCCTCTCCTGCTCCCTGCTCTCCACCTCTGCTGGTCCTCCTTATCCATTACTTTTCCTTCTTATACCTATATTATTATTATTATTATTATTATTATTATCCATCTCTCTTTCTGTCTGCTGGAGTTTTCATCACATGTTCCGTTGACAGCATTCTCCCCACACTCACTGTGATTATCTTTGAAGTATGGTATCCCCGGTGCCTTCCAAATATGCCCCGCTCTGACGCTCCGACATGTTAAAAACAGAGAGAGATAAACTCTCTGTTTAGTCCAGTATTGAAATAGGCCGCTTGGTCACTGTCAGGTTTCTGCATGGTGTGTGTGTGAGTGAGAGATAGAGAGTTTGGGGGAGGGGGCAAGATGCTATCTGGGATTAAACGGGAGTGATCGGCGGTTTGGTGTGGTGTCTCTTACTATGTGAAATGGTTGACATCCTCCTCGGTCTTAGATTAGCTCCGACGAGAGAGAGAGAGAGAGAGAGAGAGCAGTGTTTTCCAGCTGTAGCAACAGATCACACTACCCTCCCTATTGTGGAACTGGCGCTTTTCTTGATTTCAGCCAGTGTTTTTTGGCACCGTCTTGTGCAGCAACATGCTCACAAATGCCAAGTATTTCTCGAAAAAGAGAGAACATAAACACACTGAGCCACTTTTGCAGCTCTCCCGGCGGTTGTTCCCATTGTGTGGCCCAGGAGACCCCAACCCCCACCCCCCTCCTCCCCGCCTGGGACTGCTCTTGGCTGTAATTGAATCACCTGTTGAGCAGAGACTCTTTGATTTGGGTGGTCCCGGGCACCGCAGGGCCCGCTGCGATTCCGCCTGAGCCCAACCCTGTGCTCTGGTCCAGTGAATGCTGACACTGTCCATATACGCCTCCCATGCATTGTACCGCTCCACTCTATTAGTAGCTACTATTCATGAGTACACCCGCTGTGCCTTCACCGCCGCAGAACCTCAAGGTGTGTGATTCAAGTTAGTTCAAGCATGTTGAAAAACAACCAGAGGCTGACCACATTTCTGTTCAGAAAAAAATCTGGAAATAAAAGGTGAAAAGCAACAACAAAAATTAGAATGATAAAAGCGATACAATGGGTCTTTAAATTTGATTTCAAATGGAGAACTGTGAGAGCAAGTTTCAGAGCAGTCACTGAACACAAGGCAATTAGAGTTACCATCACCTTCCTGTCAAATGGAACTAGCCTGGCCGTTCACCCCTGACCTCTGTCATTAGGGGGGCTTTTCGGCCAGAGAACTGCCACTCACTTTTCTTTTTTTTTCTACCTCTCCTTTTAAACTCTGTAGAGAGTGCTGTGTGTGGAAATCACAAGAGATTAGCAGTTTTCTGAATTACTCAATGCATCCTGTCTGACACAACCAATCACCCCACAGTCAAAGTATCTTAAATCACATTTATATGCACATTCTGATGCTTGGTCTGGACAAGAGCTCAACCTCTTGAACATGTCTGCATGCTTTTATGCTTTGAGTTTCCTTACATGGTTAACAGATTTGATATTTGTCTTTGAACACCAGTGTGCAGGTGTACCAATAAGAGTGCACTATACAGGTGAACATGAGTGTATTTCAAGGTTAAATGTTTTGGTCCAAAAGTTCACCAGCATGATGAAGCCCTCATCTGAGGAATTACAATCCTGTGTATCGGGCATAAAGGTATATGTGCGATTATGTGCAGGCAGAGGATGATAGAGGTCACCTGACAAGGGCAAAGCGAGAGAGCGATGATGATGTCATTCCCTTGGCTTGCCGTCAAGTGGCGCTCATTAATCGCGATGTGGTGTTGGCCATCATCTGCCACTGGCCGTCAGGTGGAAGATGGATGTGCTTTACGGGGTTCCACCATGCCTGGGGCTGAACCATGCCATGGGACCATCCATCAGGCCTTCGTAGGCAGACACTTTTACCAGCCTTTCGTACTTTATTAAAACAAGCAGGGTCCAACGGCAGAAAGGAAGGAATATAGAGGAGATAAATTGTTTTACTTGCCTTTCATTTAGATTAGGGTCTTTGGAGGTATGAAGCATTGCCGCTGACATTATAAAAGGAATATATGTCTTGTTTGAACAGATTTAACACTTTAACACCATGTTCCAAAGGAATGCCAGCTAATATGTTAAAATGTGTCTGATTTCTCACTTATGGCTCATGTTGAAAGATCATTTATGTATATGCTTTGGTTATGTATTATTCAAGCAGCTCATAATGTAAACTAAGGCTAAAACGGGTCAGCACTAGTATCCAGGCTATTAGACTACCCATTGTCCTGTGGTGGAACTAGAGCAGAGATGAGTTAGTTGCATGCTCTGAAATTCCAGACAACGTGGTCTCTGCAAGTTTGGATTTGTAATAAATGCCTGCTATTCTTTAAAAAAATATTTTCGGGAGATTCTTCAGACTGACAAGAAACCTTGCAGTCTTTTTGAAAATTGATAGACAGAGATTGATGTTGGTATATTAAAAGAAGATAAAAGAAAGAAGACAGAAACAAGCAAATATAATTTGTTTGCAGGAGGAAATGTAGAATTATAGTTTCAATACTCTGAGCTATTAGAAATATAACCAGACTTGAGGAGATGTAGAGCCAAACCAAAATTGTATGTGACGTTACTTGCCCTATCATTACAGCAAATAGAGCACTGTTAAAAAGAAGCAGACCTCATATGTCATACATTAGTTTTTGTCTTGAGGGAAAACCACTGCCATTACACTGCCTCTGCATGATCTTACACAAATTAAACTGGGAGTGAAATAATTGGACAAGGAGAAATGCATTTTTAACATCCATGTAATTATCTCCGACGTGACCGCCTTGGTCTAGCTTACAATGGGTGGCTTTGAATGTTTTTCAAAGGCCTTTTGTTTTTGCTAAGTTAGTAGTTAAATGTCATTGCAGGGACAGTATGGTGCCTATCAACTACTGCGTCCCATGGCCACCACTGTCCATAAAGTGGACACCAGCTTGAGCAATTGCACACAACAAGCTGTTGATCACAGGTGCTTAATGTCAGGTGGTGAATACAGGCTGAGACTCTGCAAAGGTAAATCATTTTGATCTTTACCTTTCAGCAGTGTGACAGACTTTGAAGCTTTGAGATGTTTCTAAGGATTTAGTGTGTAAACATATATCATGGTTGTGAAGCCTCACTGGTAAGGGAGGGCTTATCAATTTTTCTTTGATCTTCACAGTTTATGTAATAATTGCTCACACTGCCCTGCTTTATGTTTATATTTCTGAACTTTAACACAAAAGTTGACCAAAAATGTCTCTGTCCACCCCCTTCTCTTTCCAGGATGGCTCCAAGCAGAGGCAGGTGAGGAAGAAGACGGTCTCCTTCAGCACCATGCCGAGCGACCGTAAGATTAACAGCACGGCTGCTTGCATGGCCTTCATGATGGAGGGCTGTGAGATGAAGAAGGTGCGCTCCAATTCACGCATGTACAACAGATACTTCTTGCTGGAACCTGACATGCACTGGCTGCGTTGGGAACCTTCAAAGAAGGATTCAGAGAAGGCCAAACTGGAGATAAAGAGCATTAAAGAAGTCCGCTTGGGGAAGAAGACTCCCGTGCTACGCAGCAATGGTCTCTCAGACCAGTTCCCGGATGAGTGTGCATTCTCTATTATCTATGGGGATAACTACGAGTCATTAGATCTGGTGGCCAGTACAGCAGATGTTGTCAGTACCTGGGTGATGGGGCTGCGGTATTTGGTGTCTTATGGAAGACACCCTGTAGACATGGTGGAGCCCAGCCAGCCCAGCCTTCGAACCTCCTGGATTGGCTCGGTCTTTGGACTGGCAGACATGGACAAAGAGGGACACATAGATCTGTTCCGGGCCACTCATATTATCAAAGGTCTGAACCCTGGAATGAAAGAGTCCAGGATAGAGCTGAAGTTCAAGGAGCTCCAGAAGGCTAAAGATCAATATGGAGAGGATATTAACATGGACACATTTGTGGAGGCATACTGCGAGCTGTGTACACGACCAGAGATCTTCTTCCTGCTGGTGCAATTCTCCAGTAACAAGGAGTACTTGGACAGTAAAGATCTAATGCTGTTTGTGGAGGTGGAACAGGGGGTAGAGGGGGTGACAGAGAAAATGTGCAAGGAGATCGTTCAGAGATTCGAACCATCTTCTGAAGGCAGGGAGCGAGGCTACCTGTCTATAGACGGCTTCACACACTACCTCCTTTCCTCCGAGTGCCACATATTCGACCCCCAGCACCAACGGGTGTGCCAGGACATGAACCAACCCTTGTCTCACTACTACATTAACTCCTCACACAATGCATCCCTCCTAGAAGACCACTTCTGGGGCTCCTCAGACATAAGCAGCTACATACGATCTCTCAGGATGGGCTGTCGCAGCCTTGAGGTTATAGTGTGGGATGGCCCAGACAATGAACCAGTGATCTATGTAGGCAGTTGTGTAGCCTCACAACTAGCCTTCTCTAAAGTCCTGGACATAATAAACCAATATGCTTTTGAGAGCTCAGAGTATCCCCTGATCCTTTGCCTAGTGACCCACTGCTGTATCCCCCAGCAGAATGTTATGGCTCAGCACATGAAGAAGATCCTTGGGGACAAGCTGTATGTTGAACCTCCGAACAAAGAGGAGCTCTACCTACCCTCTCCTGAAAAACTAAAAGGTAAAATACTCCTAAAGGGCAAGAAACTGCCTCAAAGCTGTGCTGACTCAGAAGGGGAGGTAACCGATGAGGAAGAAGGTCTAGAAATGTCCCGCAGAGTAGGCGCTGATGAGCGGGATCATATGAATGGCTTGAGTAAGAGACTAAGGCTGTCCCGGGAACTTTCTGACCTAGTGTCTCTATGTAAATCTATTCAATATAGAGACTTTGAAACTTCAAGGAGAGATCAAAAGTACTGGGAGATCTGCTCGTTTAACGAGGTGGATGCAAACAGGCTTGCCAATGAATTCCCAGAGGATTTTGTATGTTATAACAAGCGCTTTCTCTCCAGGGTATTTCCCACTCCCATGCGGATTGACGCCAGTAACATGAACCCACAAGACTTCTGGAAGTGTGGCTGCCAAATCGTGGCCATGAATTACCAGACCCCAGGGCTAATGATGGACCTGAACCTGGGTTGGTTCAGGCAGAATGGCAACTGTGGCTATGTGCTGCGCCCGGCAATTATGAGAGAAGAGGTGTCTTACTTCAGCGCTAATGCACGGGACTCTCTACCGGGTGTATCTGCTCAGCTCCTACACATCAAGGTCATCAGTGGGCAGAACCTGCCCAAGCCCCGTGGCTCTGCCGCTAAGGGCGATGTGGTAGAGCCCTACATCTACGTGGAGATCCATGGGATCCCAGCTGACTGTGCAGAGCAGCGGACAAAGACCATGTCCCAAAGCGGTGACAACCCGATTTTTGACGAGAGCTTTGAGTTCCAGATCAACCTGCCTGAGCTCGCAGCGCTGCGTTTCGTGGTGCTGGATGACGATTACATCGGAGACGAGTTCATCGGCCAGTACACCATCCCGTTTGAGTGCTTGCAGCCCGGTTATAGACATGTTCCCCTGCAGTCCTTGACTGGGGAGTTCCTGCCCAACACTACCTTGTTTGTCCACATCGCCATCACTAACAGGCGGGGTGGAGGCAAGGCCCACAAGAGGGGGCTATCTGTGAGGAAGAGCAGGAAGGCCCGAGAGTATACCTCCACCAAGGCAACGGGGATTAAGGTAGTGGACGAGCTCTTCAAAGCCTCCACCCAGCCTCTCAGGGAGGCCACAGACCTCAGAGAGAATGTGCAGGTAAGGACGGTTATTTCACAGGTGATTTCATAGATATCTATCTTAATCATTTTACATCTTCAGCTATCTGAGTTAATTGTATTTATTTTGATTTACCTCTTGAGATGAACCATCTCATTGTCAAAAGGGTCCTATAGGACCTATTTCACCTTGACACATTTATTAGATTTTTGTTTATGGAATTAATAAACGTGTAGTACAGGAACATTAATACTAGGTAGAAGGACAAGGTAATAATCATGATTAAAAAAGTTAAATTAACATCCAAATATATTTAAAGAGAGCCCCCAGACAGTGTGTTATATGCACTGGAGTGATTGCATGCATGTAGCAAAATGCTTACTTTGACTAACGGTCTCATAATGGACAGACGTCTTATTCAGTGGGACTCGGTACCTATGACAAAAACCTGTGGTTTCTGGTTGAATATTGAAATAGCAACAAATCCCAATGTCAGCAGGCACACCTACTGAACCCTGCAGATTTATGACCCAACATTGATTACATTAAATACAGTGACACCGATAAAGTACTTATTCTCTCTTAGGAGACAATAATAGTTTTACTATGCAGTTATTTTACATAAATTCACAAATTATGGCAAAAATACTCTGGATGAGGTTTTATGGTTTGTTATTGTTGTGGATTGCAATCTATTAAGTTGTTGTGGAAGGGAGACAATGTTAGACAATTAAGAGTTTTATTAATAGTGTAATCATTAATGGAAGACAATTAGTGCTCAGGGGAGAGACCCAGGTTGCTATGCACTCGTAGTAGCACTTTAAAACTGCATTTGATGAACAAGTGAAGGTTGCTACTTGCTAATTGTTTACTTGGCCAATAATTAGCAGCAGAGGTCTTTCAGGGCAGCCTGTCTTTAGGTTTGTGACAACTGAAAGATACCAAGCTTGCTTAATTTTCTCTGTGTGTCCTGGCCACGATGTGGCTGCTATGCTTTTAGATAGGCTGTATATCAGTTGTGTTGTTTGGAATTGACAAATCATGTCCTCTCTGACAGCTTTCAAAATATATTTCTGTCTTGTTGTATACTTTGAACTTTATTAGCTGTCTGAACTGTTGACACAGCTCCATCTCGCTGAGCCATTTAGCTACAGTGGTAGTGCAGCAGCTACCTCAGGAATGACGTTTTCCTAATAAAAGACCAGCCTGTGTTCCTGATTAAACAATGAAATCTAATAACATTTGCCAAGCCCCATTGCCGGACTGCCTACGGCTTGGTTTTATTTGTTTCTTACCTGATTCCTCTGTGAATTTATTAATCACTTTCTTCTCCTGATTGTGGCCTTATTGCCTTTATACATTGTTTTCCACCATGTTTTTGCTTCACCTTTTACCTTTTTTTTCCTTTTTAAATGGTGACTTTAAAAGTATAGGCCCATTTGAAATATTGAATATATCGAAGTAATAAAACAGAAACCATCACGTGTGCACTGTGTGATTTCCCATGAGGGTGATACACTCATTCATTACCTGCTAGCTTCTCGATCTGGGGGGCATTATTCTGTGGATCGGGAATTCAATTGAAATGGCCTCTACCAAATGACTGTGGAAGGCATTCTAATGTTTTTAGCTGTGTTGTAGCTAAAGCAAGATGTGCATTAATGTCAGTGTACTGTACGGGGAGACATAAAACAAGGCCACGATGCATGTGCTTGCTCCAGCAGATACTGGAAGCTCCTTAATATGCGCCCTCTATTCTACGTACAGTAAATATACAGTAGGTCGTAAGTGCTAGGGTCTGTCAGCTTACAGAGGATCTAAAGGTAGCAGGGCTCTCCTCTAACCTCAGTCTAATGGCACGGCAAACAACAAGAGACCAGATCCAACTAAATATAGAGCGATATGATCGGAGATCCTGTGGCATGATGTCATGCATACAGTATATTAACATTATAATAAGCACTTCTGAAAAAGAATGTCATGCCTCACCACAATTGTAATACAGAGAGTGATACATATTGTAACAGGTGAGATGTTGATGTGGTAATTATAGAGACAGGTATGTTGATAAACTACTGTTTTATTAGAGTAAAGGAGGGCACTTTTCAGAGAAGACTGTTGCAAACAGAGGTGTGAATACTAATTAATTATAAATAACTGAAAGGATTATTCTCACAGATACTGATACCATTATTGTCATAAACAAGATTGTGGAACTAGCGTAATTAAAGTATTCCTTAGTTGAGTAATCATTAGAAACATGGATTTACTGTCATTAGTCCTGTAAGTTTTCAGTTCAATTGTTATCATTAAAACCTGCTGTGATGAGTGTGACACAGTATAGGGACCAGTTCTAATCAAGATATGACATATATTTCTTTATGGTTAATATGTGTGAAACCGAGGCCATATATCTGACTTGGAGTTAGCTAACACATCCTTGGTACAGTGCACTCTGACCAAAACACTCAGACTATGTATGGAAGTATTAAGCCATGTGTCACAGATGACACGTTGACCTGTTCCACAGCTCTGAATCATCTTTCATTGGCAAACGGCTTCAGAATTGAGCTTTTAGCCATGCATGACAAACCCAGAGAGGCGTATTCACAACAAGATGAAAGATGCATGTGAGACACACTACTGTGTATAGCTTTTTGTTTTGTTTCGTTGTGCTTTTCTGTACTGTATGTGTATGTATACATACACATTTCATTTTGATATGTCTTAAATGATAATTCGCCTTATATACATTTTTGTGATGTCCCAGGCAAAAGCAAGGCTTTCAAAATGTATGAAAGCCTTGAGCTTTGAGCTTTATGTATTGTTACATGTATTAAATACAGAGGTTTTGGGGCTGCCAGCTTAGCCTAAATGGCACCTGTAGCACGATGTGGGACTGCCACATAGCCCATGAGCAGGCATCAAGTACTTGCACTGTATGCTAAAGTTGGCCGCATGGTGACTACTGTCTTAATAAAGAACCTTTTGTTGCCCTGACTTCTCTGTGAAGCCCTTTGAGAATACTGTGATTTAAGGCTATTCTTGCTTTTATAACAAAGAAGAAACAGACAAAGCATTTGACAACTCCACTGACCTAAACTACTGTACTGTATGTACATCCTATGTTTATTTCCATAATCTAATAATATATAGAGTTGGTGTTATTATTCACATAATTGAGTATTTCAGGTTAATTTAGACAATAAAATCTGAAGGTTAAATACAGTATGCTCACCACCACACAATATTCTGAACTAAGAGATATATTGAAATTGTTTAATGTTGCAGCAATCTGAAATATATATATATATATATATATATATATATTTTTTTTTTTTTACAGAACAAAAGTCATTCAGAGGTTTTACCATGATAGTCAAATTAAAATTGACATACAGTATCTGTTGATCAACAGAACAGCACATACACACTTACAGTACACACACCACAATGGCACAAATGCAATGTCAAATCCATTTTTTCACCCTGCAGAGGTTGATATAACCTTCCTTTCATCCTCAAAGTACTCTGTGTCTAATTTGTGTGTTTGGAACAAACTATGAGAGATAAATATGAACAACCAAATAAACATGTTATAAATATAAACATCCAAAACTGTCCGTGCATACATTTAAGAGTGTATACTGTGGTTTTTAAAGATCTTAAGTTAAACAAAGTTAAACAAACATACTTAGAGATATAAGCCTATGTTGGGGATCACAACCAGGACCTGGATGGTTACCCAAGGACTGTGTGATGATGCTGCCCAGTGAAATAACATGATGTTCAGCAAACACTCCATGACCTGTGCTTGACAGCATAGGCTGCAGCCTCGTTCACCAGCCACTCAGCATTGTGGGCCGGGGAGAGCGGGAGAGCGGGAGAGCGCGGGTGGTGGGTGGTGGGTGGGAGAGAGAAAGAGACAAAGGCTTCAGTGTAACTAGACACACAGGGATGGGGGCTGGGGGTTAATTAAAAACACAAGGCTGTTGTTGAGCTTCGTACCAAAACAGTATGGCTTGTACTGCACGGCAACAGTGTGAAAACGCACACGCCTGCATGCCCCCCCACGCACACATTTAATGACATAAAGCACATTGTAATGTGTGTGTGTGTGTGTGAGCTTTTTGCTAAGCTAATATAGTTTACCTACTTTACTGTGCACTAGACTGTATGCTAAACTAATATAATTTACCTACAGTAGGTACTGCACAATAACATGCATGCTAGACTAATATCCTTTACCTACAGTACTGTGCACTAGCATGAATGCTAATATTTACGTATTACACTAGCATGAATGCTAATATTCTTTACGAACTACACTAGCATGAATGTTAGAATGATATCCTTTACCTACTGTGCACTAGCATGAATGTTAGACTAATATCCTTTACCTACTGCGCTCTAGCATGAATGCTAGACTGATATTCTTTACCTGCAGTACTGTTTTCTAGCATATGCGGCTGACTTGCCTTGGGTGCCTGCATGCTTTAGATGACAGCATGGACGGCTCTGCATACAGATGCCTGCTGTATGCCCTGGCTAGCCTTTCCGTCTCGGGGAAGGTCAGGGGCTCAGTGACGGGATATCATCTGAAGCGAGAAAACACTCTTTTCTGCCAGGCCGGAGGTTTAGCTCAGGAAGAGAAGCCTTTCCCACAATGCCGAGCTTCAATCTCAAAAAGACTAATAACAAGCATCTCCTCCAAAATTGTCCTTGCCTATGTCTCTCTCTCTCACACACTCGCCCACACCCTCCCACTCTTTGGTCTCATCTTTTCAGATGATTTTCTCTGCCTAGATTCTATTTTGTTCTCTCCCTCTCTCTGTGTGTCTCTCACACGTTCTCAATTTCAATTTCCATTAACTCGACTGACACAGCAGATGAGTGTTTCCAAGAATTACAATTAAATAAACAAACCACAAAAAAAAATGTCTTACAAATGTACACCCTTGCTCCCTTGCTCTCTTGCTCTCTCTCTCTCTCTCTCTCTCTCTCTCTCTCTCTCTCTCTCTCATTTTCTCTCTCTCTCTCTCTCTGTCTCTCTCTCTGTCTATCTCTCAAACAAGCCAGAGTTGATAAGGCAGCATGAAAACTGACTGGTCTGGTTGGGGTTGCCATCTTGGCAGTGCCACACTTTGAGTATTCTGGCAGTAAGCTGGACTGCTAGACCCCCCCCCCCCCCTCCAAAGCAGCACACACACGCTCGCACACACACACTCACAAACAACTACACTGTTCCAGCATGTACACATAAAGTAAATTTTCTAATCCATATAATAATTTAAATCATTTTTAGTTTAGTCTTTAACTTTGTCTTAACTTTTCACTTGCCTTCTCATATTCCTCACTTACTTTGGCTGTGTAAACATACAGATACAGTCTGTCAGTGCCAATAAAGCATGTGTAATTTATTGGAAACTAATTAGAACAGAATTGAGAGCGAGAGAGAGAAAGAGCGAGAGAGAGGGCATGGCCAATTGTGAGTGAGCAAGATAGAACGATAGCAGACAGCAACAGAAGACAGATCGGGACAGGAAGTAAGCCGAGAGCCAGGATAAGATAGTGGAGCTTCTTTGAGGGGCTTTGTCAGTGCCTCTAGGCTATACATAATGTCTCTGGCTATATGCTTGTCTCCAGAGCAGTGGAGTAGCTATCGCCGGTGCAGCCGCACCAGGGCCCGGGCTGTTTGGGGGCCCGGCGATGCCAACCCGGCTCTGTGTAATGCAGGCCACAAATGCTCTCAAGAACGATGCATCTTTCAATAGTTTATTAACACCGCTTCATGGCGACCAACAAATATGATTCATGATCACACTCATGGTTTCACCAAAATACTTTTTTATTTTACAAATACATTACATAAGTCTTAATGATATCTGAGTGTAATGATGACAATACATGAAATGATTTTGCTTAATATTATACTGTTCAATAGTTTCAATACCTACCACGTTACCTACCATGTTGCAATGATGAAATGAAATGCATTCTGTGATTAATTTATTCAAAACGTTGTTGTTTCTATAGTTACCTGAACTCCAGTTCTATGAATGCTACTAAGATAATCAATGCCAGCAGCTAATGCTATACACAGTAACTCTGGTCACACTAGTTCAAATGGAGGAGTTATCTGATAATGTTCGTGTTTTGATCACATTGTCTGTTACATGCTGTTCTGTGACGCATCTGGTTCTCAACAGCCAACAGTATAAAATACAGGAAGACTAAATAGACTTTAGTTTCTGGCATTTGAAAGGGAACTTACAGAGACTATGTGGAGTCGAATGTATTAAATTCTTTTGATAAGCCACGCCATAGCAGCTAGTTCTTAAGATGTCAACGTATACAGGTAGGCTGTCCCAATAGCATCTCATTACCATACTGTCTGTCATTTTGCTGTGTAGATTGTTGCCTATAGTTGTTATCTATTAGGCTAACTAATCTTTTTTTGGAAACCATGTTCTGGTCTGGCATTGAGTCTGTTCATAGGGCTCGTAAATATGTTTTGCACCTGGGCCCGTCATGATTAAGCTACGCTGATGCTCCGGAGCCTCTGTCAACTGCAGGCTGATGTCATGGAAACGGTTACCTCTACTCTAATAATAATAATAATAATAATAATAATACTATTTTATTTGTATAGCATTTTTCAAACAAGAATTGCAGGTCAAAGTGTTTTACAGAAGGAATACATGCACAATCATTCTTCATGAAGAAAATACAGAAAAACAGCATAAGCAAATTAAATGGTTAAAAGAATCAAATTAAAGAAATATAACAAAAATAAAAACATATACAATACATAATATTGTAAAAAGTGTCAGAATGTGTATAACACCATACAATACAACATTCACATTGCACACACAGCTTCACTAACCCTCAGTAGGATTTCTATCTGGCGTAAAGTGGATCTGATGACAATGGTTGCATCTGTACATATACAGAACACATAGATGAGAACACATGGGTATGGCATATAACACGGGTCACCTGTAATACACTGAACGTTATATAAACTGTTAGATGTACAGTTAAGTACTCATTTGAAGATAAGTAAACATGCCAGATTGTTTTCAATATATCAGTATACAGTATATCAGTACTAGACAAACAGTTGCTCACTCGCATCCAGATGTGTCCCCCGCCTCACCAAAATAAGTTGTTTGCTCGCAATCCCTCATTCTTTTAACAGTAACATCCTGCACATATGAAGAGGCTTGTGAAATTATAGCATAATGTGGTCACACAGGCACACACCACCAAAGATAATAATATAACAAAGGTATAAACAGTCATAAGCCATTAGAGATTGAATCTTAGGTTGTTTTATTTATTGTCTAATATACACTGATATTTATTTCACCAAAGGAAATATGGACAGTAACAGTGTTTCAGATTACTCTAATTGCTTTTCTTCCCCAGTCGTGAGTGCAAATGCCAATTAAAACACAATAAAAAAAGTGATATAAAGCCACTACAGAGAAAATGTTTAATTAAAATGAGAATATTCTGAGTGTTGGGATGACATCACAATATTCGATTGAATCACAGGGAGTTATTTTTCCTGCACATTTCTGATCACCCCTACAAATGTAAATTAATTTGCGGTAATTAGCAATACAAAACCAGAGTTTATATTGGCTTCCATCAGCCGCACACAAATTGCTTTTTTCTATCTTCTACATTTCCTTCCATTTAAATTGTGTTTCATTTAGTTTCAACAAAAGATGTCACAAAATTACAGAACGTCAACATACAGCTTTAAATACTGGAAAACTAGTGCAGTGCCTAACAGCATGCGTGTGGATTTTCTTTCCCAGAATGCCATGGTGTCCTTTAAGGAGCTGTGTGGGTTGACACCAGCAGCAAACATGAAACAGTGCATCCTGACTGTGTCTACGTGGCTTCTGAACAGCGAGCGTTCCCTGCTCGTCACAGTTGACCTGAGTGAGACCTACCCCACAATGGAAGCTCAAGGCCCTGTACCAGAGCTGTTACGCAAAGTCTTCAATGCCTATGACATGGTAGGTTAACCACCGCAACTACAACTACGAAAACAGCACGTGCACAAAAACGTGGACAAATCACAAATCTCATCGTTAAGATCCACAGTATATTGTTGAAGCATTGTTGAGGAGTAGGATATTTATGCATAATTACAGCAGTCTAGTAACAAAACAACTGCACTCTGCAGAAAGCTGTCAAATTATTTTTGGTTTCAACAAACCTTTTTTATTGAATGTAGTTACACAAATATGTGTGCCTGTATAATTTCTGCTTCATACTGTAGTTAAGTACAATAGCAGGAAATAACAGTTGTATCATAGTGTTATCAATCATTGTGTGCGTTTGGTTTATTATGCTTGGGAATACCATTTACATTTCATAATAGCATTTCAGTGTTAATACTTTACCAATAAAAGTTAGTATGCACCATTAATAGTCACTATTACACACTGGGTATTTAATAGTGAATATGGCCCATATTAAAAAAAACTGGACTTGCCTCAACAGCATAGTGTAAAATTTTGTGCAACAAAAACACCCTGAGTTCCAGTCTGTCTTCATGAGGTATGCTTTATTGATACTGTTTATACAGTATCTCACAAAAGTGACTACACCCCTCACATATTTGCAAATATGTGAGCATATCTTTTCATGTGACAACAAT
>JAODUH010000023.1:741763-757252 GCA_027564835.1 Typhlichthys subterraneus | reverse complement strand
CTCTATATAATGTCTCTGGTGCTTCTCCCATAGAGTTCTATTGAGGACTCTCTAAGTGGTCTGTCTCCTCTATATAACGTCTGCTTGGTTTCCTAGGACACTACCTGGACCAGAAGAGGCTAAAGCAGGGTTTGTATCGCCACCCCTGGGATGACATCTCTTATGTGCTCCCAGAACACATGTCCATGTAACCATAGAAACCCAACCAGGACGTGCCCGCCTCCAAAATGTTGCCTCTCCATCTACTGTGACCGCTGGCACCTGGGGGGGGGGTGTAAGTGGTTGCTATTAAGTATAGGAATAGACGTCGTATTAATGTAGATGTCAATTGCAAAATGCAACATACAGTAATAGAAAACTTGATAAAGAGTGTATTAAAAAAACAACAACAATAAACAAATGAACACTAACACAAATAGAACACTAACATTAAAGTATACTTTAGTCTTAAAAGAATTAGAAGCGGCAAACAAACCAACTACTGCTACAGCCCATGCGTTGACTATTGTGTGTTGAGAGTCAAGTTTCCAAGCCCTTCTGTGTGCCCATACACTACCTCCGTTGCCATGGCTCCTACAATGAAGAAGTTCTGTGTGTCGTCCATGTTGCTACATCAGCGTTGTGTAAAACCAGCATGTATTTGAGGCTGGGTCTCTGTGTTAGTGTCACATATTATCTAACTGGGGGGGGGGGGTGTGTTGCCCGTGTAGTGCAATAATGTCTAACGGTGTGAGACATTCTAGATCAGAGGTATATTTATGTATAGATGTATTAACGGTTAATATGAAATGGATTATGAATGTAATATTTTTGGTGTATAAGATGAAGGCTGTATGTTTATTGACAATGGGGACCATGTTGTGGGATATTGTTACAGTCATGCATTGCCATATGAACTAAATAATTGTATGCTTCTAATGTTTCCATCTTCTATGACCGAGTGCTTAGGCTACAACTTAATGTTGCTTTTTTTTTTTTTAAAGGGTAGTTTTGTAGTACATTAAATAGTCTAACGAAGCGGTTAATCATTCAAAGATTATTGGTTAGGAGCTATTAGTAATAAATTGGTTGTTAATAAAGTAAAATTACATTCGGCTAATTTAAAAAAGTGAATGTTTAATACCTACTTTAAACTAGAACATTGAACTTAAAGAATTATTGAAGTAACACAAATGTAATAGTATTTATTTTAATCAAACATGGAATAGGGAACTTAATCAAAAGACACTGTGTGTCAGATTTGACCCATCATTGTGTAACTGAATGTTACATCCTGAACTGTGGTTTCTTCTCTTCACTGGTTTTGTGAGTCTTGTTTTTTGTTATGTCTGTCTGTGTGCCTCGGTTGTAGACTGTTGAGTGGAAGCATTAGTGTGTAAATTACTAAAACAAAAATAAATAAATTCTACATAGTGTTCGATATTACTTTGTGACCTTGTTGTTGTGCAGACTTTAGGTGAAGTGTGTGTGCTCAAACTGTATTTAAATACAGTACTGAATCTGCTGTATATAGGTAATACAACACGCCAATGACATTAGGACACAACGGAAATACGCTCCATGCAAATAGTGTAGCCATTTGGTGTGGGTGAGGCATTGGCTCTGAGCATCTTTGTGCATGATATGCCCCTATCTCCTTAATAGCGTAGACTAGTCGCTTTGGCTGAAAGCCTCCGTTAAAACAATACATTTACGGCATTTGGCAGACGGTTTTATCCAAAGCGACTTAAATGTAGTACATTTGTCAGTAGTTGGGCAGGTCATATACCAGCAATTATAAGCACACAATATTCTAAATAGAACAAATGCAGCATAATGTCATTTTACTTAATACCACAGTCAACCATATAAAGTGCAATAGATAATGGCCTAGCTACTAAAGTGCATCTATACACTAAAGTGCATAGATATATTAAGTTAATATGAAATGGGTTATGAATGTAATATTTTTGGTGTATAAGATGAAGGCTGTATGTTTATTGACAATGGGGACCATGTTGTGGGATATTAAGGTCGTGCTTTGCCATATGAACTAAATAATTGTATGCATCTAATTTTTCCACCCATTGTCCATATAAACAATAAATAGGAAAATGTTGAATGTGCTTAATATGTAAGAACAACATGCACAATAAATGTGTACGATCACTGGCAGATCGTCCTCCCTATACCTCTCGGCCCCTCTCTCTTCCTTCCCCTCTCTCATACACAACATACGGTTGTTGTGAATGCTACTAGTGTATCAAGGCAGGTACGCAGCTAGCGTCTGGTGCTCAGGTGAGCTGGACTCGTGATTGAGCTGCAATGAAAATAAATACAATTTAAAAAATCACGGACAAAATGGATGTACAATAAAAACGTTCATGGATCACATGAAGTGCTCGCTGAAAACTACGTGACGTCACAGCTACGGTAGCGCCATCGAAGTCACTGCGCATGTCAACCAACCGTGCAGTATTTACGAGTGTGAAGTTCGTTCCGTATTGATTGCTTCTTGAGGAAAGACGTAAGCTGGGTCACATGAGTATATAATAGACTAAATATATATACATTCTATATGTTTTATTATAATACAGTTCACTAAACTATAATTGTGGCATCCAGCCAAGAAAGCCTGTTTAAGTGTCAAAATGTTTTATTTAGAATCTGATTTGAAACGATACATTTTTAATCAGACATATCAAATTACACTTAAATAATGAACGCATTAATTAATTCATTCATTCATTGAGTCATTGCGTATATTTACAGAAATAAATAGACATTAGCACCGTGATTCCACGTCATCCGCATTATACCACACCTCCGGCAACACGAAACTAATATGAAACGAACTTCACCACGCTCTGTGTTTTGACTTCATATGTGTATCTGCGTATGTAGCGTTCTTGCCTGCTACGCTACTTCCCTTAAATTACGTTTTTTCCCATCTGCTGGCAGTATGGCAACCGCAGCCCCTAACCCGGAGGATTCCACCCGTAGCAATAGCGGAGCCAGCACGCCCAGCGCCCTCGCCGCAGACGGGGATACAGAAGAGGCCGAGGATTTCACATCCTCCTCCCACTGCTCTGAGCTGTCTCGCCGGCAGAACGAGCAGAGGAAGCAGGGCTTGTTCTGCGACGTGACGCTGGCCTTCAGCAGCGGGGCTGCCACTGGGAATGTCCAGAGCTGCGAGTTTTCAGCCCACCGCTCAGTGCTTGCTGCAGCCACTGACTATTTCACGCCCTTACTGAGCGGGCAATTTTCTGAATCGTTGTCCGGACGGGTTGAGATGAAAGAATGGAGCTCAGAATCGGGACCAGACCCAGAGACGGTGGAGAGTGTCATCCAGTACATGTACACAGGAGAAATACGCGTCAGTACCTGTAATGTACACGAAGTGCTGGAGCTTGCTGACAGGTTTGTGTTTATTCGTGTATGTAATGTAATGTTATGTATTTAACAATTTAAACAGCAAACAACTAGCCAAAACCGTTAACGTTTGTTTGTTTTTAATAATAATACTACTAATAATAATAATAATAATAATAATAGGTATTCTAACAAAACTGTACACATTTACACACTGGACCAGCTGCATTTCATGTATATTGTTAAGCAGGTCTAGCATCTCGCGTTATCTCCACACGGCCACAGGTTCCTGCTGCTGCAGCTGAAGGACTTCTGTGGGGAGTTCCTGAAGAAGAAGCTGAGCCTGACGAACTGCGTGGCCGTGCACAGCCTGGCGCACATGTACACGCTGGACCAGCTAGCGCTGCGCGCAGCCGACATGATCCGCCGCAACTTCCACAAAGTCATCCAGGACGAGGAGTTCTACACGCTCCCCT
Organism: Typhlichthys subterraneus; assembly: GCA_027564835.1. NCBI lineage: Eukaryota > Metazoa > Chordata > Actinopteri > Percopsiformes > Amblyopsidae > Typhlichthys > Typhlichthys subterraneus. The sequence goes on along the minus strand of JAODUH010000023.1, from coordinate 753,425 downwards.
TCCACCTGGTGCGCGACTGGCTGTCGGACGCCGAGGTCACGGTGGACTCCGAGGAGGTGCTCTTCGAGGCTGTGGTCAAGTGGGTGCAGCGGAGCGCAGAGGAGCGTGGCCGCTACTTCGAGGAGCTCTTCCGACTCTTGCGGCTGCCCCAGATCAAGCCGACCTACCTGACGCGCGTGGTGAAGAGCGAGCGGCTGGTGGCGGCCAGCGAGGCGTGTCTGCGCCTGGTGTCGGAGGCCGTGGAGGGCCACGCGGTCCGCTTCGAGAACCTCACGGCGGCCGACATGGAGCAGTGGTCCTCGCACGCCGCCGCCTTCCAGCCGCGCTTCGGCCAGAACATGGACGTGATCATGGTGGTGGGGGGCGTGTCGGAGGGCGGGGACTACCTGAGCGAGTGCGTGGGTTACTTCGTGCATGAGGACCGCTGGGTCAACCTGCCGCACATCCACAACCACCTGGACGGCCACGCCATCGCCGCCACCGAGTCGCACGTCTACGTGGCGGGCTCCATGGAGCCGGGCTTCGCCAAGACGGTGGAGCGCTACAACCCCAACCGCAATACCTGGGAGCAGGTGAGCAACCTGACCACGCGCAAGCACTCCTTCGGCCTCACGTGCGTCAAGGACGTGCTGTACAGCATCGGCGGCCATGGCAACTTCAGCCCGGGCTTCAAGGACGTCAGCGTGTACGAGCCCGAGCAGGACAAGTGGCACAACCTGGAGTCGGCGCCTAAGATCTTGCGCGACGTGAAGGCGGTGGCCGTGGAGGACCGCTACGTTTACGTGACGGCGCGCACCCCCGTGGACTCGGACAGCGAGGACGGCCTGAAGACGGTGACCACGCGCTACGACACCGAGAGCCGCCAGTGGCAGGATGTGGACTCCCTGCCGCTCGTCGACAACTACTGCATTTTCCAGATGGCCGTGGCCTCCACCAACTTCTACCACACGGCGTCCTGCTGCCCCAAGAGCTACGCCGCGCGCGACGAGCTAGCGCGCCAGAAGATTAGCGCTCGTGTGCCCGACGGCATCCTGGAGAGCCTGCCGCCGGAGGTGACCAGCGTGGAGGGCGCGGCCGTGTGCCACCTGGACCAGGACGTGTTCGTCATCGGTGGCTGGAAGAACAGCGACGACGTGGACAAGCAGTACCGCAAGGAGGCGTACCGCTACTGCGCCGAGCGCAAGCGCTGGACGCTGCTGCCGCCCATGCCGCAGCCGCGCTGCCGGGCGGCCGCTTGCCACGTGCGCATCCCCTACCGCTTCCTGTACGGCTGCCAGCGCTACCCCATGCCGCAGAACCTGGCGCGCCAGCGGGACCGCATGCAGCAGATGCAGCAGCTGCACCGGCGCACGCTCACCCTGCGCCGCCAGCTGCAGTCCCAGATCGAGTGCTGAGGCGGCCAACTTGCGCGCCGGCGGCCGTCTTCATCGACCTCAACCACCATTCCCACCGCTTCATTAACGCTGCCGGCGCTGGGTGAGGATGCTCTGGATAGTCCCGGGTCGAGTGCTGAGGCCCTCTCCGCGCCAGCAACCATCTTGCACGGCGGTCATCTTCATCGACCTCAGTTACCCTTCCCACCCATAAACGTTTCCGCCGCTGGCTTCAGTCTTATGGACCTCCATGGTAGCCATCTTCCAAAACGGCCATCTTTATCATCTTCATCGTCTTTATCTGACGCCTCTATGGATGTCAGAGAGCTCCACTCTGGAGGCAGGGTGGGGGATAAGAGGTGTGGTGTTTAAATGCACGACGTAATGATTCTTCTTCATGTTTCATGTTCGTGGATCTGCGTCCTACATGTGTATCTGGACTACTATTGCCATTAACCAATCAGAGCCCTCTGCTGACATCGTTTAAGCAATTGGGTTAACATTGAATCTTTATCTCTAGTCTAGTACCTGCCTAGAGAGGTAGCGTTCTGCTGTAGGCTACCTGTGGCTGTATACTTGCTGCTACTACAGGGCTAGCAACGTTAAAGCAAGGTAACGATGGCTGTGATTGGTTGACGGCAAGATTGGTCCAGGAAATCAAAGTATGATGTTGATCCAGGAACAAGCTCTACTTGTCATGTCGTTAAATATCCTCGTTTCCACTGCAGCAGTTTTCATCGACCCCCCCCCGCCCCCCCCCTTTTTCCCCCAGACATTGGCCTCAGCAGTATCTAATGAGATGAATGCGCTTGTAATGGATGTCATAAGAAGTAACGGTGTTCCATCAGCTTTCACCACGTGTTGTTGTTGGCAACTAACGCCATCTGGTATAGGCCACGAGGGGAGTTCGCAGGCCTGCGCTGACCACTCATTGGCCGGTGTGGACGTTCAGAGTGTACACATGTGAATAAGAGTGTTATACTGGGGACTACAACAGCCCCGCTAGGTCAGCATAGATTATGTCTATCAGGTCAATCATTGTACATAGTATAGATGGTATTATGTATACACGTATAGGGATATTTTACATTCCTTTTATTTTATGCTTGCACGAGAAAGGTCAGTGACAATTGCAGTGTATACATTCCTACATTCGATCTAGCTAGCTTAAAGACGTCACATTCCACTGTGACACTGACAATCCACCTCATCATGCAAATTTAACATCAGTTCAAAAGTTGCTCTGTTTGAATTGCTTGGCTTGGAACCAGACTGCCTAAATTGAACATGATTTGGGGGAAAAAGTCAATTCCTTTTGAAAAATGTGGCTAATTTTGCTATGTTCCGCTTTCCTACAAAAGCTTTACAGAGTATATTTAACTACAATTGTATTGCCGTCGTTGCTTGTGTAATGGCTAACAATCTTATTCCAGGTTCCTGAATCATTGAAATGTAAAATCCTTAACCTCTGGGTGAAATATAATATTCCTGTAACATTAAATTGAGTATGTAGCTTTTCCATGTTTATGACTTTGACATTTTAAACCACTGTAATAATATGTTATATAGCTATTGATTATGCATGGATCATTCCTTTCTTTTGCACTTTGGACGGCTACTTCTCAATGCATTCCTATGAGTCCAGGAAATATATTTTTATGTGTGCTTGTGCAATTATCTGTCACCCCAGTGACCCCATAACCATCATGATTATGTTGGTTAAGGGTTTGTTTATATGCTTTTGGGAAAATTGCAAATGCTCGTCAAGTAGTGCACTTTTGACTTCTAATCAAATGTAATGTCTTAAGCACCGTAGTTTTAAGTCAGCTGATATTTCAGTGTGACTCTCTACTATATGTGATTACACACACTTAAGACAAAATGATTGTATTTTGGGAATTGTGATATATACAGCCAGTAAATTTTGATTTGTTTTTTGAAAAGTTCTAATTATTGTCGCTTCTGCTTTTACACATCAAATGTGTTGTAAGGTTTTAGCGCTTAGTTGTACGTATTTTCAACTTTTGTGCGTGTTTAAGATGCAGCTGAGTAGCTGGATTCAACTGTGAGAAACTGGACTTCATTTTGTGGAGGAAGTCTTCTAGAGACATGAAATTGATGAGGGATTGTTATTGTGAATGTGTTACAATGACATGATCATTTATACTGTAAACACTATCAAAACATAAGCTATATAAGTATAGATGTTAGGGAAGCCAGAAATATGTCGTTAACACCGTTTGACCAACAGAAAAAAAGTGAATGGAATACCTTAAGCTATTTTACTTGCATGTGATACTGACATTTTGACCTTATATTGGATGTAAGAAATGCTAATGTCAACACTTGCAATTAAATTCATTTTTTTAATAAGCTGCTTGTCTATTATTGTGTAATATCTACTAGTGTATTGCCCTGCTTTTACTAACACGTGTTTAACTATAGATAATAGGTATGCGTTAGAGGAAATACACAACAGCAGTAGATAAAAAAATATATATTGCATTTTTGTGAAACGTATTTGAAAGCCGAATGTTATAGGAAACTTTGATGTTTGTAGTCAGCCCAAATGCAAGCAGGAACCATTTAGTTCAGGAACCATTTAGCGCAGGAACCATTTAGTGCAGTCATTTTGGCGGAGAGCGCACATCCGGTCCCTTGGTTGTACGCAGCCACAAGTTGCACAGTAAACCAGCCTCAAGTTACACAGTAACGCAGCCACATAGTAACGCTATTGCCCCCCTGTCAGCATAACTACACCAACCAGACAGTTAGTTTACATTGATAGTAACAACACATCTAGGAAAATGGTAAGCACGTTTCGCTGTTGGTTAGCTTATCTAGCTAGCCAAAACACGTCAATACATAATACTTTGATTTGTACGGTACGGTACGGTACCGAAACCGGTAAAAGATACAAAATGAAAACAGTTTTGTCTTTCGAGTTGTGACGTTATTACCGTACTGTTATGTACCGTTATGTATCATTGATCAGATAAGTTGTAGGCTGTGTGTATCGGTATCTATGATGCTAGAGAATCAAGTGATTACTGTTAACAAACCATAAATAAATACGAATCGTTTTCAGGTCTCTACGGTACGTAGCTTTCCATTCCTTCCACACACTCGCTAATACATTTTGCCCAGATTCCAGAGTTGTCCAATCCTTCTGTCTGTATGAGAGACCCCCAAAGAGTAGAGCGGATCATTGAGTCTATGAAGAAGGCTGGCTCCAACACTCTACAGGTAAGATCCCATACCGTATATTATATGGAGGGAGAGGCAGGTTTAATGTGTAACATTGAGGTTGTTTTGTTTTTGCCAAGGTGATCTCGGACTTTGACATGACGCTAACGAGGTTTGCATTCAATGGAAAACGTTGCCCTACATGTCACAGTAAGTAGGCTACTGTAACTGTACGGACAACACTACAAGAATGACATGGACCTAAATATGTTGAATTTGTTCAGATGCAGCCTTGACCCAGTGTCTTGTTTGCAGATATTCTGGATAACAGCAAACTTATCACTGAAGAATGCAAAGAAAAGGTTGCCTACTGCAAAATATTATTAACAACTCTGGTCCTCTCACTGATATGTAATTAAATATGACACATTTCCTAATATCGATTACAACTATAGCCATTAATGAAACAACCAGAATGCACTCATAAATAACATTTAGTGTGCTTATGAGACAAGGCAGCACAGTGCTCAGTTTGTGCTGCTATAATGTATGCTATCTTAAATGCTAATATAGATACACAGTAGTTAAAACAGTTTTCACATGTACCCCATTCTCCCTCCAGTTGAAGAGCTTGCTCAACACCTACTATCCCATAGAGATTGACTCATCGCGACCCATCGAGGAGAAGCTGCCGCTTATGGTGGAATGGTGGGTAGCCAGCTCTTAAGAGCACTGTAACCCTTAAGACTGGAACGGGATACACACATGTAGACGTCTTTATGCACTGCAGAACAGGAGCTGGGATTACGACACACGGCGTGATGTTATTCTCTGCTCAGGACGCCATTACGCCGCTATATCTTTACATGTAAAATAGTTATTAGCTGTTACATTCATGTTTTCTTTCTCTCTTCTCTTGCCCTCTCAATCGCATGTTTCCATAACTTTGCTTCTCAAATAGGAAGGAGAGCATTGAGGTGTGTGTGTGTGCGCGTTTGAGTGTGTGCGCACATTTAGAGAGAGAGAGTAAGTGAGAGTTAGGGGAACCTTGATAAGATGTATTGATCGACTAGGCTTTTTGATTGACATCTCCAGGTGGACTAAAGCCCACGAGCTGATGGTCGAGCAGAAGATCAGGAAGGACCTGCTAGCTTCGGTGGTGCAGGAGTCTGATGCCATGCTGAGGTTGGGGCACCATGTTGTTTTTCCACAGCTGAGACGCTGTAGTTCTCTGACATTAGATTCAGATTCAACTTTATTGTCATTGCACAGTGTAAACACTTTGAGAACATAACTTAGTCTGCACCTTACCCAGATAGTGCAAGGAAGAAAATAATAAAAAAAGTTAGGTTTTTTACTTTTCATTACAGAATTATTATTCTGTAATATATCACAATGTTGTTATTTAGCAGCAGTTGACTTGAATTACGTTTTGACAGGGAGGGCTACAAGCTGTTCTTCGACCACCTCCAGGAGCACAGCATCCCCCTTCTTATCTTCTCGGCTGGGATTGGAGACATCCTTGAGGAGGTGATTCGCCAGGCTGGGGTCTTTCACCCTAACGTCAAGATCTTCTCCAACTACATGGACTTTGATGAGAGTGTGAGTAGCGGCAGCCGTCAGCGTATAACCCTTCTCTGGCAGTAAGCATTACAGAGTTAACATCTTCATATGTCCAATTCCTTTTCCCTGACTAAAAAGCTCCATGATCTATAATGAACATATAAAAAGGCCAACAGAACGATTAAAATGGCAGCCATCATGACAACAGTACACAGAAAATGAATATGGTGATATTTTAGGCATTAGGTACTCACTCAGGTACACATTCACACCAATAGCGTCAAGATGTGTTGAGATATCTCAATATGATGGGAACAAATAGGTAAACGTGCTGCAAATTTATCTGAAATAATTTCAATGATGATTTCACCGAAACATTTTTCTAATTCCCTGACTTTCCATGGAAAGGAAATCCAATGAAAGGATCATGCTGATCTTTCTGCTTGGATGCTAATCTTTAACCTGACAAGCCAGATGGTTTGTTACACAACCATCTTGGGAGTCATCCACTGAAACCAGCAGAGCCAGTTGTTGAAGTCTATTTCATCATCATTTTTAATCGAGAAAAGCCTTTGCAGCATTTACGTTACCCTCGTTAGGAGCAGCCATTGTTGTCTTCTTAACACCTTAACCACGCCCGTAGCTAACAGTACAACGCCTATTGGTGAAACACACGGTTGACCGGACTGAAGCACAAGGGATTTCCAGCTCTCCAGACTGATTCTCACTGGCAAAGTCAAACTGAAGTTGGCGAGATCAGGGCGGTCTTGTCGCGAGGCTAGCTAATCTTCTCGTTGCCCTGGCGACCCACACAGGGAGAGCTGAAGGCCTTTAAAGGAGAGCTGATCCACATCTACAACAAGAGGGAGGGTGCGCTGCTCAACACCGGCCACTTCCAGGAGCTGCGGACCCGGCCCAACGTCCTACTGCTGGGGGACTCCATGGGAGACCTGACCATGGCCGACGGTGTGCAGGACATGGACCACATCTTGAAGATCGGCTTCCTTAATGACAAGGTCATCATCACAGGCATTGCTTTACTGCCCCTCCGCCAATCTAGTGTTGTTCATGAAGGAAGGAGGGAGTTAAAGATATAGTTGTCAATGTGGAGAAAGCTTGTTGATATTTGAACATGATACTTCCCTCCCTTACAATCGCTGACTATACCTTTGACTCATGGAAGGAAGCTTTTAATTAATTAAGGATGTGTCTGGGCTTTGGCTTTAAGTCAACTATACGGTTATGGGTTTTACTAAATGAATATATTAAACTAATACATTTGGGTTGAGAGTAAGAACATAGCTTACATATAATGTATATTATTTTAATGGGTACCATTTGTGTCTCCAGCAACAGTATTAAGTTGTCCATAAATACATATTAAATTCAGAAATTAATGTCTACCAACAATATAACGAGCACAACTTAGTTGAGCTACCTTTTGTGTTTATTACATTTGATATATTATTATATTTAATTTCATATTAAATTGTAATTGTGCTTGTGCGGTTTCTCAGGTGGAGGAGAGGAAGCCGTCCTATGTGAGCTCTTATGACGTTGTCCTCGTGAAGGACGAGACCTTGGAGGTGGCTAATGCCATCTTGTTTTACCTCACCGGTCATAAATAAACAGACAGCACACTGCTGTAGGATGTGACACTTGTTCACTGTGTCCTGTTGGGGTCTTTGCACAGCACTAGGAAAGGTACATCTGTCTTTTTATTTGTAATTTTACTAAAAGCCTGGAGTGGTTAGACAGTTTATTTTGGTGTTTTCTTTTGTCAGATTGTATTGTCAAAGCGGATGTCCACCTGTGTCCCTAATCCATCCGTAACTCCATCATATTTATAGATATATATGTATATATACACACTTCACTGGAGTATATGTATATAATTATAGTTATACACTCCACTGGACACGGCCAGACCTGATTGTACTGTACGTATGCATGTAGTTTCAGGTATTGATCATTTCTTTGTATTTTCTATGGAAAGGTTTAATGTTGTGGACATGGGTCATGTCTTGCATATGTATCTTAAGGACAAAGGTAAACAAGGTCACGGTTTACCAAGCAAACGCACAAGTGCTGTCATTGTAAACTGTAAAGTCACTTTTAAATTAATTTTGACAGTAATTTTTAAAGGTGGTGAAATATGTCAAGTTACTTTACTAAAAAGTCCAGGAAGTATTTAATTCCATGTTTTAGCTAGTCTTTTGATGCATACATTACCTTCTAACTGAACGTACTTCTCCTGTGGAACACCCATAGAACTATATAGGTAACATCACAGTGCCACCATGTGGCATATTTAAGCACCTGCAGTATGTTGTTTACTACAGTGTGAGCAAACAAAGAAGAAAAAATAATCGAATAGCTTTAACCAGTATTCATTGATTCAACTAAAGCAACTAGTCCGGACCACTGATACTGTATGCAACCATTTTAAGATGCTACCTTTCAGTTTATTTCTATGGTTCACATAAGCCTATTAAGTCTTGCTTTTAACTGTATGTTATTAAAAGTATTTGTTTTGTATTTGGGGTTTTGCTGCTCCCAGAATATTAGCAGAGTATTTATTTCACTATAAAACTATTTTAACTTGTTCACATGTTCCAGCCTGAAAAAATATATAATCTGTTGTCAACCTCGTTTCATCTAATTGTTTGCTCATTTAATATATACACACACACACGCACACACTTTCTGGATTAAGGTATATAATGTCACAAGTAAAAGTAAACATTTTATTTTTATTATAAAACAAATTTCACTTTTATAATGTGTTTTTGGGTATTGCACAAACATAGCCACTACTATACACACCACTGCTCTTAGACTATATACTTAGGGGACGTGTGTCAGAAAGATGTACTCTACATCCAGGACATCTGCAAATACAATCATTTTCGGAATACCAATTAAATGTGTTACAAACGCTTGATGAAAACGTGTCCACTCTACAGCTGCACATTTTCTTCATTCACATTTTCAGACCTCTTGAACAGAGCCATTGCCAAACCATACATACTGTTGTGCTTCAGCAACTACTTTGGCAGTCCATGTTTCTGCAGGCACACGGCTGTATTCAACACAGATTCTTAATTATACTGCAACGGCCGCAAAATAGTTTGCGTGCTGCTTCAACAGCAAGCAACAAAAACCACTTGTCCACTTCTGCTTGACAAAGGTACAAAACTATCCACCATCAAGATCGTTAAATCAGTACCATCCAACCGGTCCCACTATACTTACACACGTCACAGTAAAAATGAGCTGCTGTCACCTCTCTGCTGCCCCCTGGTGTCCATTACAGGGACGTCGCCTTAAAACTCCTCATGTCTGGTCGAGCGCTCGTCTGCATTCAGTTCGTGCGCAACAATCTTCCCATCCTGGTTGCGGTCCTGGTTGTCGAACATGTCCTTAATGATGACGTCAGCATCCATCCCTGGCCGTAGGCGCCCTTTGCCCTCCTTAACCTGGATCATGATGAACTCTGAGAACTGGAGACGGCATGACATAGCATTAGTGTCCGTCGCTTGGTTCAACAGTCAACATTGGGGTCAGGCACATTTGATTGGATTTGCTCCTCCAGAACACAAACGATCCGTGCTAACTTGTAGAAACATTATCTCACTGGTTTCCTCTAACAACTAGCGTCCACCAAACCGTGGCAGTATGCAGGGGTGGGAATTTAGCATTCTGGAGGGGCTATAATGTAATCAACTGTACCATTTTAAAGTTTGGTTTGAACAATTGATACATTTAGCAAGGAATCACATATAGTGACTGACCGAATGCATATATGGCTTGGAGTGGAAGCCGATAGCACCACACACACACACACACAACACCACACTGATCTAGAAAGATATTCCCCCACCACACACACACACACACAACACCATGCTGATCTAGAAAGATATTCCCCCACCACACACACAAACAAACAAACCTCGTCCAGGGGCACTTCCTGATCACCGTTCAGGTCCATGACTGGGAAGAGGGAATCGGGGCCGTCCTCCAGCCACACAAACATGTACCCATCAGGGACCCCCTTCTGGAGGTCCAGCAACTCCAGCTGGAAGAACAGCACTGCGCTCCCAGGGACCCCTTTGGCTGCGGAGACCCAGATAGATGCATGTCAAACATGTACTTCAACTGGTACATGTCAACATGTATGTCAGCTCACTGACAGATGCTAACATGCATCAGTGACATGTTGTAGCCTACCGTGTGTACTTTTGACAATGTAGTTTATACCTAAAATTTATTTTTATACCACTTACGTTTTTTATTTTTTTTACTACTGACTAAACTAAGTGGGACAAATATAGTTCGACATGCCTGAGATCGTTCCTCGCAACATTCCACACAACATGAGCGGTAGTTTTCTCACCTCCATTTTCTCCGTGTCCCAAGTGGGGCGGACATACCACCTCTCTCCGCTCGCCTACGCACATGCCCCTCAGACCTATGTCGAGACCCGGGATCACCTTCTTCGCCCCAAGAGTTGTACTGGTGGGTGTGTCATAGTGATCCCTGGAAAGGACCGCACGGAAATCACAAAACCATGCACGATAAAGCAACCGGGTCATTTTCGCTATAGAATAAAGTATGTTCTGCTTTAAAGGTGTAGTCAGCTATTGCAAGCTACTGTAATTGTAAGCTAATACACCTTGTGTCAAAATCACCAAATAACAATGCATTTTGCCAACTTACCATTCTCTGTGTGCTGAAAAAATTATCCGGCACTTTTACACAGCCCTGGGTCCGTAAATAGCAACATAATCAAAGTAGTGAACACTGCTCTCGACAACAATGCCGCTTAGCTTCACAATGCGTTTCAATGTGTGGGGGACGGAACTTCTGAGGGCGGTTGTTTTGATTGGAGCTCAAAGATAGCAAGTGTTCTAATGATTAAACTGGCCTTTAAATCGCTGGCACACGCTCTGCAGTTGATAGGTACAGGTATATGTACATTATATTGTGTTATATTAATGACGGGCTGCTTGACAATCTGCTTGAGGAGCCAGTAATGGTTACATGCAGGTGGAGGATGCGGTGTGGCGAAGTGAAGGGTAGTGGGCGCTCACGAGGAGTAGAGCAGAGTGCCGTCCATCAAGGAGCAGTTGTAGCGGTACTGGATCAAGTCGTCGGCTTCGCTGGTCATCTCACATTTCTCCGGCTTGTGAGTGACCTTGATCGTGACCTGGTCACCGGGGTTGTGGAAATCGATGACGTGAATGTCAAACACCAGAACCGCGGAGCTGGGAATGAGGTCTCCTGCAGCGGGAGAGGAAATACTGTAGTCTCAGCCTCTTCCCTAGTCAAGTAGAGGATAACTCTGCTAGTCTACTCAAGTAAAGGATAACTCTGTGAGTCTACTCAAGTAAAGGTTAACTGTGAGTCTACTCAAGTAAAGGCTAACTGTGAGTCTACTCAAGTAAAGGATAACTCTGGGAGTCTACTCAAGTAAAGGCTAACTCTGCTAGTCTACTCAAGTAAAGGATAACTCTGTGAGTCTACTCAAGTAAAGG
>JAODUH010000023.1:718222-734114 GCA_027564835.1 Typhlichthys subterraneus | reverse complement strand
TATATATTTATATATATACATATATATATATATATATATATATATATATATGATCAGTCCCATATGAACTAAACTTGACTCTGACTAGAGACATTGTCAAAGGATCACACCAGCACTGGCGCTGACCACACTAAACCAAAACAGGAAACGTATAGTTAAGCTGGTTTGGCGTGAACATTAACACAATCTAAGGAAGTGGCAATTACAGTCCCATATACCCTTGTAAAGGCAGACTTGCTTTTTTCCTCAATCTTTGGCCATGCTTTGCCAGTGGAGAATTTGCCCCGCTAAAGCGCGGCAACATTGCGTTTAATTGAGCAAACCCACAAAACTCTCTGCAACCCCCTCTGTTTCAAATAAAGTTGGCGTTGCAAGTAAATACCATAAGGTTTCCTAACTTCAAAGGGAAAAGGAGCAGTTAAATGTCAGCAGCATAAATTGTTCCTTAAATATAATGGCCGTTTGTTTCCCAGGATGCATTGAGGTACTATAACCAGACTACTAAGCAGAAGGAAATGCTGGAGTTTGCACTTTACTACCTACAAACAGACGATGAGGTGAGTTCCCTTTTCCTTGTTAAGGGGAAGGAGAGGTCTTTATACGTGTACAAAGGTGGTGAATGGATGCATGATAGTTGTCACCATTCTCAAAAGGCTCAAAAGGCATACTGTACAAGGGAGTTAACAAAAATTAAAAAAATCACCGTTAAAACCATTTAATTATTCCATAAATTTATTCCATAATAATCTATAACATTTAAGTAGTTTATATTAGATTTGACGCACGTACATACACACACACACACACACACACACACACACACACACAATGGGCATGTCCAAGGTCACTCACGACATTAGCTCAGATATTACGCATGTTTGTATTGAGGTTTTAAATTGCACAACACTGCTTTAATTGAGAGTTTACCCTCAGGAGATGAGAGGAAAACCTCACTGCCATGCTAACTATGGAACAAGCCCCTCCTGTTTGTGTTGCCTGCCAACTGCCTACTGTTAGATGGGGGGTGGGGGTGGGGGGGTTATGTGCCAGTAGTGTGTGATATGTGGCCGAGAGGTGTGGACCAAAGAAGTCCTGCCATGCCATTCACCCAAGTCTGCCCCTCCTCCCGATTCACCGCACCCCCTCGTCTTGAGGTTGTTTGTGTGTGAGTGTATTTGGCTGGGGGAGGGGGGGAAATTACAGGGCTAGAGTGTGGAACGTTTTCTCAAAACAGAAAAGCGAAACACGTGTTTGCTACAGTTGCGTGCCAAGTGTCTGTTGACACACGCGAGAGGCTGGCTGCTGTTGGCCCACAGAGTTGCTTTATGTTCACCACTAGGGCGAGGTAGGGCCCGAGGAGGTAGGCACCACCGACGAACAATCTCCCGACGCTGAGTTCGAGGGGCTCGGCGACTACGAGGAGTCCTTCCTCGCCGAGTGGTGGCAGGAACCGAAGACAAAGGGGGACACCGGTGAGGTGGTTGACTGACAGGGAGGAAGGAGGTCTCTGGCCATTTTTACAGTCACTAATATGTTTACAGCAAAAAAGCACAATAGCACACGTGTGTTATGATTAAACTACACCAGGTATGCCATTTTATGCTAATTAGATTACCAATTGAATTTGTGATAAGCCTGGAGTTATATTTGTGATGTGCTTGGCCAAGGTACAGTATAGTTTTATAAGTCAATTAAACAACATTACTCAGTGCCTAGGTCAGTGGTGATGTTACTGTTGTTAAGGATTGGTGTGAGCCCTAAAGACTTTAATTGTGCAATTCTATCACACCAAGTAATAAGATGATGAAAAATAAAGGTAACAGTAATGCAGAATGTTCTGTCTGCAACTTTTTTATTGAAATACCTCAATTTCCTGGCATATTCTTAAGTCATTTTTAAAAACATTGGATTTGATTTCAGGCATCTGAAAGCATGTTCAAGCAGCAATATTCAACACAGACTAAGGAAATGTGAGATTAGCAGTCATTAGAAGTGTTTAATTTTTGTATTTATTTTCCTTTCAATTTCATCTACAGTATTATGTAATTCCAAGTTTCTACAAAATACAGGGTAAGATTTCTTTTTTGATGCTTTCCTAAATCAGAGTATTGGATAGTAACTAATATTGTGTCAATAGTGCATCTTCAATCCCATATATGTCAAAGTCTCTGGGCAAAATCATTAATACAGGACCATTATTCCTGTCAACATCTGTTTTAAAATGTTTATCAGAGCTTTTTGGAATGACCTATCTGAGCAATTATGCCACATTGATAGACGAATAAACTACAGTAGAGTTGCCATTCATTGCAAGTGGGTTCAAGCCAGATTGCTATATGTTTTGCTGAGTCAGAACTCATTATTCTAACATATCTTTTATTAAATTAATGTCATACAGTGTATTTAACATTCAGTATATCTTGCACTGTGCACATATTTACTGTGGTGTGTGTACATACAGTTGGCTAGTGTGCATTTCATGTAGATATGACATAAAAACAGTAATAATTTATGAAATGTGCTGCTCCATGGCTGTAGAGCACAACATGAAGTATAAACAAGTCTAAAAAGGTAAAAACATACTGTATCAATGTCCCAGTTTAGGTGAACACAGCTGCCCTAACACTATAGTGTAAACGCTCAAACATTATTTTTTTTCTTTCCTTAAAAATCGCTTGCACTCACTCACACTTGCGATGATCGATTGAACCTCCTTATCTTACGAATCTCGGCGGTGACCGTTTGCACAGATGGGGTTTGGGAACACTGCATTAGAGGTGGAATGCATGTCAGTAGTTCTGTGGTTCAAAACACTCAGTTGTGGTCTCTGCTGCTTCAGTTCAGTATTCTTTTTCCTATTCTTTTTTTTTTAATAAAATGATCTCAAGACCATAAACACCTGGCCTCCATTTTGTACCTGAACATTTTATGAGTGGCAGATAGGTTGCCTCAAGTTCAAATGAGCATACCGGTAAACATCAAACACAAAATAAGAGTCAGTCTGAAGTCTTGATTACTAGTGTCTTTCTCAGACTCTTGTACAGGACTATTAGTCTCTCATCTTTGGGGAAAGCCTGCCATCAGCGGCCGAATGCCAGATTCTTCATTAATCATCTTCACGTAGTCACGAATGCGTAGATAAACCTGTGAGCAGGTTACAATCACTCAGTTGCTTTAACATGAATCTATGAAACCATTTCCATCATGTTCTTATTCCAATATTTCAGCACTTCAGGAGTCTGCTAGACAGCCAGGCCAGTCCAACACTATATAAATACCCTGTCTCTACTGGTTGCCATGTACAGTAGTTTGTATACAGGCAGACAGGCAGGCATAGGTCCACCGTGGATGTGTTGAGGACAAGCTTCAAGGCGTTCACACTGGGAGGGGAAGGGTTGGGAGGGAAGACCAGTGCTCCTGAAGGGGATTGTCTTCTGCTCGGCCCAGACCTCCCTCCCCTGAAAGACCCTCTGTGTCCAGATGGCAGCAACCACAGCAATATGATTGGCTGGTGTGGTTCAGTGCCAGGGAAAGGGGGCGGAGCCAGGCAAGGGGACAGACCAGAAGAACACAGCAGGAGGAGGAGACAATATCAGAAGAGGTCTCAGCAGAAGTCCAGGATGGCAGTATGAAGACTTCTCCTCCCACCCCCCCACCCCCTTCTCCGATGTGGAAACGACACTAAGTGAGGAAGACGGAAGTGGACAGACAGACAGAACGGCAGACATCAATCTTATCCTCCACCAGATCTGAAACGCAACAAGAGGATGCTGAGGTGAGTGATCGTATCAGAGCCACACTGTGATGCAGGTGGAGGAGAAAGGAAATTAAAGCAAGGGGTTAAAGTGATACTGATAATTGATCTTTGTGTCTTATTTACATTTGTTTTTTATGACAAAACTTACATTCATACTGTATTATATTCCTCACCTCAATCTAAAGTCACGCGTCGGAGTTCCGGGTGAAAGTAATGCTTTGGTCATGCTATGTTATGAACCTATACTCCCCCCCCACACACACACACACGCAGACTCCTGTTTCTCAGAAATGTCATTCACATCTACAAAGCTGGTCAAAGTTTCTATTGCAGGCAGTATGTACTACCAAATGGGAAACAAATCAACTACATTCATATTTAAGAAATATGCATGTTATTTTCATCCAGAATAGAAATGTGTCTTGAAATAAATTAAATATTTGATGTTAAAATTTTAAGAAAATGTGATTTTTTAATTTGAGGATACATGGCCCAACTTCCTAGATGCAATAAAGTATATAATTGAGGACAACATTTGACCAAAGGATTATTTTCATCAGTGAACACAATTAATGATTTATATAGAGGTAAGAAGTAATATCAGTTGAGCCTTTAACAAACGACTTTGCTTCAAGGGATATTTCACTAGGGGTTTACTAAGCTAGAGAGATGGAATTAAAGGCCAGGGTAAGATAAGAGTGGATGATACGGCAAGGTTATACCTTCCTCTTCGAATGTTCCTGCATCCAGGGAGAAAATAGGAAGACATTGGGAGAAATAACACAACATCAGAAAACGTGAAGATCATAATTGATATTCAATATACAGTGCAACAACAAAATTAAAAAAGGCTGTGTACTGTATATCTAATAACTAGTAGAGAGCCAAGGTCACTTCCGCTTTATGGGACCTTAGATTGGAAAAAATATGCAAGGTAGTCAACGACGAGAATACAATTATTTTTCGATCCTGTTTGAATTGTGACACGAAGTACACATACGATGTGTGTCTGTATAAAAGAAAATTGTTCAAGTCAAGAATGTTGCAGTTTGTTTTGAAATTATAATGTAATCTTTAGTTTTGTGTGTAACCGCTCAGTGAACTACAGCTTTCATCTCACACAACGATCTCTACGTGGCACAGGGTTTGTAGTCTTACTAACTACATATTTTCACAGTCTCATATATATATATATAAATAAAAAAATAAAACAAATGCACAACAAACTGAGACTTTCTTGATTTTAAGAATTTTCTTTAAAATAGTCAAACATCATGTGTGTACTACGTGTCACAAATAAAACAGGATCTAAAAATAATGTTATTCTGACCGTTGACTACCATACATAATGTTTCCAAACTAAGGTCCCATAACACGGAAGTGACCTTGGCTCTCTATAAAGGTACACACATCATTAATGCTGTAGTAAGACCAGTGTGAATGAAGTGATTCGGAAGTTGCAATCAAGGAATGCTTGAATCCATTGATTGATTGCTCCATCATTCTTCGACCAGAGGTACGTTCAGAATTGCCAAACATAGTGAACGTTTGCAAACATATTTAAATTGTTTTTCATTTGCATTGTGTTCACTGCAAATGTTTGCAAACGAGCAAACTGTTTGAGGAGGTAGTTCTTGGCGAACACACGTTGAAGCTGGACAAAGGGTGACCGTTTAAATCTAAAATGTTTGGAGTGTTTACACAAATCATTCAAAATTCAAGTCCAAAGCAAAAATGTTTGTCACGAACGTTCGACAAATCTGAATGCACCTCTGGCCTATCCAAGATGCTGTGCTGTTGGATAGGCCAAGTGCATCAGGTATACAAGCAAGTCCGTAGCTGTGGCAACGACCAGCCCGACCCCATAAAAGGTTTTGGGACTGTCTTAACGGGCCCACCATGTCCGTTCTCCCAGCCAGGAGTCATACCGCCAAGACAAGACAACCTGCTGATGGAGATCCCAGCTCATGCACGCATGCACTTCCTGTTTCCCAAAAGGACTGTTGATTACCTTCTAGCATTACTTAACCAGAGTACAGATTATTAACCCCGAAATAATCCATAGTTTGGTGGATTTTTCAGACCACCAGTTTCTCCTTGGGATAAAGTCCTTTCAGGCCACAGTGTGAAGGTGATGATGCACAGGACAACCAGGTTTTGAGCAATGTTGCCTGGCAACGGGCAACCAGGTGAGACACAGCAACTAATCAGGGCGACAAAGATATTTTTAGTTTTTACATTTTTGAAGCTCTAAAGCGTCCACGTGCTGCATGCATTCTGATTGGATGATCTCAAAAGGTTGCCCACTAACAGTCAAAGCCGTATATGTGTCCCATATATTATCACCTTTATTTAATAGGTAAACTGAACCATGCAGGGGTGTGGCAGCACACAGTACATAGTACTTTAGTTAAGGGCGTACATGTTAGGGCACTGTTGCTGCAGCTGTTGAGAGAAATACCAATGCTACATAGGACCTCAAGGCACAAGGATTCATAATAGAAATTAAAAACAAGAAATAGGAATTTCCCAATATGGAAAGATCCATGCGTGGCACCACCAGTGGAATTGCATTCAGGCAATTTGTGTACAATGTGATGCAACGAGGGCGATATAGTTGACTGTACAACGCTGGACATCAGGAATCACGCTGTAGTCATTTGGCAGAATAGCATTGAGACCTACCCTAATAGCACTATCCCTACTGGACTGGCATGAAAGCTATTAAGGCCGTTGCACACTGCACACGAGGCTGACGCAGAGCGTTTCCGCTTTGCATCCGCTCCCATGTTAATCAATGAGTCTTTGCACACTGCAAGCGAGGACGGAGCTGCTCACTGAGCCCAGGCGAAGACGGAACTTTTCTTCCCGCCTGGAGTCTATTTTTCCCGCCTCGCTCACGTTTTTGAAGCGCTTTTTACATAGAATGCAAAGGAAATACGTCATAGAAGCAGGTAAAACACTACAAACATTACGTTAAAAGAAAATGGTTAGCTTGTTTCTTAGCCCCACCCTTATGCCCACCATTCCCTCTATCAGACCGGCCTTTAAACGTCCTAAAAATATAACTTTGTTGCTCGCCTAAATTGTTGTGATAATATGTTAATATATTTGTGATTATACATTTACTGACCTACAGCAAGCATAACACCATGTTCATACTGCACTATGAGTGTGTGTACAGTGGGCGGGGGGGAGAGATTCAAGTTAAAGACAGGTACACAAAGGCATGCTATAAACTGTTCTTACTTAAATCCCCATCCTGTTCCCCCTAGGACTATAGCTGCCAGGAGAATAGCACCTGCGATGGAACCTATTATGATATTGGTGCCACTGGGACCTGCACAGGGGAAGGGAGGGGGGGTGGGGGCAGAAACAATACACCACAAAAAGAAAAGAAAAAAAAAAAACATGTCAAAGGGACAGCGACAAAACACACCGTATAAGATGACGACATCAGCTGGAGAGAGAGAGACAGAGAGAGAGAGACACCAAGGACTAGAGAAGAGGAAGATTGTGAGCAAGAACTGTTTGGCTGCTTCTCGAGAGTCAGCCTGGAGTGCTTGGAAATCATGGTGTTTGTGTGGCCAATCAGAGTCACACTTTTAGCTATGGGCGTGGTTTACTTGTGACAAAGGTGACTCGAAAACAGTTCGAAAAATTCAACGGCAGTCCCTACAGAAGTTAATGTAGATGATGCAATATAGCATCAGTTTTATTCTAAATTATTAGAAGAGCAAAGGCTTTTCTCAAAGGAAAATATGTATTCAATCTTCTCCTGACTTTTCTACTGCAAGAGTGGATTTAATAACATGCTCGGCTGGTTCACAGGTTCGTCCAGTCACCTGCCAAGTACTTCCTGAAAGTGCTTTTCATACAGTTTCACAGTCTGGGCACATGGCTACATGTGTGACGCTGCAACTCCCAATCCGGCTAACCAACGGAGCAGTTAGATGGTTACAGTGACTGATGGGTGGAGACTATGGAAAGAGGGTGTGTGAGAGAGATGCAGAGAGAGAGAGAGAGAGAGAGACAGAGAGAGAGAGGGAGAGAGACAGAGAGAGAGAGAGACAGACAAATAGACAGACGGACAGAGACTGCTATGGACCTTTCTTCTCTAGGCCTGCCGGGGCTGTGGGTTCGGGGATGGGGTCAAACACACTGCAGTCCTTGCCAGTGTGATCCCTGTCACAGATACACTTGACCTCGTTACTGCAGGTCTGAAGAGAGGGGTGATATAAGGAAGCATGTGTCACACGCACACGTACACACACATTATACTGCATATATAATAAAGGCAGAATACCATCACATATTGCACACACACACACGCACGCTCACGCACACATACACACACATTATACTGCATATATAATAAAGGCAGAATACAATCACATTGTGTAGACACACACACACAAAATAAACAAGACAAAATTAGATAACAAAAGGCAAAATGCCTTCATATATTGTATCATATAAACACACACACACACACAGTATATATAAACCAGACACCCCCCCCCCCTCCCCCTCACCCCGTGGTCTGAGCAGGTGCGTGTGGGTCCAGAGGAGCTGGGGCAGGCGCTGAGGTTGAAGGCGGCCGCCGGCAGGCAGCGGCGCTCCAGACACATCATGTTGGGCCCACAGGGGGTGCCGTTCTCCACGTAGCCCAGGTCGGAGCCGTCCTCCAGCAGGGCGTGGCCGCCCCTGAGGCAGCGCAGGGAGAGGTGCCAGAGGTATTAAAGGTGACCTCAGCTATTGTAAGCTAATAACTAACAAGCCCCCATTTGAGTGCTCCTACGTTGGAGTTTACAGTCAGGTGAAGAGAGGGGCAAAGCTGGCTACCGACTACCATCTGGTGATGAGTTGGGTCAAGGGGTGGGGGAGGACTCTGCACAGACCTGGTAAGCCCAAACGTGTTGTGTGGGTGAACTGGGAACGTCTGGAGGAGGCCCCTGTCCGTGAGCACACCTCCGACGGGCCCAAAGGGCCGCAGCATCTGCCGTAGCAGAAGCAAAGCAGCGGGTGGGAGAGTTTTGGAGAAGCCATGGAATAAGACCTTCAGTCCAACAAACACCAAAGTGTTTCTAGAAAACCATCTGCCACCTCAGAAGGGGGAAACGGGGAACCATCCAAGCTGTGTACACTTAGGATGAGACAGTTGACCTCAACTGAGGAGGTAATTGGGTGGTGGGAGGAACACCATTGTGACTAAAAGAGAGCTGAGCCGGAAGGCAAAGCTCTTGATCTACCGGGCAATTTTCGTTCCTACTCTCACCTATGGTCATGAAGGGTGGGTCATGTAGACAGACAAGATCACACAGGCCCTGCCCCTTTTCGCCTGTCCTCCAATAACAGTTGAGCATTTTTTTCAGATACTCCGTCAACTGGCCCTACTATGCTGTTTTGTCCAACCTAGTTACAGTAACTAGATTGAGCAAGTGAAAGGGGGCGGGGCTGAGGACCAGTCAATTAAAGCAGTTTCATATATCACAGATTCATTGCGGCTTTACCGGCAGTCCAGGTACTTGTTCTGGTGGTAGATGGTCTGGCTGGTCACCTCTCCCTGGAGGTCCCCAAACTTTGGCTTCACCGTCATGTTGGCACAGAACAGGAAGCCGCACAGCACGTCCCTGCGATCGATGCAATAAATGTAGCATCCTGCTCCAGTGCACCATAAAAAAATTGCTTTACATTATATTTCTATGATAAAAATACATTTTTCGGGGGGCCAGCAACAATGACCCCAAACAAAACAACAATATAACAATACAACTAAGACAATATTAATAAAAAATACTATAAAAAATAAAATGCTATAAAAAGTATTTTTGTTAAATGTATATTATATATTTATACCTTGCTACTCTGGTAATAAAACAATATTGGGGGGAAAAAATGGAAAAAGCATTAACAACCTTAATCTTGAAAACATGTTATGCTACGCTATGCTACATCATGCTACATTGCTGGATATGTTCCTAGAGGAACCCTGAGGATATCAGGCAGCAGCCATAGTAGGAACAAACGAAGCGTGACGCACGGCTTGTTGCACTGCAGCCAACCGCGGCCATCTGGACCCATCCCACAGTTGCCCTTCTCTGTCCCCTCCGCGTTCAGCTTCTCGTAACAGAAGCGGTCTGCTGAATCTGGGAGACCAAACAAACACAAACGCCGTCAGAAACCTGGAGCGAGTAGGCTTTGTTTGGCTAGGGCGACACACCAGATATGCCAAATGGATAATATCTTGTGTGCAGGGGGGTTAGGGGATCCACTTTCTATTCTACCTGTGAGACATGTTTCATTGGTGTTGTCAAAAGAGACCATTCTCCCTTCACTGACATTGTGAATTTTCTTATTAATATAATCCATCCATCCATCCATCTTCATCCACTTATCCAGAGTCGGGCAGCTTCAGCAGGGGACCCCAAACCTCCCTATATAACCCTCCCTCCCTTATATTATTATATTAATATAATATAACAAAATATATAAATAAATTCTATTCTATTATAAAAGCATACCGTACACTGCATACCATCGCTGCCTTGAAATCATATATCACGTTTAAAAATATGCTAGCCTATAACCAGCCAATAACTGAAGCCTATAGCCGGCACTGTTGTGGAGACCCATTTCAAAGTGTAATCATAGAACTGAGTACAACATTCAATTTTTATTGATACTCGCTGAAATCCTATTTTTATTTTCACAGTGCCGTTGTATTCAATTAGCTCAGTGCAACCAGACCCAAAATTCTATTTGTGAATAGGGTCTGGACATGCTCCAATTTGGGAATTTTTGCCTCCTACTAGGCGTAGACCTCTGGTTAATTTGGTTAAATGGTTAATAACTATTGGAGCAGCCTTTAACCATTCAGCATTGCTACAACTGTTTGTATTGCTTCATCGGACTCTGTCACAATTTAAAAACAAACAGTTGACTTTAATGTCATCACAGTTAGCCACCCCCACTGGTCACTGATTGGTCCACCATCAATCAGAGTGGCACGTGTGAACCAGGTTTTTCGGTTCAACGAGACATTAATCTCAGTGAAATTGAGCTGAGAAATAGTTAAGTGGATCCAAGCTAGTCTCCTGGCATAAACGTGCTGCTTCTAGTTATTGTGTAGCTCTACGGTAGTAGGACATAGAGACCCGAGATACATACTGTAGCCCCAGAGTCCCCTGCACTGGCCATCTCGCGTCCGGCAGCGGCCGCCATAGCAACGCCCCTAGAAGGAAGACCCCAGGAACAGCTCAGCGTGCGATGAGGAGCAAGTATTGGTAGATGTAATGTGAAAACACTGCATTAGAACCAGCACTCACTTGACTGGTGTCGCACAGGTAACCATCCAGCTTGTGCACATTATGTGGACACTATGAGAAGACATAGAGTCAAGATTCAAAAAACATTATTGTTTATCATGTTGATTCTCTGTTATGATGTCATACAGTAGAACTAGTCTATTATGATGTCATACAGTAGAACCGGCCTCTATTATGATGTCATACAGTAGAACTAGTCTATCATGATGTCATACAGTAGAACCGGTCTCTATTATGATGTCATACAGTAGAACTAGTCTATTATGATGTCATACAGTAGAACCGGTCTCTATTATGATGTCATACAGTAAAACTAGTCTATTATGATGTCATACAGTAGAACTAGCCTATTATGATGTCATACAGTAGAACCGGTCTCTATTATGATGTCATACAGTAAAACTAGTCTCTATTATGATGACATTCAGTAGAACTAGTCTATTATGATGTCATACAGTAAAACCAGTCTCTAATATTATGTCATACAGTAGAACTAGTCTATTATGATGAGCTCATAATAAAAACATTATAACAAACAACAAGAAAGGTGCAGAGATAAATGTATATTATTTAAAACGCAACCAAACCATAAACTCACCTACAGACTATGGACACCGTGACAAGACATTACAGTTGTCCGTACCTGGCTAGAGTCTCCGGTGCATGTCTCTGGAATGTCGCAGTCGTTCACAGCGTCTCGGCAAACTGCTCCTCTCAGCTCGTACTGCAATGCAGCAACACAAAAGCTCTAAATACTAATCACACTGTTTGTTTTCAGACACGACTGGTAGTAAAACCACACGCACGGCTTGAAATCGTATGTGCATTAGATACAAGATACAAATATTATTTGATTATACTATGTAATAGTACAAATATTTAGACCATAAATATTACAAATATTTAGACCATAAATATAAAAAAATATGTAAACCATAAATATTTACAGCTACGGAAACATACAACAGACCACTGCAGCAGTTTCTCAGATTTTTACTACTTAGAAATAATGTTTTTTTACTTTAATATGTTCTAGATTTGTATTTATAGAATACTTCTTTTTATGTTATATTTTGTATGCTATTACATTTTAAAGAATGCCTGGTGGTTCTTGAATACATATAAAGCCTAAGGTGTCACACGCAGCGTGTTGGAAGCACCCACCCTGCATCCAGTGCAGCACAGCCCGTTGCTGCACATGGCATCGTGGGTGAGCGTGCACTTCTTACAGCAGGCTCCGCCGCTACGGGCACACTCCTGTGGAGCACGCACGCACAGACACACGCACAGACACACACACGCACAGGCACACACACACGCAAGCACGCACACACGCACGCAATGCTAGAATCAAGAGGACGACACAAACGGTAGTGCTAATATTCCAACTAGCCATCTGCTGCATTTTAAGGAACTGGCATTTCTCCACTGAAGGCAGTGATGACAGGGGTTCCACTACATACGGTATGTCTTATATTGAGTGGTGGCAGGAGAACTAGTCTCTACCATGATGTCATACAGTAGATCTAGTCTACCATGATGTCATACAGTAGAACTGTCTCTATTATGATGTCAAATAGTAGAAACCATCTCTACCATGATGTCATACAGTAGAACTAGTCTATCACGATGTCATACAGTAGAACTGTCTATTATGATGTCAAATAGTAGAAACCATCTCTACCATGATGTCATACAGTAGAACCAGTCTCTACCATGATGTCATACAGCAGAACTGTCTCTACGATGATGTCATACAGTAGAACCTGTCTCTATTATGATGTTATACAGTAGAACTAGTCCCTAGCATGATGTCATACAGTAGAACCAGTCTTGATGTCCAGTTGGAAACTCACCACTTGTGAACCACAGTCACATTCCTCTCCGGGCTCCACAAACCCATTGCCACACTCTGGAGGGTCCAAAAGCTAATATAGAAAGAGGGGAATGACGATCAGACAGACAGACAGACCGACAGTACTCAGACAGACAGACAGACTGTACTCAGACAGACAGACAGGTGTCAAGTAAATATGCGTCTTAGGGAAACGAGGACATGTCGATAATTAACTCATCTATAAATAACCGTGCTTGGGGACCTTCGGTGACACTAATCCATCCCAGCGGGCCTGCACTATAACCCCCCCTCCTTCCCCAACCACCACCCACCACCCCCACACCAGCTCCACCTTGTTGGGCTTGTTGAAGAGGCAGCTCCCTCCCCCCCGCAGTAAGAACTGGGTGTACTCATCAACACTGCAGCGGGCAAACTTCCTGGGCAGATAGTAGCTATGCACGCACACACACACACACACAAACACAAAGAAAGATATGAGACAATAAATTAGAATATAGAATAATAAAACAAATTACAAGATTTCGATGCATCAACAATTTAACAAGTCAAATAAGAGCTGCAATGTTCATTAACTTGGCTTTGAGATAAAAAGTTAAAGCAACTGAAAGAGAAAACCTGCTGGTGGTGAGAGCGTCTTATTGAGTGGAATGGACAAAGCGCATAACAGCCTAGAGATAACCCAACAACAGACAGCTCTGTTTCCTGTGTTAACACGTGTAGAAATTTTGTGTCTGCCCGATGTGCGTTTGTTTACCCGGTGTCTTCCATGATGCAGCCCAGCCAAGGGTCCGGACACTTGCAGTCTCCTGAAAACAATGAGAGAGAGAGAGAGAGAGAGAGAGAGAGAGAGAGAGAGAGAGAGTTAACAGGAATGTAGGGAAGCAAGAGTTTGGATAATGGAAGAACGGAAGATAAACTATTCCTATCCATTCTCCAATTGTGTTACAGGCCCTTTAGATGCCCAGATTTCCGCCCCCACTGTTCATATTGAGAAAACACAACTGTGCACCAAACGTATGGGAGGTTGCATGAGGAGGGGTAGAGAAGATGCAGCGCTCTGGAAGCTGAGGGGCAGAGACAGAGCCATGTGGAAGAGAGAGTCGCATCAACTCCGTCTCCTCCACTCCAATGGGCCATTTCTTTATTGTCACAGCAATGGCGGATCGTGGAACCGCGCATAACAGTTCACAGACGTTAGCCACGAATACTAGAAGCACCTTATAAAACATATTGGAAATGTAAATCGATGCATCAGTGTACTACTAATTACCGACTCTCTTCTACATGGCTCTGGGCAGAGATCATGTGCTCTGTGATTCAAACCAAAACAAAATGCATGCGCACGACACTCAATTAATGGAAGAACTGCGTCCTCAAGCGGGTGTTGTAAAACCCTGGCATCGCTTGACGTTCGTTGATGCCTCCAGTGGGGGCCTTACGGGTATATTCAGTCATTCTCGAGAAGGGATGCTGCTAACAATTAACAAAAACACCTCTCCCTTCAAGGCTAGGACACTGTTGTTGTGTGGTGCGGTCTGCACCACTTTTTTGTGTTCCCATTTACTGATCCAGGGCTGTGTACAAACACCAGATTATGTGTTCAGCATGCACAGAGAATGGTAAACTAGAAGACCGCAAGGAGATATTTGGCGAATTTGACAAAAACTGTATTAGCTTGCAATCCCTTACTGCACCTTTAACTGTATGCTAACTGTAACAAATGATTTCATCACACTAAACATGTCATGCCTGAGACAATCAGGACATGCAGTCCTCGTGCCATAGATCGATGCAGCTAATAGCTAATCAACATTATTCACCCACGGCATCTATTGCATCCTAACCGTCCTGGAAAGGTGATTTCCTCCCTCTGTGGTCCCAACCCAAGGTTTCTTCATCTTTTTTACCCATGGGGATTTTACAGACATGTGTCCTTGCCCAGTGGATGGTTGCAGGTTAAGGGGTGTCGTTCGTTTCCATGTGAAATGTGGGCCTGTGCAGCCCACTGATACTGATATGCTATAGATATCAACTTGACACAGGCGGCTAATCTCCAAAATTGATAAGTGAGATTAGAAATGGACCCCTATTGGAGCACCCACCATGCCATGAGATTCCCAATTTAGCACCCCCGTTATTGGGCTCGCTAATCTTCCTCATGTCTTAGCTAAATATTTTATAGACGGCATTCTTTGTCTATTTATCTTCTGTGTGTTTTCCTACTCTTGTGATTACCATCCTGATCTCGCAAGCTATCCGTCTGGACAGGCTTCAACTCCATGCGGTTGGGTGGCATGGTTGTACCAAGTCGCACTGGCCATTAATTAATGGGCGGAGCTTAGGTGTGACATTAGCCCGTGACAGAGAGTGATAGTCGGGTGATTCATCCAATCACCTCCCTAAAACTTATTGAATGTGCCCTTTTCCAAAACAGTTTCAATGGACGGCTTCCCAAACGGTCCTGTAACAAATAGTGATGCACCAATTGTGAAATTCTGTGCCGATGCCATTGGCAAGTTGATTAAATACTGCCACATGGCCAACATTTTCTTTCACTTTTTCTTTTAAAACAAACCACACCCTCTTACGCCATGCCAGTTGTATCCAGCTAGTAGCTGTAATGGGTGGTATGGGTGGTACAACCTGGATCTTCTTCACTCAAAATTGATGGTGAATCAACAGATAAACCTGCCATTCCCTGCTGTTCACCAGCATAAGGTGTGTTGTGCATGCTGGAACCAGCATGGAATGCTGGTTTGCTGGTATCCCGGCATCCCATGTTGTTTGCTGGTGTGCTGGTCTTCGAGCTAGACCAGGGGTGGGCAATTATTTTTATTTGAGGGCCACATTGAAAATGTCAGAGACCTTCGCAGGCCACACTTAACTTCATTAACTTTCATATGTAGGCTATTTCTATGCACCATTTTCATAATCAAATATTACAGTTCA
>JAODUH010000023.1:690441-718122 GCA_027564835.1 Typhlichthys subterraneus | reverse complement strand
GGGGGGGCGAGGCCTGTTCGGTGCGCACACTCTTTTCTAAAGATTTTACTTTTACCCCGACGACTTTCAATGACCGTCACCCCGACGGCCTAGCCGGACGGACAGGGGCTAGCCCCATAACTTTTGCTCCCACAGAGATGCATTAACTGGCCATCTCTTTGTTTGCATGCTAATATCTTTGGCATCGCAGAGCAAGCCGTGCTGCTAAACTAACCTAATCTGCCAGATGGTTGGTTAAACACATCCATCTGGGAAGCTGTCCATTGAAACACTATAGAAAAAAGGCAGACACTTTCAAATAATAGCCTCTCCATGAGCCATGTGACCGATGACAATTTCAAACTTCCGTTAACGTAACTCTGTTACTTCCATGGCTCTGACGCCGCAGGTCATAACCACTATGGGTCGCATTAAAGCACAACGATGTCAAGGTTGTTCAGATGGATAACGACGGGCCTGGACAACCTGAGATCAGGATGGTCTCACGAGGCTAACATACAGCAGCAGGAAGTGGCGTCCGCCATTACAACTCACCAAGACTTGCAAACAGGGACAGTGGATGGACAGCTGGATTAACGAGCCATCTGTGATCTGATGGAGAAATTGAGAGAGAGAAATGTCAGTGGGGATAAGGTAGTCTCAGCCTCTTCCATCCATTAGCAATACATCACATAAGCAACTCTGTGCGTGCAGACAGACAGACAATAATACTTTTTTTATAGGCGGCTTTCAAAAGCACCCAAGATCACCTTACAAGACCAAAGTAGCCAATGTGACAATAATTAAATCTAAAAAGAAGAATACAGTGCATAACAACAGTAAGATTCTAAAGTCAGTTAAGAGAACAGAAGATTGCCGTGTCCAGATGAGCCTTACATTTATCCCAATAACGCCGAGTGAGTTTTAAAAAATGAATCAATGTCACGGACGTCTTGTGGAAGGGAGTTTCAGAGGCGGGGGGGGGGGGGGGGAGGCGAGCGGCTGAAGGCTCTAAACCCCATGGTGGACAAACGGGCGGGTGGAACAGTGAGGTGAATGGGAGGAGGAAGACCTGAGAGTGTGCGGTGTGTTGATGTGAAGAAGTAATTACAGAAGTAAGTACAGAGGAGCAAGGTTGTGAATAACCTTGAAAGTGAGGAGCAGAATATTGAATTCAATGCGGTATTTAACAGGCAGCTTGTGAAGATGCTGGAGAACAGGAGTGATATATGATTCATAAAGGTGTTTCTGGTGATAACACGAGCAGCAGCGTTCTGAGCCAGTTGAGGTTTACGTATGGATTTATGGGGAAGACCAAAGAGAAGGGAGTGGCAGTAATCAATGCGGGATGTAACCAGGGTGTGAATGAGAATGGCTGTACTGTTTGGTGTGAGAGACGGTTAGAAACTATTCATGCTGTGTAAATGGAAGTATACAGGCCTGGGGAAAGTGAGGAGTTATCAATAGTACAACAAACACTGTCAGATTTAGCCAGAGTGGATTTAGTGCCAATGAGGAGAACCTCTGTTTTATCGTTGTTAAGGTCGAGGAAGTTGGAGGAGAACCAGGGTTTGATTTCCTTTAAGCAAACAGAAAGGGAGGTGGGTGGGAGAGTAGAGGTAGGCATTGTAGACAGGTAAAGCTGGGTATCATCCGCATAGCAGTGGAAATGGATGTTATATTTACAGAAAACATGGCCGAGCGGAAGTAGATAGATGGTTAACAGAAGGGGCCCCAGGACAGAGCCCTGGGGAACACTGGCAGTGACGGCAGAAAGCAGTGATTTCAAAGGTATGGGTTGGATGAGAGATGGGATTTAAACCAGTCCAAGGGTGTGTCAGTGAATCCAATGGAGGCTAATCTGTCATGGAGGGTGTAATGTGAGATGGTGTCAAAGGCCGCACTTAGATCAAGGAGGATCTTGAAAACTCGACACGGGACTCTCCTACTTTCGGGAAGTGATACTCCATTTCCATTGGCTGTTGTTAGCATTGTCACTCATAAGTATGCATCTGTAATTTCCGGTGCGCTGATAGCGCAGTGCGTCACTGAAATAGTGCATGTCCTCCATGTCAATCACTCCATGTGTGTGGCAATATATTTTTAACTAATGAGTTATACAAACATGAACCCACACCCCCTCCCTCCCCACACACACAGTTCTGAACAGGGAGAACAGCTATAGAGACCAAATGTAAACAAAAGGTTTATTTTTGCTGTAAAGTCAGACATTTTAACATGGGAGGCTATGGGGATTGACTGCTTTTTGCAGCAAGCCTCAAGTGGCCATTAGAGGAACTGCAGGTTTCCCTCAGCACCGGATGTTCCCACTAGGCATCTACACGTTAACTCACCTGTACACATTCTTCTAAGTCCATCTTCTCAAGCTCATGACAATTCTGCCAAAAGACAAAACACACAGCAATAATTTAAATGCTGCTCGGATACTTTTAAACGGTCCAACACTACATTTGAACATATTCTTGGCACCGTTTAAGCATTTTACAAAGTGCACTTGTAAAACGGTAAGTGGACTGCATTTAAATAGCGCTTTAAACCACCACTGGTCACCATGACATTTAAAGGCAGAACTCACCCTTGCTAATGTAGTGAAACCCACATCTGTAAGTTGAGAGCAGCGAGCCACTTCTAATATTCTGAGGAGAGTAAAGCGGAGCAGTGATGTTAACGACGACAGCATTAGGGCCCATGTCCACCAAACGTCTTTTCAGCGCAGAGAGCGCACATGCCCTTATTTTCAGAGCGCTTCTCTCCAGCATTTGTTGCTAGGCTACAAAAAAGAAAAACACGACATTGGCGACTCCAGCGCTGTTCCGAAAGTTTAACTGTTTTCAACTGAAAGCGCCACGAGCGCAGAGCTACGAAACGCAGAGCACTGGACTACATACCGTTTGTATTGAAAATAGGCGCTCTCTGCGTTAAAAAGGCATTTGGCGGACACAGGCCCTTACACGTTACAGCGTTTTTCTCAGCGTCTTTGGTTGGTTGGCACCTTAATGGGTAAATACACAGCATGTGTAAATGTGGGGTAAGCCAATACACTGCATCACACCAAGCATACATCTCCCCAAGGTCTCCCATCTGTCTGGTCTTTGTACACATTGAAAAGATGTTACATCCGGTGTTACACAGCCCCTGGCTCTGTGTTGTAGAAAGCAGCACAAACAAAGCATGCCTGCCAACACTCCCGATATACCTGGGAGTCTCCCAGTGTTTAACCCCGCTGTGCTCCTGAGTAGAATGTTCTCCCGTTATTCTCCCGATTTCATAGTGATGCAAAATCTAATGGGTGTTTCCCAGTTAATGTGTGGAACGTGTGTCGTGGAACCATGGTAACCCAACAGAGAGGCAGAGGTGAGCACGGGCAAACGACCCTGTGTCTGACAGGCGCTCTGAAGCCACCTGAAACCCTCTGTTAGTTTGCGCTGCTAAACGATGTGGTGGCCCTGTGCTACGCCGAGCAAAGCAACCAGCTCGCGCCGCACTGCATGTTTACAACACATTACGTGTTTGGGTGAACATTTGTGATTTAACTACTTTTAGTATATTTAAAAAAAAAAAATAAAAATAAAAAAAGTCTAAATTGTCACAATGCTGTGCGCATTCTAGCCCTCAACACACTCCAATCTCTCTCCCAATGTTTGTGCTTTTGTGATGTAGGCTACACTTTCAGGTTTTTGTACATAGTAGGTAGGGTATTTGCAGATAGCCTGGAGAATCTCCCTGTTTTTCATAGCCAAATGTTGGCAGGTATGACAAAGTGGTGCATACTGCACAGCACTCTACTAGGGTTGGCAATGGGTTTCCAAGTGTAGGAGATTTTTAGGGAGCACCCTATGGCATTGAAGGGAGATGTGTTTTTATCCCGTTTATAACGATATTTTTTACATTTTGCATTGAAAATGTAATTTGCATTATTGAAAAAAATCTTGCAAAAATGGAAATAATTTTTTCGAGAATTCTGCAAAACTGCAGGGTTGTCTAATAAAGTGAGAGATGCAATTATTTCAAACCAGAGCTGATATTTTGACTCATGAAATCATTATATTAAACAGCAAATTAACTGCTTTTATATAGCTCTTTTAACCAAAGCCCTTTACAGTATTTTGCATCACATTCACCCATTCACACACACATTCACACACACAACAATGGTGACTGCTGCCGTGCAAGGTGCAACTAACCACCAGGAGCAGTTGGGGGGTTAGGCATCTTGCTCAAGGATGCTTACAGGTAGGTGAACACCGGGGTTTGAACACACAACCTTCCGGCTGGGAAGACCATCCTGACCCACCATGATATTAGTGGTGGGAGTCAAAAACCTTATATAACGGTTCCTGTTCGTCGTTTTCGGTTAGCAACTATTAGCCTATATTAGCAGTGGTACAGTACATTTAACAGGTTTTTTTGCTAGATCTTTAACAAGTAGTGTGCATTTGTTGTTGGCTAGTTAACAAATGCAAACTACTACTATATTACTACTACTAAAATATATTTAGCAACAAATGCACAGGTACAGAAACAACCTGAGCATCGAGTGGAAGTAAAAAAACAGTAATGGTTACCATAATAAACTAATATGAATTAATAAAAAACATGTAATTTTGGACAAAGCTTGTTATATTTCAACTCAGTCGTTGAATCAAAACATTCATCGCACACACACAGAGGGCAGCTAGATGACAGTGAGGAGACATCCGCTGAGTTTGACAGAAACGCGTGGCTTACAATCACTGCCACCACCTTTAAGACTCGTCCCACCTGAGACGGGGACAGTTCTGGCCCAGAGCGTGGAGGATGGCGTCGGTGATGTTGGCACAGCCGGAGACGCACAGCGACTGCAGGTGGTGGCAGCCGCGGCAGATTGTGATGAGACCCTCGTCCGTGATCTGCTGCTCAGACAGAGGAGACAAGGAATGAGCGAGTGTCGATTTTCAAAAAGGATCAAGTTAGAAAACTGGAAATTAGTTAAATTTCCTATTCCTTTGTTGTGTACAATACCTTATGAGAGAGAGAGAGAGAGAGAGAGACTATCCCTCGGTGTAAGTTTTCAAACTTACACATAGAATACAACAATATACAACAGAATAAATTAGGTTAATTAACAAAAGCAAAGGATCAATTGCCGTTCGGTGAAGGTTGACCCGCCAATCAAATCACGAGCGAGCCATAACCTTCCCTTTTATCCATATTATAGAAACTGGCAAATAAATAACGTATTGCTGAGAAGCATGACTTGTAAATTAAGTGAGGAAGACAAGCATAAGATGGAGAATGTGTGCAGATGGCGTTGAAGAGGGTGGAGGGGAGGGGGTAAGTTGTATTTTCACAAAATAACGTGTCAAGAAGAACGGCAGAAAAACAGATGTGTTGTCCGTGCGAGTTTCACACACCATTAGCCAAGTGGGCTAAAAGCCTCCATCCTGTGACCTCCCTGTTGAAACATGGGGTGTAGAGAAAACAGAGCAGCCCCCTTGTACCTGCAACCTCTGAGCCTTAACAACTACATTCATTCATGAATGTTTATTTAATTAATTAATGGAAGGAAACATGACCGCTGCTCGTTAATGGAAGGAAACATGACCACTGCTCGTTAAGCTAATTTGAGATAATAACACCACCTTTGCGCTGTGCACCGGCAGAAGGTTATCTCTGCATGACATTACGAACCCAACGATGCAGTAGCAGCAACTTCATCCATCTGTTCATTTGCAGTGGTCATATTTGGACTGACCACAGGATACAGCCATGATTTAGTAAGAGGCTGTGGCAAAAGACAGTAAATCAGTTATGATCCCATAACTAAAACGTTTTTTTGGTCAATATCAAAAAGGATACTTTCGCCTGTTAAGGCCGCCGCCATGCCAACGCTCGAGAGGTAAACAGTCATATTGAAGGAGGAGCTCAGGAACCTGCAGATATTCAATGCATGTTTATGGCTTGACGCTCAAGAAATAGATCCGTATTCTAAACTGCGCAGAACAGAATTTTTAAGAAGACGTTAGAGAGCGTAGAGCGTTGCCCTACGTCCCACTCCAATTTCGTTCCGCTCACACCACGAGTCTGAAGCATGCTCAAGCCTGACCCAGAATCCATGTGTGTCTTACACAGTCGTTTCAGTCAGTTTGAGCGGAGCGCGGTGCAAACTGCGTTGAGCGCTGAGCGATAGTGAGCAGCCCGGCCTGATGTGGCTTTGAGTGGGGGAGCGGAGTGGTGAACAGCTCCGTGAGTGAGGAGCTGATATTCTCACCGCTCCACTCCGCTCATATGCTCTTAGTCAGATAGATTATTAGTTTAGTTCATCTTATTTTATCTTGGTTATTTTTTGTTTATCTTATTTTAAGTTCATCTTAGTTTAGCATGGCACGTTGATGGTAAATACTGAGCACGTTGATGGTAAATACTGAGCACGTTGAGGGGACTTACTGAGCATGTTGAGGGTAAATACTGAGCATGTTGAGGGGACTTACTGAGCATGTTGAGGGTAAATTCTGAGCACGTTGAGGGTAAATACTGAGCATGTTGAGGGGACTTACTGAGCATGTTGAGGGTAAATACTGAGCATGTTGAGGGTAAATACTGAGCACGTTGAGGGTAAATACTGAGCATGTTGAGGGTAAATACTGAGCATGTTGAGGGGACTTACTGAGCATGTTGAGGGGACTTACTGAGCATGTTGAGGGGACTTACTGAGCATGTTGAGGGTAAATACTGAGCACGTTGAGGGTAAATACTGAGCATGTTGAGGGTAAATACTGAGCACGTTGAGGGGACTTACTGAGCATGTTGAGGGGACTTACTGAGCATGTCTGCAGGTTGAGTGTGACCAGCTCCGGACAGTGTGCGCCGATGTGCTTCAGAGCCTCATCTTCTAGCTGTGAACGAGGGTGAAAGAGGAAGGAGAAACTTTTATTTTGAGTGTACTTTTTTGAATTTACGTGCCTCCGCCCAACTACAACTCTCAGCTCAATAGTCACAGAGATTATAGTCTGGAAACCGTGTTTGCGTTAGCATTCTAACAGCTGGCGGTCCAATCAGGGGGGGTTAATGAGACGGCGTTGTAGTCAAGCATGTGTTTCGAAATGGTGGTAGAGCTAGATGAGCTGATCAAAACAGCTGTAGCAATGCCGATTGGTTAAAGGCTGTCCACTAGTTTATAAATGCTGCTAACTCCTCCCCTACCTGCGTGCAGCCCTTGAGGAAGAGCCCCCGAAGGCCTGGGCAGCATCGCACCAGAGCCTGGATCCCATCCTTGGTGACCTGGTCGCACCAGGAGATGTTTAGCTGCTCAAGCAGGGGACATCCGTCACTGAAACGCAGGGACACAGGTGAGCATCCACCATCCTTTAAGAAGTGCTATATCCTTCAGTTATAAAAAAGGTATAGTCGGCTATTGCAAGCAAATTGTAAGCCAATACACCTTGGTCAAATTCACCAAATATCCCCTCGCATTTCACTAGCTTACCATTCTGTGCGCTGAAAAAAAAAACAGCCCTTCACTCCGTATATACTCTCGCTCCCGACCCACAGGTTGAAAACCGCTGGTCTACACATCCACAGCATTTAGGAGAGGAGTCAACTGTGTCTATACCTGAATCAGGTCACGGACCAGTTATCACAAGTGGACACAGCTTCATCAAAGTCCTTACAAGCAAGTCTGGCTGTTTGGCAGCCATCTTGGCTAAGCCTCTGCCAACAACGCAAGGCCCCTGTCTAAATGCGCCACTGCAACCACACAACTGGCTTATTAGGCTGAAGGCTTGGCCGCTTTAAAGAAGACGATTGCCTCTTTGCAAAGGATGTTGGAAGGTTGGAAGCAGGACATGTGCCTCTAATCACCATATATGGAAGTTCGACATCTACCAAAGAGTTCTATTCAAAATTCTTTAAGCAGCCTCTCTCATCTATATAATGTCTCTGGCTATACCGACAGAGCAACAGCGTCTGACAGGGTAATACACTGTGTGTGCCAATTAAAACACAATTATGCCGGGAAATGCCAGTGACCTTCCAAACCAAGAACACATCGAAGAATAGAGGGGAAAGACGATACAGTGGAAACCTGTTACCTTTCTTGCCTTAGCGTTAAGTGTCTATTCTCATTTACTGTGGACATTCAATGGTAAAGTCCTGATAAGTTTTATTGCGAAAAGCTACAAGGGGAACACACAACCAAAACAAAAGGATACTTCATATGAGAGGAACCTAACAAAACGCGCATGAACATCAGAATGTTACTTTCTGCATACTGCAGCAACAGGACAGTTCTCAAAAGACAAAAATAACAAAAAATAAATAAACAAATCGCAAATAACACCACAACTGTGATAATGTTGCTTTTAATCACAGCTTTGAATCCATTTGGAAGAACAAACTCCCTCTCTTGCTTAAACCGTACATTAGCATAGGGGTAACCAATCTGCTAAGCATTCGTGACTGCATTAGTTCTCCACACCTTAGAGCCTTGAGGGACAGGTTTGTGATTGAGGTACAGGAGGCCAAGTCCAAGTGCTTCAGTTTGGGACAGAACTTGCTGAGACTGTTGCACGTGCTGCAAGAGAGACCAACAACAAAGTCCTTGTCACTACAGTGGGAAAGACAAAGCAACATTTGACAGGACACAAAACATACCAACCTGTCTGTGATTTTGGTGCAGCCATTCAGACTAAGCAGCTCGATGTTCCTGCAGTTCTGCGAGAACGTCCTGCAGAATTAGTACACCAAAACAAACACGTTATTCGCCCACTGCCATTGGTTCAAAGCTGGGACTGACCCACTCCTCCTCAGAGTCCCACTACTCACCTTAAGGCACTGTCCCCTACACCCAGACACCCCCGCAGACTTAGCTTCCTCAGGAAACCCCCGCAACGTTTTGAGATGTTCTCCACGACGCGGCCCTTTAACGCACACACAAAACCATCAACTGTGCGCATTTCCATCAAACAACAACAAACAGAACACGAAGCCTGAGCAGGAACGAGCTTCAAAATAAAGAAATACCAGTATAGAACCAGCTCATTAGTTCTTACCAAACAGTCACACACCTCCACCATCATTGCAGACTTAGCGGAGACCTCATCTCCAGCAAGATGATGATTGGTGGGAACGGAGCGCTGTACCGGAGAGCATTCTCGCTAAACTCTTCAAATGTGCCTACCGCAAATGTGCTTACGGCACCTTTCACTGTGGTTTACGATGGGGAAGTAGAAAATTACTTCCTCACCTCAATGTCCCTCTGAAAGTCGAACAGATCGATCCTCTGCCAGTTGCTGCCGTCCAAGGCCAGAACGTTCCAGGACTTAGGAAGGAAATAAGGAAGAACAGAACATTTTTCAATGCTGTCACGCTCTCAAACGCTCTAATACACAGAGAAAACGCCATGGAAACAATACATGGACACACACACGCCTCACTCACTCCTTCACACTTCAGCAGACACAGACTCACCCGTGAGACCTGGGCACATCGACACAGTGTCACCACATCCAGAAAGGAGAAGATTCTGGAAGACAGACAAGGACAAAAAAGCTCTTAAAACCAGTGGCTCTCAAAGTAAGGGTCGGGAGTGGATTTCCATTAATTCTAATAACGGTTGGTACTTGCATATTTTAGCCATAACTGTTATCATATGGTGGTGAGCACTTCCGATCTGCTACAGCATGTCTGTTGTCACTTGTGTTGTTGTTCTGCTACGTGCCGATAGGCCTGTTATAGAGTACATGCGCGTAGCTGCTTGAAGCAATACCAGGTGTGAGGGTCACGAGTCTCCATTATTTTGGGGGCCAGGGGCTAAAACATTTGGGAACTACTGCCATAAAACACACAATTATCTTCCCAGCGTGAGAGAATAGCTAATGTATACACTTGTCGGTTTACGGGACCGATGTTTACCCTTTAAACAATGCTGGTGTGTTTGCTTCAGAGTAGAGATGTGGCTTTCAACGTTGCACACCGGTCGGCAGACTTCAGAGTAGCCAGTTCCCCTGAATAGAAACCGGTGTTCTAAAAAGGCTTCTCACACTGCATTAGTCCAGGGCTATCCTTATCCCGCTAAACCGGGGTTAACTCAGCCCCTTTTCACACACACCCAGGGCTAACCTAAACTCAGGGTTACACGATTCACACTGCACTTCTACTAGCCCTGGATTAAATGACAGTTGCAACTGGCAAAAAACGTGACAATAACTTAATTGATTACTTCAGCTCTACTTCACACTGGCCCCGTTTCACACTGGTAAGTTTTTTCCCCGGGTTAAGCAATTTTTCAGGAGCTAACCCTGAAAACTAAGGGCTAACCTGTTCCAGGATTGTGCCAGTTTGAAAGCTTTATTAGGCTAACACACCCTTAGCCCCGAGCTAAATTCAGTGTGAAACGCCCATAATAAGGGGACCCAGTTCCCTGCCTGTCCCCGTATATTAGCCCTGCCCACCTGGCCAGGCAACTGCTGTGTCAGCAGTCACAACCCAGGCAGCCATCGTCTGGAAAGGCCCAGGCTTAATTTATGGCCTCCACTTTCTGTTTGCGCAGAGCCTCTTGAATTTTTTTGTATTGATTTGAATGTTTTATAGCCACATGCATCTGTTTTTAATAACCTATTTTGCTTATGGGGAGGGTGGAGCAGGGAATGAGAAAAGTTTGCAGATGGTTGGCTGGTAGGTTTATTGTTTAGCTGACAAAGGGGCTGACTTCGTTTCGACCAGTTCCTGGATGTTGTGTTCACATGCTAATGAAAATACCACCTGAAGTTGGTACAGTACAGTACATACGGTTATTTGGTGTTGGAGTGTGTGGAAGGGGGTGTGAGGGTTATCAGTCTGACAGTGTTGCGTAGGTGCAAATCATAAACTCAGAAAGGGCAGCGAACATATGCAAAACACCGTCTTCGCTCGCGACACCTTGTAGGCTGACTGAAGTGCTTCTAAATGTCACCTACCGTAGCAACAGCTCCTTGGGCAGCTTCTTATTTATGACAGCCTCGTCGCTGTTTGAGAACATCTGGAAGGAGCAGGGGGGACATGGTTAAGGCCGATGTCTGTGCCCACCGTCTAAGCATGGCTAAGGGCTGCATTCATCCAGTCACCTCCCAGCTCAAGGACAATCCCAACATAGACCCAAGGATAAAGCATCGCTATCTCAGCACGTGAGACGAACTCAGGGTCATGGCTTGAGAACAGAAGTGAAATGAAGAAAATATAGAAAACAGTTTTGTATATTCAAACCAACATTGGGATGATGTGTGTTATTATTTTCCTTTCTTACTCCTTGTCACCTACAAAAGAACACTGCCTGTGTATATGTTCTTTTAATTCAGTGTTATTTTCTACACCACGTTATTTTGGACAATGATCACAGTGCATTTGTGTGTTAATAACACACAT
The DNA here is from genome assembly GCA_027564835.1 of Typhlichthys subterraneus. Lineage (NCBI taxonomy): Eukaryota > Metazoa > Chordata > Actinopteri > Percopsiformes > Amblyopsidae > Typhlichthys > Typhlichthys subterraneus. Next base: position 706,743 of record JAODUH010000023.1, on the reverse strand, counting down.
CTTGCTATCAACAGCATTTGTTTTTCTTTTAAGAAAGGTGCTACTTGTGTAACAGCGCAGGTAGCAAATAATGTACTAACCCACACACACAAAGAGAGAGATGAAAAAAACCACCACACTAGACACTTTCAGGACCAGAAATCTTGAGGCACAAAAGCATTTGCAACAAAAGCATTATGTTAACAATCATTGCATTATACTGAAAACCGCACCCATCGTTTTTGAGAAATATGGTAAATTATTAAGTGGGTACACAATTCTATTTACTAGGAAATTTATAATTTTGTAAATCTAGTTCCCCATTTATATAGATTTTGCGAGGTAAATTCTTAACCACATGCTGATGACGTTTTTTTCCCCGAGGTAAAAATCATCCTGCAAATGGCAAGAATGCATCACAAATTCCACATCTTTTTGTAACATCTAAAATATACAATAACAATACATTTATTTTAACTTTACCAAGTTCATCTCACCCATGACTATAGACAACTCTATGTTAAAACTTCTCATATGTTTCTCACAAACTAGCAGATAAAACCAAGGCAAGCACACACACTCTCTACAGGGACTGTATTGGATGTTACACATTATATATTTTGAGGGACTATTTGCATCTGGGGCAGATTTACTCTGGACCACCTGCCTTTCAGACTGCAGCCAAAATGTCCCAACACAGCCAATATATACAGCCAGATGAGTATTAGCAGGCACTGTTGATTTTCTAAATTAACACAACATGAAACTGGTACACGAATGTGGGCATTATTAGTGTTTATCGTTAGGACAATACATCTATGAAATGTCCCCTGGAGTGTTATGTTGTCTGTAACTTGCTTGATGGTATATTCTATGGCAATTGGTCAACAACTAGGCTACTGGCTATTTAGGATAACTAAAGTAAAGGATATGTGGTGACGTCAGACAATTTATAGTCATGACCGAAAACATTGATCTGCTGGCAAATTAAATGAGGCCTAGCCTATATGAAACGCAAGTCAATGTCCCACACTGGACAAGTCTTTTGTTATTGGCAAATAAACTACAGATCATGTATCCACCGCAGCTGCCAGGCCAGAATGTATGGCCTGAATCTTCAGTCGTCAGCTGTTGCACCGATAAATATAAATAAAACCACACAATCCCAGGCTAGCTGGGGATTAAACAACATGAGGTGCTTGGGCTACACAGACCAGAAACAAAAATATGTGACAGTTTTTAACGTTTACAAAATAGTCTACTGCCTTGTGCTTTGGCTGCAGTTTATTACTGCGACGCAAAGTTTAGGCTACAGCGATATCGATCGGCGCCGTGGCTGAAAACGGGTACACCTTCATCGATTATGAATGCATGTTTGCGGTTATTCAAACATGAAAGTGCTAGTGTCAAATTGTTTTGATTGTGTCTATCCATGACCGATGTAACACGGTCTGATAGCAGCCTCAACCAAAGGCCCCCGTCGGAGACGCAGCGGCCATGGACAGACTAAACAGTCCGCCGATCGGACAGCTCAAAGGGATCCATCAACCGATATACCGGATTACAATGACGCATATCCCTAAAACGTTGGGTTTTCTTGTGATTTTTATGAATGTTTAAACGTGTAATAAAGCGGTATTCGGTGTATACTGTACTACAGTCTCCTTGTCATTGTTTTGACTGCACAAAGAATCGAGGACAACATTGAGGACCTTTAAAATGTTCACGATTCCGAGAACGAACCGCATAGAAGGTTTATTTTAACACCCATTCGTAGCCTACCGTAAAAGAAAACATTCTAGTCATCAGTGCATTTTATGGTAAAACATAATTTGTTACCTAAACATTGACTGCGGAAGCTGTAGCCTATCAATACTCACTGCATGCGCTGTTTTTCCAACACAGCATAGAGTAATCTAGCCTACTATAGTAGGCCCGAGTCCTCTTTTATTAGGTTAATTCAGTGCATTAATAATGTAACTTATTATACACAACGAACTCACCTCAAAACGGCTCCGTGAGACGCCGTTCACCTCCTTCCCCATCTCGAACGGTGGTTTACTCAATCAGCGAGATAAGGAATTCGATTGAAGCGCTATATCGTGTTGATAATGGCCTTTTTCTTGCAAATTACCTTCCAGAACTATCATGCTACCGTCCTCTAGAAAGTCCTGAAGTATACTGAAGCCGGGGTTGGTTGTTTTTAGTGCATGGAAATCAGACACAAGAGCCCTCTTCTCTAGATTAAAATGCACCAGCAAGCAGGCCAGTTCTCTTATCTGCTCGTTATACCCTCACCTCCCCCTTGCCTACACACGCACACACAATGGCCCACACAATGGTATAGGCTCAAAAGAAGTTGACACTATCTCACAGATAAGTAAATTACAGTTAATGTCATTGGAACATATAGTATTTTGACAGTGGTTATTAAATAGGCCTACACGAATTTCACAATAGGCTACGGTAGCACCAGAGGGGTTTTGTTGAACGTGCTATATCCCGGCCAGTCTTTCTCATCAAACCTTTAAAATAATCACCAAAGACAAAAAACTAAAATGTTGTTACTTATAAGAGAATTGGCACAATAGTGATATTGACATTTATACAAAATTTTGCCGAAAATATATAATAATTATAGAATTAGAAATGCCAACGATAGGCCTACTAATACTATGGCCGCTTTGCAAAACTTCTACAAATTCTTACCACGTGTCAGCTACCACAGCCTACTAATTGTTAATTTATTAAACTTATATTTTTCACAAAGTTAGATTGTTTTTTTTAGGAAATAACACTTCCTGTTTGTTATTGTTCCTCCTCCAGCATGGCAACGGAACCAATCAACAAGGACGTCGAATTTTACGTCATCGTAGCGGGGAACGCGTGTCGTAGTTTATGACAACAAATCATTATGCGGAATAGCCAATTATAAAACAATATAAATAGCCTACTTATAAATACTTTTAATAATACTTGTATTTGTTACTTCCATGTCTGGTAATAAACAATCGTTAAACGAACCATCAACCAACAAACAGACATTTATTAAACTTAAACGAGGTTAAACATGAGTTCAATTAATTATTATGCAAAACCTGTGCTCAAATAATTATTATACATGGCCTACGTAATAGATGATAGATAAATTAATATATAGATAGATAGGCTACATACACACATACATACATTTACTGTACTGAGGTTGTTTGTAATTATTAAAACTGAGTTGGAAATCCCCAGATTTAAATGCATGTCTTGAACATATAATAATATATACATAGTATTGTTTATATCGCGCCACAACAAATGCAATTTCCAGTCTGGAGAAGTGCGTTGAAGATTGACACCACATTCTATATCCGGTTAATACTACAGTGCGGAAAAGCAGATAGTCACAGGAGCCACAATGGCGTTTGTAGTCTCCTTCAGACAGGGCTGTGGATGTTATTAAATCCACTAGCATCGCCCTAAATATAGGCCTGGTTGATTCCCAGAGCCATTGATAATAAACTGGAACATCTACTGCACACGAATATACTATAATTTCTGATCAATATTGAGTTAATGGGAGATAAAATTGATATTAAAGGGAACATGTAAACAGTACCAACCGGGTCAAGTTTTCATTTTGTTCGAGAAACAACGTCGTCTTTCAGTGACGACGACTGCTTGTTTCTGAACTCTTAAAACCGTAATTTTGTGGAATAAATATACCTTTACACAACTTGGCATTGGACAAGGACAGCTTTGACAAAGGGACGTCTTTCTTTTTTTACGAAATCAGCACGCTAGCTGCTCAGCGCTAGCTAGCAAGCTAGCTAGATTCAAACGGAGAAGACACCATAATGCTACGATATGTGGTTTGGATTTTTTCAATTCATTGAACAATTCAAAGTAAAGACGTTATAGCACGGGATAACTACCACACTATTGCTTTTTTTTTTGCTTTGTGAAACTATGATGGCGACGTTGGAATGAACTGATGTTAAGGACTGGACGTGAGAGGCCTGGTTTGTTTATTTTCTATCACACTTTATTTGTTTGTAACACTTTGCATTGTGAAATACCGTTCTCCCGTGAATGAGTTGCTTAGGCCAAGGAGGCCAACAAGCAGGAGACGTACAGTCGCCGACGTGAGGAATGCCTGGGTCGGACCGGCACCATGGGACCAAGAAGAAGCCCGAATCGAACATTGGCGCTGCCGTGCAGCCTCAAACAACGAGTGGCATTGCCCACATTGGTGGGCTACACCAAGCTCAGGTCTTACCCCATGGCTCTGCGGCAAACATGGCGAGCAAAGACGGTAAGGTTAATTTAAAAACGGCAAAGTCTACGTCCTCAAAGCGCAAACGACATAAATCTACCAAACATGGTCGCGACTCCTCGGCGGGATTGGGCCCTGAAGTTTCTGCACACGGCAATGCGGCGCCCCCTGTCGTCCACGCGGTGAAGCCACTGGTGGAGTATGACGATATCAGTTCTGATTCGGACACCTTCTCGGACCCACCTGACGCCAAACCGTCAGACAGCGGGGCCAGGGACCGATTAGACTTGTCTCCGGAGTTCGAGGATGGTGGCGGTGACACGGCCGTCTTTGTGAATAAGGAGCATAGACACACGCAGAGAAAGTCCAAGGATGCTACCGGTAGCAGCAAAGTTAAAGATGCAGATCACGGTTATACGAAAAAGAGCAGTAAAGACCGCGAGAAAGCCGGCGCTGTAAAGAGTAAAGACAAAACGGCTCCCGCGGCACCATCGGTTGGCTGTTCTTCTTCCAGGCGCCAGGACCAACTCGAGGCGGACTCGAAGCGGGTGGATCTGGTGCCCTCCGCCCCAGTGCAGCCATCCGCCAGCGTCGGCAGCACCACATCTTCCACCTCTTCTTCGCGGAGCAAGGAGAGCGGCCGCTCGGGAAAGTCTCGCAAGGACAAGCAGCAGCGGCACGAAGGCAGTGGCGCTTCTGCACAGAGGGGCCGCGCTGAGAGGGGCCACCGCAAGGCCTCCAAGAGCCGCAAGTCCAGCCCCAGGGGCAAGTCATCCGGCAGGGGCAGCCCCCGCAGAAGGGCCGCCGGGGGCTCCGCCCAGTCCCCCAGCCCCAGACGGGGAGGGGGCGCAGGCGGGGACAGCCCGGCGGGCGGTTACGGACAGGGGGAGGACAGCTACGGCAGACGCAGGCCGGCCCAGCAGAGCCCGAGCCCTTACCGGGAGGTGTCCCGTCGCAGCAGGCAGCGGTCGGACAGCCCCTATGCGAGCAGGCACAGGTCTTCCAGCTATGAGAGGGACAGCAGCCCTTACTCACGCAGCAGGCGTTCCGTCAGCCCCTACGCAGCCCGCAGGTCCTCCAGCACCAGCCCAGTGTCACGGTAAGTGCCCTTTACCCACCATACCCACCGGCAGGTTGAGTAGAAGGTGCAGCGCCCTTGTGGCTGACACTGGTATTGCAAAGAGATTGAGCACATGCTCCTCCTGTACCTGAATGCCTAGTTAATGCTACTGAGTTAATCTGCTAACAGTAATACAGTTCTCTACTTTCTGAAAGGGCGAGGGGTTTCGTGTGGGTTTTGGCGCTGTAACAAAGTTGTGTTGTGTGCCTGCATATTTCTAATTTCTCATATTCTACCAGAGAGAAATTAAAGGTGCAGCTCATCTCAACTTTGTACATGTCTCGCTGTAAGGACATCTACGATTTATAGATGCAGTTCATTTCAGTTGCAGGTTTTTCCGTTTCACAACTGATGTTATCAAGAAGGTGAGCTGTATCTCTTCAAACACTAATTTCTCTCCTGCGTTTGGCGACGTCCTAGCTATCCCTCAACGTCAACAAAAGTGTAACATAAGGCAGGAAGGAGTCAGTAGGCGGTGCAGGTTTTTGAGCCTGAGCCTCATCCTTGTAGTAGGAAGTAGGGCTGGGAGATGTATTTAATTTATATCGGTATATTTTCAAAAAAGAAATAAAATTAGACAATATAGTTTATATCGATATAGTTCTATTCACACCTTTTTATAAAGTACCCAATGAGAGAGCAGATACTGTATATTGTAATAGTATTACAAGGTACCCTGTAATCAAAAACAAATGTGGATTAAATGGATTGAACTGTCATTATAGCTGAAATATTCACAACCTCTCTGCTATGGGTTTAACCATGTACATGTACTACAATTAAGTCGCTAAAAATAAAAACAAACACATTTCTGTTGGGATTCCTGTTTTTTCTCCCCCTGAACATTAAACCCACTTTATTTTATATATATATATTCATTCACATCGTTATAATGCAACAAACGACTGACTTCACATAAGAATTGACCATAGCCTACAGCTGCCTACCTGTTAAAATAGGATGTCACCGTTTCATAGCCCACAGCAAATAGGCCTATTATAATACAGAGCACTGAGCTACTGTACCAGAGAAAACTGAAGATTAGGCTACATTACATCAGTCAAAGTATTTTTATGTTCTGCATTCACTGTCTGCTGTTCGCACCGAGAAGTGTGTGGCTGTGGGAGGGTCCTCCTGACACACAGATAGGGCTACGTACAGTTAAGTATAGCTCGATCTGTGCAACATAGGCTGTACTACAGGTATGCATATTTAACGCTCACCTGAGTGCACCCTCAGGGAGGGAGCTGGGACTAGGGTTGGGTACCGTTCACATTTGAATCGATGCCGGTCCGGTACCTCAAATTCTGTACCTTTTTCGGTAGTTTACTCTCTGTAATAATATTAATTTTTATTAAATAAACTGTAATGTTGCTCAGGGGAAAAAAATGCCTGACTGACTCTTTACAAACAACATGTTTTAGGAGTTCTGCTTTAGCTTACAGCCTAATATAAGCATTATTGAACTGTGCCTCCCTCAGGTTTCTTGAACGCCCCCTTCCCTGCTAGTGGTCTACACTGTGTATGAACTACATTCTCTGAAGCAGAAATACGTTATTTTACGTTAGCATGGCACACTTTCATAGTGACTTTAATTGAAGTTGTAGCCTACAGGATTAAATCCGAAATGAGGACGTTGTAAGTATTGTCGCTATAAACAATAGGCCTAGTTTGATCTGAAACCGGAGACGTGACCTAATTACTGCTCTATCATAGCCTTGCGAGATTAGGATAGACTCTGGCTATGTCAGGTTAGCTCTATCATACCACCGCAAAAGTTTGCTGTCGCCGCTTCTACAGCGGTCTGTTTATCTCACTGCTCCAGTCTCAACTGCAACTATGTAATGTTTTACACGAACCCCCGACAATGTTTTGCCGAGAGCTGGAAGCGATGTTGTGCCCTTGATTGGGTCCCCTTGATGGGATCGAGCATATTACGCTTCACTTTCAGAATGATAAATAGATGCGTAACGCGCTAAAATAAATAGCTATTTATCCATTGAACATGAAGACTAGATACTGAAAACGCCTTTAGCCTCAAAGGCACAGCAAAAATCTATAAATAAGCCAGAACGTTTTTATCGAAACTCCTGCAGCCAGCCCTGGATACATTTAACCCTCCGTGACAAGTGGGAGTAAAGTACAGAAAAAAGGTAAACCTGTAATTTATTTTGGCCCATTGCAGCCGTGATTGTGTTGAACATTTAACAAGCTGCAGGCTGTGCAGTTTCTCTATTTACATGCTCTGAAGTACCGAAATATGGTACAGTTTGATTTAATCTCAATCGGTACTCTGTATTACCGACGTAATTCGGTCGGTACTTTTAAAAGTACCTAGTTCGGTACCCAACCCTAGCTGGGACTATTCTAAACGCTGCAAACTTTGATGTTGCCACTAGGTCTGCTCGCAGAAGATGACTGTGTTGAAATTTGCAGCGCAGCGTCATGCATTGTCCAAACGAATCTGGATTCACAACCTCTCTGCTTTCGATTTAACAATACAGTACAACTGCATTTAATATAAATAAAAAGTTGGGTTCCTGACTGTTCACCTTTGTTTAAGTTAGGCTAAATAGCACTTTGCTAGGCTTAACTAGCTACAGTAAGTTAATTATCTAACGCTTTTCAGCACAGCCAATGCAGCATACAGATAGTCATGCATAATCAATATAAAGTGAAGAGTTTCATAACTCTGCCGTCCCGCTGCCTGCGAATAACTGGGCTGAAATGGCACATGCCTTCTGAACATTCTTTTTTTTTTTTTTTTTTTTTTTTTTTAAATGAGAAAGTGAAAGCTAAATTGTGATCTCCACCCACTGAGATAAAACAGCAGGTAGGGAGAGAAGCACAACATGTACACACACTGACAATGTTGAGCCTGATTGTGATCAATTTGGAAGGTTTTCTGAGTGTTTTGGTATTTTTGGACTAATCGACTAGTAGGGTTGGGTACTGAAACTATGTTCCAAGTTGGAAACTAATCAAAAACAGCATGAACCGGGTACCTAGGCCTGTCACGATAACTATTTTTTGTTGGCCAATTAATTGTCCAAATAATAATCGCGATAAGGTATGTCGCGATGATCACTATATCGCCTTATCGTGCGATATATGAAAATGACCTCGATCATTTTTCTGACCGCGATAATACTGTATTTACACGCGTGTTGCTGACTTAAGACATAAGTTAAGTGCTTTTCTCCCGTGCTCGTTTGTAGCTCGCTCGCACACACACACACACAGAGCAGATAGCGACAGCTGATACATGTTCCTCAAGGCCAATGGATATTGACTTGTTTAGGTAAAGGTGTGTTTCCTGACGACTGCATAATTATAGCCAACTACATCTAGAAGAATAAATACAAAAATACAGCATTTGTTTTATTCGCTTCGTTTGTAGGCTACATACTTTGCCAAGCAATGATACTAGTGTAACCAATCACAACGAATAATTCATGTCATATGACAATAGCGGAGCAGAGGTGCGTTTAGAATTGGCAAACATTTTTCCGTTTGCTTGAGTTCGCAACAAGGTAGTTCTCAACGAACACACATTGACGCTGGACGAAGGGTGACAGTTTCAATCTAATATGTTTGTAATGTTTACACAAAAAGTTCAACATTCAAGGTCAAAGCAAACGTTCGCCAATTCTGAACTCTACTTATAATTTTGCTGCTGGTTAAAATATCTACCAGTCAACAAAAATATGGAATATGTCGCTGTAACCTGAAATGATTATAGTAAATTGACATGTTGCTGTTTCTTAATGATAACAATTTTGAGTTGGCTTTATAAGTCACACTGCGTCACTTTCTCCCTAAAATACTGGATTGTTACTGTTCTGTCTGGACAAAATCATGGTCGCTGGTGTAGGGCACATCAATACGTAATTCACAACCAACCTTTACCACGACAGTGTGTTGGATGCTTGTTTTGAATATAACATGTTTCCCGTGTTTCAGTTAAATGTATCCCTGCTTCCCTGGTCGACTCCTTGGATTAGGCCTCTATAGTCGGTCATTCCACCCTTGTCTTTTCTTGTCTGCCCTTAAAATAACAATAATAGCCTGTTCATTGTTTCACACTGAAATTTGTGATTTAGCAGGCACTTTGTGTATTCTTATGAGACCCCCCCAAATGTTCGATCCTTGAAAATTCCCTGCTGGAACTATATTTCCATTGTTTTAGTGTCTATTCACCTTTATGCACAATGTTCTTTTTGTTTTATGGCGCTTATGGGTGATCGGCCAATCAGTCGGGACTAAAGCCGGTTATGCGCGCTGTTATTTACACATATGCGGTGCACATAACTTCGTGGACATGATCTAGCTCCGATTTAGCTCCGCCTGAGATTGCAACGTTGTCATTGCCATGAAGAATGTGTGACTTACGGAGTTACCTTCACAGTTTGCATTTGGAATAACATTGTTCATCTCAGTTAAAGAGTAGGCCATAGACGCTACGTGTCTTACGTTTTTTTTTTTTTCAAACAATGCGCCTTGTGAATCGAACGCTGGCTACCTTGCATGTCTCTCTTGCACAATAATTGGACGCAAGCGTGCTAATAGGGTCCCTGTTGCCAACTTCCTCTGAAACAACCACTAAATCAAGCACTCCAAACATTAGGTTTTCTTTGCTTTGCATTCACACTCGGTTTGAAAAAGATTAATCGTTCAACCCTAATAATCTCTCTCAAATCGCAATATCTGTCAAAAAGCTAGACTGAGCTCCATCCATGGCAACAAGTGCTATTTACCTGTATAACCAGGTGTGAGTACTCCTGCTCTAGTGTGACATCTAGTGGCAGGAAGCCATATAGAACCACTTTAATCCTCCTACGCAGGTCGTAACACTCGTTTTCCCCCCTCTCTCCCTCCCTCCCTCTCTCCCTCCCTCCCCCCCCACAGCCGCTCTGGCCGCTCCAGAAGCCGCTCCCCCCCAACGTACTCGTCCCGCTCCCGCAGCAAGCGGCACCCCACCTCCTCCTGCGGCGGGCCCGGCGGTGGCTCGTCCTCCCACAGCTCGCGCCCCACCAGCCGCTCTCCCCCGCCGCTCTCCTCCTCCTCCTCGTCCTCCTCCCGCCTGCCGCTCAACTCCAGCCTGGGCGCTGAGCTGACCCGCAGGAAGAAGGAGCGCCAGGCGGCCGTGGCGGCCGTGGCGGCTGCTCGTGTAGCCTCCGCTGCCTCTACTCCCCCCCAACCTCCGGCACGCAAAGCCGCCGCCTCTGCCCCTTCCCGCGCTGCCCCCGCGGCAGCCGCAGCGCCTCCACCACCATCACCATCATCGTCTGTGCAGCCGGAGAGAGACTCTAGGCCGCCGGCGGAGCCTCATCCCCCGCCCTCCGCTCCACCGGACCCTCCACCCCCCGGTCCCCCTCCGGAGGACCCGGCCAGCGGCGCCTCCTCTGCCCCTCCCCCTCCCTCTTCCTCCACCTCCTCCTCTTCCTCCCCGGCGCCGGCGCCTCAGCAACCGTCTCCCCCGGCGCCGCCCCCGACCTCTCTCTCCCAGGCCCCTCCTCCCCCGCCCCCCCAGACAGAGCCAGGCGGCACTCCCCAGCCTCCCGCCCCACCGCCGGCCGCTCCCAAGCCCCGGTCGCCCGCGCTGCCCCCCACCAGGAGCCCCGCCCGGCAGAAGCCTCCGCCGAAGACCTCCACACTGCCCCTGCTGCCGCTGCCCCCCCTGCTGCTGGGGGATGCCCAGAACAGGTGAGGCGCTCATTGGCGTAACACACGCATACGCTCATTGGCATGACGGCGCACACACTCACTCTCACACTCAAACACACACACAAACGAATTGTGCCATGTGCCACCGTTTTATTCAGTTTATTAAGGGGCTCTAGCCAGAGTGTCACGAGTTCAAGATCCAGAGTTGACCTACCTTTAAGGCCTTTCTGTGTCCCCCTCATCGTGGTGCTGGTAATTGTATTTGGGTGACAGTCATCTACTATAATGGCCTGAATGTGGTGCTGTGCAGTTAATCAAGTTTAGATTTTACGCTTCTAACGATCACAAAACTTTTTTTTGTTGCACATTACATTTTCTAATTATACTTTTATTTGTTCTGTGTTCTGGAGGATTTTCGCACCTCCTAGGGTGAAAGTGAAACGGGGAATTTCAGTTTGAAGATGTTTCATTGTTTTATTTTTTTCATTCAAAGGTCAATGAGTAATTGTGATTGTTTAGTCATGCAGCCTTACCTGAATGTAAAATGAGGTCTCGTCTTGTTCCCAGCCCAAAGAAGCCCGCCCCGCCTCAGAGGCAGAGCAGAAAGGAGAAGGAGATGCGTAGCCGGCCGTCGCTCATTGACCTGCCCCTGCCCCCGACCCTCCCGGGGGGAGACCAGTCTCCCCCACAGTACTCCATCGGCCAGCCCTCCCCTCTAGCGCACACGGCACTCAAAAAACGACCAAAGTGAGTTTGTTCGTTTCCTCCCCCCTCCCCCTGCCAACATGTTTTACTTCTAATAATAATAATAATAATAATAATAATACACTTTATTTGAATAGCATCTCTTAAACAGGAATTGCATCTCAAAGTGCTTTACAGTTAACACAATTAAGAACATTGATTTGTACAACTGAAGAAAAGCTAAATATTGCAAAACACACGATATGACATGTTAAAATGCAAGCTAAAGGCTATAATGCAGTGCTTCAAAATAAACTCAGAGGAACAAGGATGAAATAAAATATGATCCTGTCAGTTCCGCTCATACTCGGTGTCTTCCCTAATGTCCTGATGCTTGCTCCAGGTTCTGCAGCCCGCGCTACGGCGAACGCAAGCAGACTCAGAGCGACTGGGGCAAGCGCTGCGTCGACAAGTTTGACATCATCGGCATCATCGGGGAGGGCACATATGGCCAGGTTTACAAGGCCAAGGACAAGGACACGGGTGAGAACCATGGCAACCGATCCTCTCTTTCCCGATCTGATTACATTTTTACAGTTATGCAAATGTTGCGTCAAATAAACCACGAGCATTGCCTAAATGCGTTCAAAAGAAGCGTTCAATCTTCACCTGTTATCTCAGTTTGTCTCCTATTCGGGGGCATACATTTCATACATTTGAATGAGTATAATGTTTGTTTGCATTCGTTCGAGTGGTAAAACAAAGCTAATGTGTCAGTTTGTTATATCACACCACAAAATAAATATACCCCCCACCCCCCTTTTTAATAAAACAATGGTTAATTCACGGTGTATCCACCCATCCTCATCTGCTTATCCGTAGTCGGGTCGCGGGGGCAGCAGTTCCAGCAGGGGACCCCAAACTTCTTTCCCGAGCCACATTATCCAGCTCTGACTGGGGGATCCCGAGGGGTTACCAGGCCAGTGTGGAGATATAATCTCTCCACCTAGTCCTGGGTCTTCCCCGAGGCCTCTTCCCAGCTAGACATGCCTGTCTCTCTAGGGAGGCGCCCAGGGGGCATCCTTACCAGATGCCTGTACCACCTCAACCAGCTCCTTTCGATGCAATGGAGGAGCGGCTCTCCACTCCGAGTTCCTCACTGGTAGCTTAGCTTCTCACCCTATCTCTAAGGGAAACGCCTGCCCACCCTCCTGAGAGAATTTCGACCGTTTGTACCCGTGATCTTGTTCTTTCGGTCATGACCCACAATTCCTGACCATAGGTAGGGATGTAATGGTTACTGGTTTCACCATAAACCACAGTAAAATCCCAGACGTTTAGCATGTAATGTGGATTTGTTTTTCGTCAACCAACACCTGGCGGAAGGCAGCAAGTCGTCCTTCGCACACACCGCGGTGCGTACACGGGCGAACACAGATCCGCTTCGCTGCTTGACGGTTCTGCATTGAGAAAGACGAAGGCAATTCCCTCTCGAAGAAAGGTTCCTGTGACTCGGACAGTTAAATTATGTGTAGAATCATGAAAATATTAATGATTCTACACATAATCGAGCTGTCCTAAAACATGCACAACATGTTAGGTAAATAGCCTACTGCACAATCAATGCAGTTTTTGGTTTAGGCTTGTTATGATACCCGCATAAATTAAGCTATTTATGTCACTAAGTTCACATAAGTTAACTTAAATTCAGTACATTCTAATAATACTGTTAAGCGTGATAATTTTGGTCACTATTATCGTGCCTGTGTTGTTAAATATAAGTTTTGTTGTTGCAGGTGAACTGGTGGCTCTTAAGAAGGTGCGCTTGGACAACGAGAAGGAGGGCTTCCCCATAACCGCCATCCGAGAGATCAAGATCCTGAGACAGCTCAACCACCGCAGTGTTGTCAACATGAAGGAGATTGTCACCGACAAGCAGGACGCACTGGACTTCAAAAAAGACAAAGGTAATGGATAGAGAGAGAACCGGGGATCCTTTGAGAAATAGAAAAATGTAACACATGAGTTTCAAGAACAAGTAAAAAAACTTTTTCAGCCGGCTGTGGGCGTGAGCCAACACCATAGGCCATAGTTTATAGCATGCAAGGTTCCTGGGATCAGACGCTATTGGTGCGTTTTTTAACAGTCAGTTAGCGACATTTGCTCATATTGGCCAGCCCTGCCTGCTACACGTGTTTCAGCAAAAAGCTAGTGGGATTGTTTAAAAAAGACAAAGGTACATTTGAAGTAGAGAATATGGGGTTGTAGCAGTTAGCACCTAGGTGACATCTTGATCGTTTCCATACAAACGCACACCTGTGGTAAATCTTTCCAAGAAACATTTTAAAGTAGAATTTACAGTGTGAATACTTAATAGTGTAAATCAGGTGTTTTGCTAAGCGTGCTAACTGGTATCCTAACAAATGGATGTTCCTTGTTTGAGGACACCAGTTTCTCCACAGCATATGGAGGAAGAGAAAAGGCGATGGTGTGTTAACATGCGGTCGCTAACATTGTACCAAGGCGACTCACTCCATCTCCCCCGTTGTTGTGATGTAGGCGCCTTCTACCTGGTGTTTGAATACATGGACCATGATCTTATGGGCCTGCTGGAGTCAGGCATGGTCCAGTTCTCCCACGAACACATCCGCAGCTTCATGAGACAGCTGTTGGAAGGCCTGGACTACTGCCACAAGAAGAACTTCCTGCACAGAGACATTAAGTGCTCCAATATCCTGCTCAACAACAGGTCAAGTTCCGCAGACCACCACGGACACATTGGAATACTAAGAAGCCATTTAAGAAGCAGTTTGAGATGTTGTAGCAACTGCAGACAATACCTGGCTTAACGAATGTGAATATTGTCTAATTGGCGATTAGCACAATGCACTTGCTCCAGTAATTGCTTCCTAATGTCTGGGCTTTGTTTTTCTTTTCAATACAGTGGTCAGATCAAACTGGCAGACTTTGGTCTGGCTCGGCTGTATAATTCAGAGGAAAGGTAAGGAAAATGGGGTAAATGTACTTATAACGTACAACAACTTTAGTTGAGTCATTTCTGCACCATGCGGTATTGCAGCTACGCTGTAATGAGCATATATTTCTCCACTAGATGGTGCAATCTGCCACATTATCCAACAGTCAAAACACTCTTTAAACATAACATTAAAAAAAAACGCTTTAGGGACGATTTGAGAGTTGCAGCAAGACCTGATTTTTAAAATAAACCCAAACAACACCCCCCCTCCCCCCCCCCCCCTTCCCAAAGTCTTTTTGGCTGCCTTTGAGAAGCACATTGAAATAACTTGTTGCTGTAGATGTGTGCCACATCCACGTGATTGACAGGCAAAGTAGAAATCTTCGAACACGGTGAAACATTTACGACTACTTGTACAAGGGCAGGGTCTGTTAACCAGAGCAATTATTCTCTTAGAGCAACGTACTTGCTGATGGATGTTAATGCCTAACAAATGAAACGATTTTATAGCTCTAAAAGAGTTTCTGAGACAGATGGCTCATTTTAAGGCATACTGAATGGGTTTTTCTTGTCATTTTCCCCCCTTCCCCAGTCGGCCATACACTAATAAAGTAATCACGCTATGGTACCGTCCACCTGAGCTTCTCCTGGGAGAGGAAAGGTACTCCCCTGCCATTGACGTCTGGAGCTGTGGGTGAGTGAACCGTCCAGCCAGTTACTATTGCTCTTTTGTGGTGGTGGCTTTGATTCCTCCGTGATGCTGCAGACATAAACCTATGCATGCGGCAAGTTGGACCACTGGCTTCTAATGGTAACTCACTTATTGGCTAAGGTCGATTTTGTCCAGTTTTGTGTGCACATCCATTTATCCACCAGTTTGTGCATTCACTTATCTAACAATTTAATCTTTATTTTATTTTATATATTTGTTATATAGATATATGTCAAAGGTTTGTTTAACAAATGATTTGAGTAATTTGTTAAACAAATAATCCTTGTAATGAAAATAACTTGTGCAATTCCGATACTGTTAATAGATTAAATACTAATATTACACTACAAATTTGAGATTGGTAGGTTTTCAACAATTGTAGCTAAATTAACATGAAATAAATTCTTAAAGGTATAGTCATTCTCAAGAATGCTTGCTAAATTCAAACTCAAATCGTGTTGTGGAGGTTGTTGATCTATAATTCTGTGTGTGTGTCTAGGTGTATCCTAGGAGAGCTGTTCACTAAGAAGCCGATCTTCCAGGCCAATCAGGAATTGCTGCAGTTAGAACTCATCAGGTATAACGGCCACCTTGCTAACACCAAGTAACTAGTCAAACCTTGCAAACACCAAGTAACCAGTCAAACCTGGCCTACACCAAGTAACCAGTCAAACCTTGCTTACACCAAGTAACCAGTCAAACCTGGCCAACACCAAGTAACCAGTCAAACCTTGCTTACACCAAGTAACCAGTCAAACATTGGCAACACCAAGTAACCAGTCAAACCTTGCAAACACCAAGTAACCAGTCAAACATTGGCAACACCAAGTAACCAGTCAAACCTTGCTTACACCAAGTAACCAGTCAAACATTGGCAACACCAAGTAACCAGTCAA
>JAODUH010000023.1:679519-689650 GCA_027564835.1 Typhlichthys subterraneus | reverse complement strand
TATATATATATACATTTATTTATTTGTGCAAGTGTTTAGTTGACCACAGCACACTTAAGGCAGCGAATCATAAAATATCCCTAAACACGTTTCTCAAAGTTGTATTAAGTGTCACCTCATTGCTACAATGGCAAACAGGCTCATATTAAAAGTACAGTCTGCAATTCTAACACTTTAATTTAAATTCACCAAATATCTACTTGCAGTCTGCTATATCTTACCGGTTGTGCATGCTGACAATATTACCCAGAAGCCTACACAGCCCTGGCTCAGTAAACATGAACACACCTAACAACATCTCTAGCCTTTTTTATGCGTTTCCAATTTGTTGGGTGGAGCATTTGATGGTATTGAAGGGATAAGGTGATTTTGTTTTGATTTTAATTCAAAATTAGCAAACGACTTTGTGAATGACTGACCCTACCTTTAATGAGTATTACATCACAGCTTTTTTCAACATCATGGAATAATTAAGTGTCTTTCAAGCAGGATTCAGTTTTGCTCACAAGTGAAGACAAAACATCTTCGATTAGAGGTGGAGTCAGCAATTGTAAACTGCTAACTAACACTTTCTGTCAAAATCAGCGATCTCTATCCACAAGCTGCCCGTTCTCTGTGCGTGCTAAAATGGAAAAACAAACCTTTCTTGTTATGCAGAATATTGTCAGAAAAACATGCAGTGTGCAGATCTCTCCAGTCTCCAGTCTCTCCCTACCTGCACTCTTCGACTGTTTTGGCTCAGTGGGTGGGACCACTTTTTAGCTTTCCCTCTCAAACAGCCTACTCTTTCCTCATTTACAAAATAATCTCCAATAGGGGCTTCATCTTTTGAAGATGAACTGTTACAGTAGCCTGCAGCCTTGGATCTGTAAAATGGAACACAATGTGGTGCAGCACACAACACTATTAGTGTTCGTTTGATCTAGTTCACATATCAAATCAATATTGTCTTTATTCAGAATTTCTTATTTTACCTATTTCAGCCATTGAAGGCTACAACATTTATATATTGTGTGTGTATATGTATGTATGTATATAATGTGTATTTATGTATCTGGAATCCAGTTCATAAAACATCAAGCGCTATGTCCTCGGACAGCGCCGGTTCTGGATGTTCTGCCGCCTTAGGCAAGATATTAAAATTCCGCTTTGGGAATATCGACAAGGTAAAATCAGCTTGCCTAAAGGGAGGCCCACCGCGGCCCACCTATATGCCCTTTGGCCTGTATGCAAACGGTTTGACATGGAGACCCACTGTTTGAGTGTTCGTCTGCGTTAGTCTATGTGCTTGTGCGGGCGTGTGTGTGTGTGTGCGTGCGCGCTCAGCGCTGCAGGCTTGGCTCCGTGCACAGTACCCAGACTATAGCCCCTCACTTGGCAGGCTCACACCACTTCTTACCACCCCCCCTCTTCCCGGCCACCAGGCACATACTGACCCAGCTGAGCCTTCTGGGGAAGGGGGAGCTTGCTTTGTGGAGTGGAGGCAATGGGCAGCTCACCTTCCATCCAGCACGCACCGCCAGTGTGTGAGTGTGATGTGAGAGAGAGTTTGATGGTGTGTGTGTCTGATAGTTTGATGAGATTTTGTGGGGTGTGTGTGATAATTTGATGGTGTTTGTGTGTGTGTGGTAGTTTGATAAGACCGTGTGCGTGTGAGAGATGAGCTTGTTTGTGTGTGAACGTTTGATGAGACCGTGTGTGTGTGTGAGTGAGTGTAAGAGTGAGAGAGAGATGAGGCAGGGTGCGCGTGTGTGTGATGAGGCCGTGCGTGTGTGCGTGTGTTTGTGTGTGTGATGAGGCTGTGCGTGTGTGTGATCGTTTGATGAGACCGTGTTCGAGATGAGGCCGTGTGTGTGTGTGATGAGGCCGTGTGTGTGTGTGATGAGGCCGTGTGTGTGTGTGATGAGGCCGTGCGTGTGTGTGATCGTTTGATGAGATTGTGTGTGTGTGAGATGAGGCTGTGTGTGTGTGTGTGTGATGCTCAGTGTCCATTGGGACTCCCAATAATGGTGAATGTGCCCAGGGGGATTTAGCCCAGCAGGGGGAGTAGTGGGCAACGCCGGTGCCAAGGCACAGAGACCAGATGAATAAATCAGTGGTGAGGAGAGGGAGGGGCAGGAGACTGCTGCCATCAGTCAGAAAGGCACTTTATGGGGTGTGCCCGTTAACGTGCCTGCCTCGCTGCTACTGTTCCTCGTGGCATGGACACGAGACGGCAGCCATTTTGTATGTGTTTTCGTGGCGTGTCTGAATCTCTGTCACTACCTGGTGTTTTCCCCAGCTGGTATGAGTGCAGGGCCGGTTCATCTCCTCCCAGTGTTATACTGTGTTGCGCCAGTCAGTAATGGTTTCTGAATGTGTTGTGTGAAGCTGCGGTAACGTTCCATTTTGGGTCATTCTGCACTGATGATCAGTGTAAAGCTGTAACTATAACCAACTATATCTAACTATGTCTATATAGGTCCTGTTTGTTTGGTTTCACTAACATTACATTATAAAGATAAATCCATAACCTAATGAAAACAATTCAAAAAACAAAATAGATTTATTAATTAAAATGTTCTTATTACGTTTACTTTAAATAGCTAATGATAAAGAATATTGAAATAGTCCTGCCATAACAGGTGCAGCAAAACTTCAGTATGTATTTCTTTTCAACCAAGTAGCAAAGCGGTGACTTTTTTTTACTTTCCGCGAGCCAAGGTGATTATATATACATTTATTTATTATTATTTTATGTGAATAAACTTTTCACCAGCTGTTGCCAAAGGAGACAAGAATATATTAAGTATACGCATTACGCAATGTAGCCACAGCGATGGAGCAGGAGCAGGCAATTGAGAACATGTTTGTGTTGAGAAGAAACATGTAATCCATTGAAATTACTTGGAATCAGTGCACTAGTATTCTATTTTAATCACTTAAATGGACCATTTGGAGGTGTACTTCAGCCAAATGGTTTTGTTACTGGCTTTATTCACTGACTTCATTCGTACACCTATATTGTCAAGTCTGTCCCTGTATTAAAATTATTATAGGAAGTCTATGCATAGAACATGATGAGCTATATCGATCCTGGATCCATTTTGTGTGTGTGTGTATAAAGCCTGTTCTTGTGTATATATAAGTATATGGGTGTGCTGGTATGAACATAGTATAAAGGTAAATGTGCTTTTATTGTCACATACATGTAGTGAAATTCATCCTCTGCATTTAATCCCTCAAGGGAGCAGTGGGCAGCCGCTGTGCAGCGCCCGGGGACCAACTCCAGATTGGAGTATACATACCATATGTGGGAAAACTGCCAACTTTGACTGAGATCTGACAATAAACCTGAGATGGTCTAATCAGATGTCATCAAAACATCTGTGTGGAGGTGTATAAGGGATATACATGTTTCTGCTTTTCCTAATTTACAGAAAATGACAAATGTTGCTCAAACTAGAACCTATAAAAAACAAAGCAAAAGAGTTTGTAAACCTGGAAAGATTTTATTGAATTTATGTTTTTAAACCAACAGAAGCCTATTTGATGTTTAAACACCAAATAGTAGGGCTGTACAGTGGCAATGCACACATCTTTGTAAGGGGTGTGATTATCTAAGACATAATTAAGCTATACATATCTTATTAGAGGTCACACTTTAATTTGAATCTGTTTTAATTATACATTTAAAATAGAATAATACCTTTTCCCTATAAATTGTCATTAATAATATAACTTCTTCCAAATACATGTATGTGTAGACTATATATAATCAGTGCATATGCTTGGAAAGATAAGATTAAAATATGATATGCAGATTAGCGAGTGTGATTCAAGAGTTGCATTGTAACCTTGTAAAACTGTTAAACTGTCGTTTTGAAAGTTTTGTTGTGCTTTAATGGCTGGAAGTTTACGGCGCCTTAACTCTTTACTCAAAACAATAAAATACACTGTCAAACAGTAGAATGAATGCTGTTTAGGTACCACAGAATTATGTTGTCTGCATCAGAGCCACTTTTCCTCCAAAAATTTGTTTAGTTTATGGCCGTGCCTGCTCTGTTTACATGGTATTTACAAAGTGGTTGACTAATTTCTGCCAGTGATTTAGGGGCATGTGTTGCAACATGCTTTATAGATGCCATAATATTATCTCTACATTTCCTCAGTTTTATTGTTTTGAGATAAACTGCTTCTGCCCGTACATTCATCAATATTACTTTCTATCACATAACCAGCGCAAGAAAGTAGGCTTATTTGCTATGACCAGTTGTCTATGATGATGAACAACACTGTGGTAATGCCCCTGGAAAGCACGGTTGGTTTCGAATGATTCTTCTCATGCCGAGCTCAGTAGCCTACTCAACATAACCAATGATGAAGCGTCTGTCATTTCGAATCCCCTTTTCAGCTTAAACAAGAAGATATATTGCATTTGGATGATGGTAGGCTACCACAACTAGTGACGTCCTCAGCACTCAGTCCAACGTAAGTTTGACGGCCTAAAATACAAACCTTTCTTCCTGCTTTTAGGAATAAGCACTTTCTTGTTTAGGCTTTTGGCACGTCTTATGAAGAGACGATGTTAGTCCTGATGATGTGATGCTGGATGATGTAAAGTTCCAACTGCTGGTTTAGGACCTGTTCATCTGAGAATGTACTAACTGTGAGTCACTTTGGATAGCAGCATCTGCTAAATGCTGTAATTGTAAATGTTTTAATGTTTTATTCTTGGTCTTTTCTTTTTATTGTTGTTGTTGTTGTTGTTGTTGCTGCCTTCTCTTGTTAAAGGCACACACACATTTTGGTTCATGCCTTCCCCGCACAGCTTGATGAGGCTGTTTGTCCGATGTGCAGCCTCCGTAAGCTGACCTATCTATCCTGCCCTTTTCCTATCGCCCCTTCCTCTTTAAGTGCAGAGAGGCTTCTGGGAAAGCAGGGGGTGGGGGTAGGAGGGGGGGGGGGGGTGTATGGGCCCTGCAGGACCATTTGTGCTGAAGCTCATTTGCGCAGCGACACTTAATTGGCTACAACAATTAATTAATGTGTTGGAAAGTTGGCACAAAAAGTTAATTTAAGAGGGTTTTAATAAGCAATTAAGGCAAAAGCGGCGAAGAGGGGGAATTTGCTGCAAAGCGTGCGAAGAAGCCGGGGCGGGCGAACCAGCGTCTGGCCGCCGGAACCCGGGAGCTCTCGCCATCGCCTTGTCCCCCCACCTTGTCCCCCTTCACTGACCCACCCCTTCCCTGTTGAATAGCCAGAGAGTGATGAGGTGTCTCTCTAATGTCAATCCCAAACCCAGGAGCCTGTTGTCGTCTCTGCTCCTGAGAGGACGTCACAGCAGCCATGGCACACACACACACACGTTTTCTACCTCTTGTGTCTTTGCCCAGTGTAAAATATCGCATGACTAATGACTGGAGCAGGTTGGAATCCTGGGGAAGATGTCCTTGGAAGACGAATGCATTTTCAGCAGAATAATTAACTTAATTAACAAATTCACATGCATATTCATCAGCCTATTAATGTCTGCTCCGCGCTGCTTGATGAGCAATGCAATAATAACCGTTTCATTTGCATACCGCGTGCACCCACCCCTTTTGTTTAAGAAAGAAGAAGGAAAAAAAAGTCAAACTATAAGGGACAAACACAACGGAAAGCTGTGCGGCCCCACGCTGCGTCACCTGTTTAGCAGACACTTTTCTATCCACAATGCCACAGTGGCTGTGAAGTTGCTGAGTGTGCTCAGAACAATTCCTCGAGTTCTCAAGTCTCCACAAGATGTCTCTCTCTCTGTCTCTCTCTCTGTCTCTCTCTCTGTCTCTCTCTCTCTCTCCCTCTCTCTCCCTCTCTCCCCCCCACCTCCTTTTCTCCTCAGCATCTTTCCCCTGTGCTTCTCCCATCACTCCATCTCTCCCTATAGCTGCTGTTTCCTGTTTGCATCTCTTTCCTCGCGTTATTTATTCACCCCCATAACGCTCGCCTCTAATTTATTTATTTGTCACTTTTGAAGTTTGCACCGTCTGCCTGTTGGTGGGCTTTGTGTGAGATTGTGCGTGGGCGCGTTTGCGTGCGCCTGTGTGCGTGCGTGCATGAGTGTCTGTCTGGTGACAGTTCATGATGGCTTTTGAAAGGCTGGGACTCAAAAGGGCAAACAAATAAATATGGGAGTCTTAATATCGCTGATCCGTCCTTAAAGTGTGTGTGCTTGTGTTTTTTTTTTTGTTGAAAGGCCTGTTTTTCCTGTGTGTGTGTGTGTGTGTTGGTATTCCAACAGATTAGGTATTCTACGAGGTAAGGATGCTGTCCCTGTGTCTCACAAATGTCAGGCTTTTTAAACGTGCGTGCAGGTTGGTGGGTTGGTGTTTACGGACATTAAAGCATCCCAGGTCTTCATTGATGTTAGTGATGTTAGTCTGTCCTCCATTGCCACGTCTATTCATTCAGTTGTGCTTTATCTCTGAGAGGTCTCTTCCAATATAGTGATGTGCATGTGTGTCTGTGTGTGTGTGTGCGTGTTTTTGGTGTGTCATTCAGTGGAAATTTCCAGATGCACTGTCGCAAAAGCCGGTATGTCCGCTGTTATTTGCGCGTGTGTGTGTGTGTGTGTGTGCGTGAGTGCTGGCAGCTTGAGCGCAGACAGCAGCAGTTCGCGGAGGGAGAATTAAAAGTAGGGAGCGAAGCCAAGTGGCTCCCTGGAGATGAAGCCAGTGGATGGACGGACCAGAGGAAACAGAGAAGCTGTTGAAAGCAGTTGAAAGACACGGACACTCGCACAAAGAAACACAAAGGATCCTCTCGTGTCTCCAGCACACGCTACGGCCGGACAGGACGAAGAGAATTGCCGGCGTCGCTTATCGCCGCGGAAAGAGGCCATTAAATGGCACGTTCACACTTGACATCTCCTAATATACAGTAACCCCCCCCCGCCCCCCACACACACACACACACACACACACAAAGACGGGACACACTGTGACACTATGCTGTCACCTCTCACTCCCCCACATAACACTGCTGCCCCCTGCTGGTTCATCTCTGGCACAGCAGCAAGGTTCACCCCCCCTCTCTCTCAACCGGCACATTCCCATTCCGCCTTTGAATTATGATTGCATTAAAGGTATAGTCAGCGATTGAAAGATTCGCAACACACTTCCTAGCCCGTAATATTTTATTTCACCATCACTGTTAATACTTTAAGATCATTACATTCTTTTTTAAACCTTTTATTTCAGTCATGAAGAAACCTGTCCCACATCAAGCTACAGAGACAGTTTTATAGCAAATGCACAGCATAGCTCAGGTAGGCCTACGTTGTTTATATAAACCACAAACTATTATTATTATTATCAAAACAACTTACCAAACATGGCTTGTTGTCTTTTAGACTGAAGAGGTGGTTGATCCCAAGTGGATGCCGTTGGAACTTGATTCCTGTCCAGAGTCTTGACATGAGCTAGTACCAATACCTAATATAGAAGTGTTTCTGATTTAGAAGAGGGGAAAAAAGAAATCCTGATTGTTGTATTGTGTAGACTTTTATAAATAATCCAGGATGTTACTGAATAGGCTATATAGACTTTCTATAGATTGTACAAACATAAATCATTCTGTAGTGAGAGTAGGGCTGGGCGATATGGTCAAAACTTTGATAACAATAAAATGTCATGTCATTATCGATAATTATCTAGGTAAATGTCAGTCTAATTTATTTCAAGTCTAAAGGCTGAATTAGCTCCTGGGTGAACATATTTATAGCCAGGTAGCTGATTTGGGGTCAAGGATTTTTTAAATTATTATCTGTTTCTACAATTTACAACAAGATTAATACAAATAATGTCTCCCTATTTCTGTTGTTAATAACCCTTAGTTATATTTAAGTTATAGTTAGGCCCTAAATGTACGTTATTTAAGTTAAATATTTGACTAATATACATTACTTTAATGAGTTAAATATTTTGTACTTCCTGTCATCTAAATAAATAGTGAAATCATTATTTTCGATAGATGCATTCATACATTTGCGTAGCTGTTGTTTTGAAGCAGTTATGTACGTGTCCTGGTCCTCCGGTGATCGAGAGACTGAACTGTTTGAGTTCAGAGTTCAGAGAAATGAGACGACAGAATATGGATTACAGTTAAAAAGAACACGGCTCGGCAATACGTTTACCATTTGAATGGGCTGTTGTAGTTCAGTCTATTACATTTTCAGCCTGCCTGTTTTCCCGATCGCTTAACCATTCCAGTGTGCGTTTAAGAGCTGTACACTACTGTCGCTGTGCTGCATACTCCGTGACAGAAATACTGGTAGGTCAGCTAGTCTCACGCTATTTGTAGCATAGCAACAGGCCATTCTATGTGAAAGTCTGCATGCTATATATTATGTAGCATGCATTATATTATCATTTTTTATAGATTAATTAATTGAAATAATGTGGGGTAGAGCGAGGGGAGTTTATCCACTAAACACGGACGACATCTTTCTCTCGGACCGATAAAAAATAAATAAAAATAAAATGCAATAGGTTGCATTCGAATGCATTTAATATTTTATCAAGCCTGCACATTTGGCAGTTTGTGATTCGTTCGTAATTTAAACAAATTAAAACAAACATTTATCAGAACATTTGTTAGATGCTTTTATCGAGGAAAATTATATCGCAATAATTATTGTCATAGTTTTACTGCCCAGCCCTAAGTGACAGCACCAGACCAGAAATGGGGTTAATTTGTTTCACCAGCGTGTTGTCACTTAAAGATGGAGTCAGCGATTTCAAGGTAATACATTTTCAAATTCAGCAAATATCTGCAAAATAGTTGCATGGAATTAGTCGTCATTATAACTAAGTTCTCTACACTCACAAACCGTTTACTATGAACGATATTGGTGTAATTAAGAGATTAGCTGCAAATAAATATTTTTATATTGCCGTCTTTAGTTGTCTTAAGCCTGTTGCACCTGCGGACCCCATATGTTGGAGACACATGGGTAGTCTGTGGACCCCCAATGGAGCTCTCCTCACCTCCCGTCCATCTCCACACACCTCCTCCTGAGCATGCGTTTTATAAGCAGCTTCATCACTTCAGATCAGATGTCCGTGTGTGTGTATGTGTGCGCGCCTATATGTCCAGTGTGTAGGACAGAGGTGGGATGGGGGGAGGGGGGGGAGGGGGGGGTTCTAGACCTGGGCTGGACAGAGCGATTGAGATATAGAGCATTAGCTTGCGTCAGGAGTAAATTAGAGGCCAGATCTGTTTTCTAATCAGAGCACAAGCACCGTGTTAGAGGAATTAGTGCGACAGCTGCTGGAGGCCCTCGCTCTCTCTCTGCTCTCTCTCTCTCTCTCTCTCTCTCTCTCTCTCTCTCTCTCTCCCCCCAGCCAGAGACAAGCAGACCCCAGTACAGGGACCACCTCTTTACCACTACCACCTGTCAACACCGTTTCGTGTGTGTGTGTGTGTGTGTGTGTGTGTGTGTGTGTGTGTGCGTGCACCAACCCCGTCCTCATTTGCATGCGCGTGACACATGCATGTTCCCTGGCACATACACTTCAGCACACGGCGTGTGCTTGCATAGGAATTACTTATGCATGGTACATTGTAAGTTTGAGTCGCCGTGCGTGTTTGTTGTTGCTGTTTTGTCGGTTTGTTTGTTTTTGTTCGCCGGCGACCACGACAGCCAGCCCGACAGATCACGTTCAGTGTCGTGGGGCGATCACGTGTGTTTCTGCATACTGTGGATGTACGTGGCGAAGCCGTGTGAAAACACCGTCAAATATTTTGCCAGTCTTGCAGGCGAGCGCGGGGGTAGGAAATAAGCAGAGTTGGAGTCGGCTGTAGTCCTAAAAATAATCTTTATTTTGAAGTGCAGCTACTGAGTTCTTCACAAGGGAGGGAATAACATCTAATAAAAAAAAAACGTCATGAAAAAGGCACTAAAGTTATAAAAGAGAGAGCCGGAAGCAACGTACTCAAGGCCGCAACCATAACGTCTGAATGAAGGGCCGTTAACAGAGACACAAATGCAGTCTGAGCAAGCAAATAACAAATATCACGACAGCTTCCTTTCATCCGTTGCCTTTAGGTCTGATTCATGGGGGGGGGGGGGAGAACATTTTCTTCTGGGCAGAAGAAATGTTGTTTTGTTAT
>JAODUH010000023.1:643482-666224 GCA_027564835.1 Typhlichthys subterraneus | reverse complement strand
TGGGGGAGGTGGTTACAGCACGGGGCGAGGGAGGGGCGGATGCCAGGGGGGGGTAAGACGGGGGTATGTGTATTATGCAGCCAGTCCTTCATCTCCACCACCCATCCCTCCCTCTCTGCCCCTCCTCGGGACAGAGGGGGGGGCCGGGTTCACCCAAGCCCCCCCTCCCTTAGCCTTCCCTTCTCTCGCCCTGCTCACCTGTAGGTCAAAGGTCAAAGGCTACAGGCTTGGATATTGAGAATCGCCAGTGCCACAGAGGGAAGAGTGGGTAATATCCGTGCCTGGGGTGAAGGGGGAGGAAAGGGGGGGGGGGGGGTGGGGGGGGGTTGTGTAAGATGTGGTGGTCATCATCCTCTCCAGCTTCTAACCTCTGCTCCCGGGGTACATCTATCGCCGCGCTAGACTGTTCTGCTCCGACTTCCACCCCCCACCCCCTCCCCACCCCCACTGTACTGAGTCCCCCCACCTTCCCCTGTAACCCCACCTCATCTTTTGGTCTGGACCCCCCAGGCAGACAGACAGACAGACAGACAGACAGGCTAATAAATTAAAGTACCGATTCTCACGTTCTCCTCTGCTTTAGCGCAGTCTCGTCGCCAACAATGACAGACAGGCCCACGATTGGCTAGCCCCCCCCCCCCCCCCGATACGTAGTCCACACAAGATAATCTACCTAATACCTAAAACAGCTTTCATGCGTGTCTCTGCCAAACGTAGAACCCACAAATAATACCACAAAAGAAGCGCGCCAACCTCGTCACGACAACAAGGCTGCTGTGGGTTCGACGCGGTTACGTTGGTCCTGACGGCTTTGCGCCACTGTGAATGTGGGATCCCCTCGTAACAAGCCCCCCGTTCAGACACGAATTGAGTGGGAGGAATCATAGCTTAGATGCCGCCTCCTTGGTTACAGATTTCGCGAGCTGACCGACTGTTGGCAAGAAGTGTGTGCCAATTAAGAGAGAATGTGTTACTGTTCAGTCCCCGCAACGCAAACACACACGCGCGCACACGCACACACACACACACACAGAATGTGTTACTGTTCAACCAATTCTCCACAACGCACACACACACACACACAATCACATAATGTGTTACTGTTCAACCAATTCTCCACAACGCACGCATGCACACACACACAGGGAGAATGTAATGAAAGGGGCCCTGTCATTCTGAAGACGTTTAAAGAGAGGATCTTGGGAAGGCGAATGCTTTCCGTTTTTCCTCAGGATCGGCATAGTTCCCCCGATCCCACCCCCCACACCCCTTTCCCCCAGCACTTCTTCTTCCTCGAGGCATTCCGTGGCATTCCTCACCGCGAGCCCGCCCGATCGCCGTGACCCGAGAGAGGAGAGTTGAATTTGAGCTGACGTTCCACGCTTAGCCTCCACCTCTTCTCCGGCTCTGCTCGATCTGCACCCCCACTTTCCTCTTTCCATCTCCCTCTCTGCGGTCGGCATAGCAACAGGCGTCAGGCTCGTCAGAGATGGCACTGTGTGTGTGTGTGTTTTATTTTTTTTCCCTCTCCCACTCTTTCCCTTTTCTCTCTCTGAGGTCCATAACGCGCTGCTCGCCAGCCATTGGTGCTATTGACCAGAATTACACAGTGAACAAGTGCGTTTTTAATTTCAGGAAATCCCCCATGCAAATGAACAGAATGGTTTCGAAGGGTGTTATCTCGGTGGTGATAATGTTCATATATTATACAGAGATTTGAATGGAAATTTGACTTGTTGTGGTAGCTAAAATAAAACGCCAGGTTTGGTTTCAAAGATCACTCACCGCTCCCCCTAGTGGTCATTGGCTTCATTCATGTCTGAGCCCCCTTAAGTGTAATCCTCAGTTTTGCATTCAGTCTTCCCACAAATACCCTTGGGTGATCTCCAGATCTCTTACGTAGGAGGATCGCTTCACACTCTACTTTACACTTGTGGCGTTTATCTCTCTCTCTCTCTCGCTCGCTCCTTCGCCCGCTCTTGTCCGTCTGTCTGTCTGTCTGTCTGCGGACCCGGCGCTGCCGCTGCCGCCGAGGCTCAGATGGTGACTAGTGACTTTGTAAAAAAAAAAAAAAAAAAGAGAAAGGAGAAACAAAAAAAAGGTTGTGTTAGCATGAGTGGCCTGCCTCATGTAATTGTGTGTGGTGTGTCATTGTGCGTGAATATGTACAGTGCGTGTGTGCGTGTGTATGTGTGTCCTCAGGTCGTTTGTCAGGTTTTGAAATAGCCCCCCCTTCCCCCCCTCCCCCGCTACATTTCTTCCTCCCTCACACCGCTCTGCTAACCCCCCCCCCCCCTTCTGATCCCCCGTCTGATGAGAGGCCTGTGTTATGAGGACAATATAGGTATTGGTATTTTGCACTCTGCTCGCTGATTTCGATGCACTTAACAAGCATGGCCTCCCCACTCCAGTCCCGCTGGTGTCGACCCGGCTCCGGGTTTTACAGCCCCGACACACTCACACAACAAGTGCAGATACAGACTTACACTCCCTTAAACACCCACAAACTTAAACAACCACATTGCAATGCTTCTCCCACCCCCACACCACACCACATTGTTCTATGACACACACACAAACGTTTCCGTCCTTGCTTGACTGTGAACCATGTATTGTGTAGAGTGGCACTTGCCGGGCTGGAGGGGAGAATGCCATGCTGGTGTTGGGGTGTGACTGTGTCCTGTCAGCCTCTGGTTAGTGTTACGTTCTTCTAATCTGTTGGGATCCCTTTGTGAACCTGTGGAACTGGTGCTTCTGTTCCAAGTGCCATGTGAGAAATAAATGCTTCAGTAAAAAAAAAAGGAAAAAAAAGTATGTATTCATTAATGTTATTTTTCTTATTTTACCTTTTTTATGTTTTGTTATTTTTATTTTTTTCCTTTTGTTTTCCAAGGGTTTAAAGTTCAAAGTTCATATTCATACACATATGTGGGAACCCGCTAAACCGCTTTCATTATAAATGTGATATTTCTTTTGGTCGGAAAACCGTTTGTGCCAAATTATTTGTATTCCCATGCTTTGAATATAAACAGTGCATAAAAAGATTAAATGAATTATGTTTCTGGATACGTTTCCTCGACCTTGTAGAAAAACAAAAAACAAAAAAAAAATCCTATGAAACAATTTGTGTCCCAAAATTCTATATGGTGCTGATACAATTTTTATTTTGTATTTTCTTTGCTGCAGGTTGAACAATCTGTAATTTTTGATTGGCTGCAGTCACTTGAGGGTAGGCAAGCACTGTGCCCATGTTCTTTATTAAGAACATGTTACCTCAGTGAGGCACGTCTCTCCATATAAAGACGCTCAGTGTACTGGCAGGACAGTTTAAAAAAAAAAAGTCTTCAAGTTCTGATATGTATACGAAGTGATGTCCATCACAACAAACTGATCCCTCCATGGATGTTTACAACCAGTCAGTATGACAGTGGTGCAATGCAGTCTAAATAAAAACTCAAAACACCACGGGAGAACTGCGTATCTTAATGTAAGTCTCAAGAATATTCCAAAATGTGACAAAGCTCTGACTCCTCTAACTGTTTGTCAGTTCCCCATTTCCCTGAATATAAACTTGACTATGTTAATGCCTTGCTCAGAGGTGAGGCAGAGTGACTATAGCAAGGTGGGGAACAAGATGTTTTGACAGAGCTGCGTAGTGCTAGAGCACAGCTGCGCACATCTTATTGTCAGTCTGTAGCTCTGACCCAGCCCGTCCCAAAGCCAGACATGAGATGCGTTCAGAGTTGGCGAACATTTGCAAACATATTTAGACAGCTTTGCGTTTGCATTGTGTTCGCTGCGAATGTTTGTGAACAAATGCAAACGGTTTGAGAAGGTAGTTCTCGGCGAACACACGAAGCTGGACGAAGGGTGACCATTTAAATCTAATATTTTTGGAATGTTTACACAAATCGTAAAAAATTCAAGTTCAAAGCAAACATGTTCGTCACGAACGTTCGCCACTGTTTGCCAATTCTGAACGTACCCCAGGTATATCTTCTTTACTGCTGATGTCACTTTACCAGTGTTGCATCCCACCGTTAAGAATAACCCGGCCAAAGCTCCACATGTCCCCTTCCTCCACCCACACACACACACACACACACTGATTGAAACATTACTTTTACATCTGGAATGAAACTGCATGCGTTCACAGGCATGTGGAAAACAGATTATAATTCTTTTTGTTAAACATTTTCCCCCTTGATATGTTTAATCTGAAGATGCTTCTGAGATGAAGTCAGTCATTTGAGCTGGGCGTTGCATGTCTCAGATAGGGGTGCAAGCATGACACTTGGAGTGGATCTGTTGGCTAAACCCAAACTGGTTACTGCCCATACTGGCGTTTTGCCTGGTGGTTTCCCTCGATTGTTGTACATGTGTTCGAATGGTTCCAGACAGACCTCATTATGCAAGAGCACTTACACGCTCAGATTCTCACAAAAAACCTGTGCTTGAAAATAGATAATTAATTAATGAATTGGTATTATTAGTGCATTAGTATGTTTTGCAGTGGTAGATTTGACACGTTTGATTTTTAGATTAGATTATGTTGATAGACAATATTTCCCAGTTAGTTTACTCTTGGTCTTTGTACATTAACAATGTTAGGATTTGGAATGAACTTGTTTCATAAATAGAATTCTACTTACTTATTCTATTTTACTATTCCTAACCACTTTAGTTACTTCCTCCCTTCCTCACCAAAACCATCACATTCAGTGTTAGATGTAATCTTTAGATGTTCACGCCAGCATGAAAGGGATTTCTGAGGACCATTTCCACATCTAAAGCTCCTCACTCTTCAGTTTTAGCAGCACAGCCACTCTCTGTCTGACTGGTCATTTGTGTTGGCTTCCAAAAAAAGAACAAAAAAATAAATTAATTGCATAAAACACCACTACAACATCGTTGCAGCAAAGCAGTGAGAGCACTTAGCTGAGCATGTACAGTGGTAGAATTTTCGTTTCGATAGGCAGAAAGTTAAGACCTGCATCTATGTACATTTCCCAGTTCACATTAGTTCAGTAGTGGTAGAGTGCAGGGGAATGTCTTTTGTGTTCAATTGACCGATGCCATTTCACCTGGGCAAAACAGCATAGACTATAACAGGAAGATAAGACAATTTAAGTAGTTTCTGTCAGATTCAAATAATGCTCAGCTGTTATTGGAGAACAGGTGAAAGGGGACAGGGCTTGGGATGGTCAATTCTTCATCTTCACCTAGCAGTCAGTCACTTGATACATATACATTCTCCGCACTCATCTTACCTCTGGGGATGCTTCCGGAAAAAAAGTTTATCACCCTTTCGCGTGGACACATTGCAATTCAGCCGCCGCTGGTGGAGTTCCACATGGCATAACTCAACAGGTTAATTTGTAAGGTAGTGCCGCTTTCGTCTTTGTTCCTACTGTATAGTGCCGTTTTACTGCTGTTTTCACTTTGTTTTTTAAACCCTTTGAATTAATGCTGCTTCTGTGCTTGACTCTGGGTTAACTGCGTGATGACGCCATGTTGTCTACATGGACTCTAGAGCTTGTAACGCTTCAGTGTAATGTTACCATATGCCTTACATGTTTTCCAAGACTAATAAAAAAGCATAACAAAAAGTCAGGATATTGGACTTTTATTTCTGTATCAGTATGAGTGACCACAGAGAATAAGAGGTTACATGATTAACAAAATATCTCAACTTCAAAAAAATAAAAACAGGTACATAGGAAATAGGCATACACAACTGGAATGTCTGTTAATGAAGAAAAATAAATGCTGGTTTAACTTTTGTTTGAACTAGGTTACCTTTATTTCAGATGATATGAGAAATGCATGCTATATTATTCCTGGATCATTTTAAAATGCATACTTAAACAGTGCAAATATACAAATATATATATACACAAATATAAAATGTGCTATCCTCATGAGACATTTTCACATTTACATACATGTATACTACAGCATACACATAGAAAAATAAAAAAGTTATAAAAATATAAAACGATCCCTGGTCCATTTTTATTTTTTTACTTGCGAGTTTTTGCTGGTATCTCAGGAATCCCATGAGCGGTCAAGACTTCAGACAAGCGAGTCAAATAGCTGGCGTCCGGGTAGCCGTTTCTGAGAGTGACACAAAGAGTGTTTAGTATCAAAAAAGGACCCCCCCAATAATTAGATGCTGCATATCAACAGGCTTATCTTTCAATCAATCCAAATTGAAAAACACACACGGCTCACACTACTGTGGGACCTTCGCTCTGAGGAGACTTACTGTGCCCTTCCTCCCTGCATTTTGGTCTTGTGAGGGATGCCGTCCCAGGTGACCATGGGGTCAGACCCTTTGTCACTCACAGTGAAGGTGAGGCCCGATTTGAAGGCTTCCTGCAGCCTGGGCATAAGTTTCTTGGTCTTCTGACAGTACGGAAGGTAAGCCACAAACTCTCCTCCATGGAATGGAAGCCCAGGAGAAGGATGATCATCCTATTAAAATTGGAATCGAAGAATCCAAATAATTTTTACACATTTTGAAATAAAATAAGATTAAATAACAACTACTGGTTTTAACTGCAGTATTGGCATTGTCTTATCTGATCTACTCCTTGTGTCATCAATTAGAGGGGAAAGAGTAGGCAAGGTCCTTACCCCTTGGATGCCATTGGGAATGGAGTATGTTATCTTCAGCGTCGAGTCCCTATGATAACCGTCCAGGCTTATGTTGAGCTCAGAGAAGTTCATGGTGCCACGGATGCCCTTGGGCAAAGGCTCTGTCTTAGGACAAACCCTGCAGTGGACGTGTATCTTAGCCATGCATTCTGAGCACAAGGACACCCCGCACTCTGCCATCTGCACCGAGTCCCCCGTCCTCCCGCACACACATATGCCCTCCAAGCCTCTGTAACTGGACCTGCCTGGGCGTAAGATGGCCGCGCCCGAGATGGGCGTGCCCGAGACAGGCGGCCCCGAGATCACCTCGCTCTCCGGACCTCCGTATTCTCTCTTCTCCGCCTGCGCCGCCTTGGATTGTACGCGACGCTCTTTCCGGGGCACGCCTGCGTCATCTCCACCGGCGACCAGCATGGTTGGTCCAGCGTCAGACAAATGCTCCCTGCCTGTGTCCTGTCCCTCCGCCTGAAGGATGCCTGCACTATTCACTTTCTCCATGGTAACGGGGTCTCTCCTGGTTAACGGGTGTCCAACATGGCCGCCCATGATGCCATCCATGCTGCTCGTCTGTTGCGCAGCAGAACCACTTTTTGGGGATGGCCTTCTCTCCTGGCCAATGCCGTCTCCTGCTGCTCGTTGATAGTAGGGCTTCTGCTGAGGGTCGCTACCATCGTACATATTGGTAATCTGGGCACTGTCAGCCTCAATAGGAATGGATTGGTTTACAGGTATGGTCTTTACAGGAATTTGCGCCGATGCTCCTGAAAACACCTCTTTTAAAGCAATCCCCACCTGAGAACACAACCTTTTAGGCCCCTGTATGTATATACTGTCCTTAAATATGTCGATGATCACTTTCATGAATCGACTCCTTACTTCAGCGCAACACATCTCTAAGGTTTCATCTTCTGGGTTAGCCACATTCAACTCCGACAACGGCAGAGCTTCCACAGAGAAATCCTCCTTGACCATTTCAACTAGCTTCTGTAAACCGAGCTGACAACCACTAACGCTGCTCGAGTCCAATCCCGTCAATCTTATTGTCTGGTCACGGCTATGTTCAGAGTGGACCTCCTTCATTTGCACATCGGTGGTCAAGTCTTTCAGTCGAGGGCTATACACCTTCTTTATGTACTTCCACATTAATGGTGAAACTGTTATCTCAACGCTAAAGATTTCCCTTCTGTCCCCATCTGTCCTGAAGCTACTTGACCTGCCTCGCAATGTTGTCGATCTGTTGCCTGTGGCACCCTGAACATCAGTGTGCCTAATTGCTTCAGCCTTAGGTCGGGATGGACCAGAGAAACTGCTGGCTCGCTTCAAGGTGGTCCCTGTACTAGTAGGAAGTATTGTGGTACTTCCCGATAAAGCATTTGGAGTTACGCTGAGTGGAGGTGGGGTAAACATTTGCTGAGTGCCCACATGTGTTGACATTGGGGAAGGTTTATTCAGCAAAGGATTGGATGAAATATGGGCGTCTTCATTCTTGAACAAGATGTCCCCTTCAGTGCTATTTGCCTTGAGTCCTACACCTGTCGAGCCTGTCTCCGGCAGAACGTTGCGGCCCAACATGGGACCAAGGTCTGTTTGAGTGTTGGGGAGTAAAAGTCCTGCTGCAGTGAAGTCACCTGGTCGAAGCCCTAATCCACCCAAGCCTGTGTCCTTAAAGCGAGCTGCTAGCTTGTACTTTCTTGCGCCGTCTTCTTGCTTTCCATCCCCATCTTGCCCGTCTTGCATCCTATCTATCCTACCATTCAAAGAACCTGCTATTGATGGGAAGGCGGGTGTCTCTCTCTCGTCTTTAGCTAGCTTTGATGTACTAGAGTTATACGTAGGATATCTCAAAAGACTAGCAACATCTTCTTTCAGTCTCTTTGGCTCGCCGTTATCCAGGAGAAGGAATTGCTTGGCCTCGGAAACATCACTGCTGTTTCCAATGATGTAGATGTTTTGTTCATCTTCATTCAGGAGCAGTTTGGGCAGTTTAACATTTAAGTTCTCTATCGCTCTTTCCAGGCCTCCTCTGAGAGTGAGGATAGACTTAGGTAGCAGAGATCGACAGATCAATTTCTCATTCTGTTGGTAAAGCTGACTTAGTTTGCCTTTTGCAGAACTGAGGCGCTCCCGTTCTTGACCCCCCCTCCCTACACCTGCTTTGCACTGCAGGAACAGGGTGGTCAGCCCCTGAGCGGTAACATCAACTGCTTCTACACTGTGATGGCCGAGAATGTGTCTGTACTCTTTTCCACAGTGTGCCTGTATGTACTGAAATAGGTCTGCATCCATAATCAATGAGAAGTCTTCAAATGTGGGATCCACAGGCATCTGCAAGTCCACTGCTCCACCCTCTGCCTGACCCTGGTCCGCGTCTTCACAGGCGTAGCCACCGCCGGCTGTCGAGTCTCCGCGTCGGCTCGAGACGCGACGATCCTCAGCAGTCCCGTTGGTGGTGTGTCTTGATGTCTTCTTCGATGCGTCTTCGCTCGGATCACCGGGCGTCCTGCGCTGATCTGGTGAATCCAGAGTATGACTGCCCTCCACCGTATGGGCTGCACCAGAGTTCCTGCCGTCGGCCGCAACAGCGGCATTGCCCTCTGCAGATGCCGCATCTCCAGGCAGCTCCAGCATTTGCGCCAAGGCAGCCTGGACCAGGGAGTATGGGCCCCGCAATGTGCACAGTTCCTCCTGGGTACTACAGTCCATCTGAATGTCAGGGTAAGTCTCATGAAGTCTGGTCATCGCTGTCCGGCCAAGAGGAAGCTGGTTGTAGTCAACGATTACTGACATGTTCAGTATTACCTGTGGAAAGAGGGGGGGCACAAATAAATCAAATTGACGACTTCTAATATTAAAACAATAGTAATTTTGTGACATTTTAAGGGAATATTGTGAAGAGAAATACCTTATCCGGTTCCAGACTGCTGCGATGCTCAGCTACTACTAGTTTGTACGTCTTGCTGTCGACTCTGAGAAAGTGTGGGCTGTGTTCAAGAACTCTCCGTGCCACTGTGCGAGATGGGTAACCAGGGAGATCAGTCTCTATCTGTGAGGTCTCCTGACTAGACACTCTTACATCTGGCTGGCCCTTAAACATCGAAACGGATGCCAACTCCATGCTTGGGATTAATCAATAGCGGATAAAAGCGTCTGCTAAATGCTGCAAATGTAAATGTACTTAACAAAGCTATAGCCTTTTGAAACTAATGGATACTTTTAAACGTTTAAAGAAAAAGGTCTTTGAGTTGTATGTTGTTTTTGTGTTCTGTTTTATGACCCTGAAGTCTATCAAATAGGCACATTTAATGTTAAACAGTGACGCATATAGTTGGTGAAGTTGCCGTGTAGTAATTGGGTCTATAAAGACATGAGAAAGTGCATGATGAATTCAGGTCCAGCCTTCTCAACAAGACTAGCTAGAGCCTGCAGTGCACATGTACATACACATATGTGCACGCGCACACACACACACAAGACTGATCTTACTGACCTCCACTGTCTTCAAAGGTGATGAGGGCAGAGACTGGATTTGCCTTGATAATTTTGACAGAGGCTATTTCCCCTCCCCCATGACGGGGTCTCAGGAAATGGATAAGCAGCTTGTCAGTTAGCTTGTCATCGTCGATGTCAGCAGGCAGGCTGCTCACCCTCAATATTCGGCCTTGTACTGCCATCTGCTGGGTCAACAAAGTCACAGACGTGTATTCATTGAATGGGATACAAACATGTCATCAGAATGATGTGCAGAAGATGTAGCCTACATTGCCACCGCGCATTCAGCCATTCAGAAGAGATTTGTATGTTTTCTACTTATATAAATACTCCCAGAGCAGCATTAGCACATATTACAGGTAGGCCCAGAGCCATGGAAAGAATGCCAACAGAAGTTTGAAATTGTCACATGGTAACATGGTTCATGGAGAGGCTAAACCTATGGCACAATAGTGCCATAGGTTTTGGGCTCGGCCTCGGTGTTGGGCAGTAACTAGGACTGGGCGATATGGACCAAAAATCATATCCCGATATATTCAAGTTGAATACCGATACACAAAACATTATTTTGGTTATATGTACAGGAGGAGAAAAAACAGGAAACATAAAGAAATGTGACTTTTTATTTTATTCTTAGCGACTTAATTGTAGTTGTACATGGTTAAATCAATAGCAAAGAGGTTGTGAATATTGCAGCTACACAATTTATTCGACATTTGTTTTTGATTACCGGTACCTTGTCATTCTAGCTGGCTACCTATATCTGTTTGTCAGAAATGGAAATGTAGCATGTGACTCAGTATCTGCTCTCTCATTGGCTACTCTGAAAAAAGGTGCGAATACAACTTTTATATCTCTTTTGAAAATATACCGATATAAATTAAATATATATATATCGCCCAGCCCTAGCAGTAACTAGTTACTGTAATGTTATTGCTTTTTCCAGTAACATATTGTAACAAATTTTATTCCAAAACAGTAATATTACAATTACTAATCCAAGTAATGCTGCATTACAAGAACGATATTTTTGGTCCTAGCAAACTTATGGTAGGCTAATTGAACCAGCCTGTCCAATCATCTGGTTTGAGATGTTTTCACTTTGGCTGATTGTTGACTCCTACGGCTCATTATGGTTCCAATGAAGATGATTCAATTCTAAAATGAGCTGGCTACACAGTTTGTCATTTTTCTGAAGGGACGAGGCAGGGTAGTGATTGTGAAAGTAATATTAATGTAACAAGTAACGTAACTAATTCATTTGAATACACAGTAATAAGTAAAGTAATATCATTACTCTTTGAAGGTGTAATAAGTAAATAATAACGTATTACTATTCCTGAGTAACTTGCCCAACACTGCTCCTCCTACATAAAGATGCTGTGAGGAAGTCACAAAGCTACTTTGTGCAATCACACAAGAGTTCCCCTCAAACAGAAAGTAAGGCTTGAGAATGAGATAACACGCATAACACCCTCTGTTGGGGGTTGCTTGCTACGACGTTATTGCATAGTTCTATGGTTACTACCATAGAACTATGGTTACGACACATAAACACAATATAAAGCAAATTACATCAATGTACATTGTTGAACGAGTTTTTACGTTTTAAAAAAAACACAACAAGCATATAATTAGGAATGTAACAGAAGGCTGCCTCTTGCTTTAAATAAGATATCAATGAAAATAACACAAATAATTAAATATCATGATTGATACGATAGATTGATAAAAATCTGGTTTGGTGAAATTGTAATATTATTAATGTTACCTTTCAGATTGTGATTCGTCATGTATGAAATGCAACATTTTGCTAATGTTGGATTTATTGTATACAGAAAAAATATAGTCTAATATTGATAATCTAAAAACATGTAATATCTGTGTCACCTTATCATTGCAACGGTTTAATGTATTGCATTTAATTAGTCTAAGATCGTTTGTTATTAATCTTGTTTGTATGCGTGAGTGTATCATACAATGTTATATGTGCATTGTGCAAAGATACAATTATCGCTTTTTCCACTCACGTGTGTAGGCTATTGTTCATGTCTTATTGAGGCTACTCTTTCCGATCTAAATCGGTTAGGTCTAAGTCCTTTCACAAATGCACGATAGTTATTGAATCAGGTCCTGTAATCTATAGATACTAGAGCATCATAGTATATCATACATCGTGACTACGTCGCAGATAAGGAAGTGCATTACGGTAATATCCAAACTGACAATCCCCATACACTTATCCATATCTAAAGCTCTAATACGTTAAAGTTAACACTATAATCCTTCTAGATGTTTATTTATATCTTACCTTGCAACTGACGTTATCTTTTTGTCACAAACCGTCGCACTTAACACAAAACATAAAAGAAGTGAAACTAAAAAATCTGTGTGTAGTTTGTCGTGTCCTCGATAGGGGGCGAACAAGTGCTCCGCGCGTGTTTGTTGGAAGAATGGAACCATATGCTTTTTTATATATATAGTATAGTTTAATTTGAAAATGAGAAAGTATACATACTATTCTTAAACAAACAAAACTGCCCTATATTGGAATAAAAACGATCTATCTGTCCATACTGTTAACGCAATAATATATTAAAACTTCAACTCCCTAGATGCTTTTCGTTCTCTGCACCAATGGAGAGCAACTATAATCTGTATGAACCTCACTCCTTATCCAATGAGCAAGTACGTTGTTAAAATTCACTGCACATGCGCTGTGCAATAAATGTGTTCAACTACATTTTACGTCGTCTCAGGTGGAGGTCACGGGCACGTCTGACAAAAAGCTTTGGTGAGTGAGTTTAGTTGAAGCTGCGACTGTATCTTGTTATGAAGCGCTGTGCAATGCTATTCTTGTTTACCTGGCAATAATAGCTAATACGCAGGTTTGGTATGATTTGCAGTGAACACTTAACGTATGGAGACCAATGCATGTGCGCCGGTATACTGTTGGGTTAACGTGCACCGGTAGCATACAATGAATATAGTACATGGCAATAACGTTCCTTCGCTATTGTGTATACTAAATTGTAATTGTACTGTAAGGTGCATATTGGCATTATCGTGGATTGTGGCAGTTGTTAGCTAGTTTGGTTAAAGTCGCAGCAGGCAACACGACGTTAGCTTGCTAGCCTTGGAATCACTCGGCCAAAAGGGAATTAATTTAAGGGAATTAAAATCAACACTACTACTATTAAGATACATTTGAGTGTGCGCGTGTGTTTTTACTTAATTTTTGGTATAAAATAAATCATGTTTTTCTTTCTAGTGACTGATTTGCGGCCATGGCGAAATTGTTTGAGTCCATTGGAAAATTGGGTCTTGCCCTAGCCATTGGTGGCGGTGTTGTGAATTCTGCATTATTTAATGGTGAGTGCTTTTAAAATTATGTGAACGTTTAACCCGTAAACAAATTAAAATACTCTAAATACACTTTTATTGAATGTACTGCACACTCCCACATATGTAATCAATGTATCCTTCAATTATTTTGGCACAGTTGACGCAGGACACCGAGCTGTGATATTTGACAGATTTAGAGGAGTTCAAGAGGACGTTGTTGGTGAAGGCACCCATTTTCTGATTCCCTGGGTTCAAAAACCAATCATCTTTGATTGTCGTTCCCGACCACGTAACGTACCTGTCATTACAGGTAGCAAAGGTAAACAAAGGTTATTAAATATTTTTTATTTCTTTGCCTATTCAAACTGGATTTTCATTATAAGGCACATTCATAGATGCCTATCGTCTCATCTCCAAGATATCATTCATTTGGATTAATCTGTACTAATATGGAAATGTTTGTATCACTAGTTATCCAGTTTAACCGATTTTTTAAAAGTTTATCCAATCCGTTAAATCACTTTTGACATAAAGTCTGTTATATTTATTTTCTATGCTTACATTAATCCAACTGTAGATAAAGAAATATATTTTCTTGAAATGTATTATGTTTCAGTTAAAGTGAACAGTAGTGTCTAAATGACACACTACTGCGTTAAACTGAACCTTGTATAATAATTACATAATACTATATTATTTTTTAAAATGCATTTTATTTCTGAACCAACCGTGTTAAACTATGTGCAGACATGCAGAATGTGAACATCACCCTCCGCATACTCTTCCGGCCACTGACCGCACAGCTGCCCCGCATTTTCACCAGCATCGGGGAAGACTACGATGAGAGGGTGCTCCCTTCCATCACAACAGAGGTCCTGAAGTCTGTCGTGGTGAGTTTCTAAAGAACACCGTGTGCCAACGTAGCTACATTGGCGCTTATAGATTTTAAATGAACATGAACTGTTCACCCCACCTTCCCACAGGCTCGGTTTGACGCCAGCGAGCTCATCACTCAGAGAGAGCTGGTGTCGCGACAAGTCAGCGAAGACCTCACGGAGAGAGCGTCCACCTTTGGCCTCCTCCTGGACGATGTTTCCCTGGTACGATGCTGCTGTTCTTCAAGATGACGGACTATGTCTCTGTGGCTCCGTCTAACACATGAAACGCTTTGTGTTCTCTCAATAGACGCACTTGACCTTCGGCAAGGAATTCACAGAGGCTGTTGAGATGAAGCAGGTGGCCCAGCAGGAGGCCGAGAGGGCCCGCTTCGTGGTGGAAAAGGTAATGTTGGTGCCTCACACACAACTGTCAGTCAGACATTTCTATTTAAATCCATTGTTCCAGGATGGGGAAGTGCAATGGGTGTAAATTGTTGCTTTTAATTAAATTAACTATCTTGATGAGTCTTTACCATGCTCTCCACATAGTCTAAGCCTCTTCCGTCCATTAGCACTACGTCACATGAGCAACTCTGTGCTGAACGTCTGATGCATAGACCCCTGTAAGCATAAAATCGCTTTCTGAAATTGAGAAGTAGATTTTCATTGGCTGTTAGAATTGTCACAAAGTTTGTAGGTGTAATTCCAGTGCGACGCTAGTGCAGTAGCCTGCTTTATTTACTTTTTTCGGTTTCAGTACATTTATTTTAAGCACCAACAGTAGCCTACTTGTCTAACAGAGCAATACCTGATTTGGCTCATTTGGCCAATCAGAATCTAATTTCACTGAGTTAAGGCTAACTCGACGTATCCGTATTGTCTGATTGTAATGGCTGTCATTGTTAGGAGGGGAAATAAAAATGAACGAGTAAAGAAATAAGACCTAGGCTCGACATTGCCGGGTGCCGGTTTGTTTTTCATCAATGAAAATATGGAGGGACAGCAACAGAATGTGTCCGTTCCTCAATTTATAATCCTTCAAAGGGTCCATGATGGACCACCCACCGATTAGAATAAAACCAATGAATTAAGTGAATGTTCTCCTGTGGAGCCGATAGCTCACATAATTTGTCAAATGAAGACATCACTTTTAACTGACAAATAGGTCTTTTCTTCTAGATGTTTCCTTTCGTTACCAGAAAATATTGTTATCTGAACGAAAAGGCGTGAAAACTATGTCAAATAGACCCTATCTGAAAGTTGTCTGTGTTTAAACTCTGTGCCACAGTTGGCTCCGACCTAATTAAGGATTGCTTGTTAACTGTATAGAGTAAAGAAGGTAGGCCTATTTATTAATCTAAGATATAGATAATATGCATACTGGCTTAAATAATACATTTAGTAGTATTTACCATCTTGTCTGAGCAAGATGTGTGAAATAAATTAAATAACGGCCTTAATAGGCCTGTCAAGTGATTAAAGAAACCAAATTTAAATCAAGAGAGATTGAAGTTTTGCATTTTGATAAAGAAATTAACCACAGAAAATTAAATGCAGGGTCAATAAGTGAAACCTAAGCTATTAGGTTTCACTTATTATATACAGTGCATGACAGTCTATCTCATGCACACACTCACACCGGCACCTCACAGCAAATCACTAAATATCACAGAAGGCAAAAAAATCAAGTGGTGTAATTAGCAATTGGAGCATAAAGTGCACCAATCCACTGCAGTAGTTATGGATATATTAAGTTTAGTTTCAATGTTGTTTCAATGTTTTCATTGTTGTCACGTGAAAAGATATGCTCACATATTTGCAAATATGTGAGGGTTGTACTCACTTTGGTGAGATACTGTATATACACACACACACACACTCTTTTGGCAATACAAATTTAGATTTTTGTAAAAGAAACCAATTTGTTGTTAACATTATTTTTCTTTTGTGTATGTACTATTACTCTTTACTATAGCAACATATATTATTAGATTAATAGATGAATCATTGGAATAATGTGTAGATTACTCCATTACTAAAATAATCGATTGCTGCTTTTTTTTTTTTTTTGACTGGAGTCATTTTTCTGCCTCGGGTTTTTAGACAGATCTGACTTCTGACAGTTTTCAAACTTGGGCTATTCATATCTACATGGTTGCTTCCCTGAATTGTCATGGACAATACAATAATCATTGTAACAGTTGAATGTTCATGTG
Source organism: Typhlichthys subterraneus (assembly GCA_027564835.1). NCBI lineage: Eukaryota > Metazoa > Chordata > Actinopteri > Percopsiformes > Amblyopsidae > Typhlichthys > Typhlichthys subterraneus. The sequence goes on along the minus strand of JAODUH010000023.1, from coordinate 649,636 downwards.
GTCACAATAATCTGGAATATATGGAATACAGTGTTTATAGCCAAGGGTAATTTGCAACACCTGATTCTATGATCGTGGTGATTCCAAGGTTGACAGTTGACATTGTACCAGTGTTGTGCAGAGTTGTGCTACTGTATCACAACAGTCTACTGTAAAGAGACTATTGTAAAGAGACTAATAGAAGAAGAAGAAATCGTGCCAATATTCTTAGTGGAGTGAATTATGGTGTATCATAGTGATTATATATAGGGTTATTAACATACAATAACATTTATTTCAGATGACATCTGAGCCTCAATAATACAATTTTCAGTACAACTGCAATAACATGTAGCTGTATGCTTTTATGGGTGTACCTTCTATATGTCTTAATTGTGGGGTGGGTGTTAGTGTTTCACCTTGCTGGCAGATAAGATCTTAGTGCAATAAGGACGCAGTGTTTTAACACATGGACTCTTTCATTAATTGTACAAATAACACGGTTTAATTTTAACAATATGGTAGGCAGCTGCTGGGTGCATTAGTAATTTATTCTCCACCTCTTCCACGCTTCTTTGCAGCCAGTCTACCACAATTTGAAAATAACTGTTGCAAAACCTCAGCTGAGCGCTTACATAAGGGACGTGTGCTTCCAACTGCCACATTTGCCGTTTCAGAATTCTCCCATAGAGCTCCATTCAGAATTGGTGGCCTGTCTCCTCTATATAGTGTCTCTGCTGCTTCATGCTAATGTCCACCGTGTCTCCTCCTCCCTTCCTCCAGGCGGAGCAGACAAAGCAGGCCACCATCATCTCGGCGGAGGGAGACTCCCAGGCCGCCCTGCTCATCGCCAACTCCCTGATGAACGCCGGCGACGGCTTGGTGGAGCTGCGGAAGCTGGAGGCCGCCGAAGACATCGCCTTCCAGCTGTCACGCTCTCGCAACGTGACGTACCTTCCCGCGGGCCAGGCAACGCTGCTCCAACTGCCGCAGTGATCGCGTCGGCTTGCCCCTGCCCACTCCACCCTCTCCCCCCCGCCAGAGGTCACGTGGAGCGGCTTGAGGATTCAACATGGACTCCTGTCTTCACAAGGCCATCCTCCAGCACTTTCTCTGTTCAGCTGTGGACTGGGCACTGCTGTTATGTTATCTTAGCCTTAATGGGAGAGGTTAGGGAGTAGAGCCTCTTTTTAAGGAAAAGGATGGAGGCCTTGTGTTTGTATGTGAAGATGAGTCAGCAGTTCATTATTTCCTCCATATGTGGGGAAACCTACATATTGTACTTTAGCAAAGACTAAATTGGCAATGCAGTAATTTCTGTGTATTTGTACTGACACTTATCACAAATTCAAGTAAAGTTGTATAATTGTTAATGGGGGGGGGGGGGGAAATAAGACATTACTCAGTAAAAGATACCTTTTGTTTTTTTTGCAGTTAACTCACTTATGTGACTATATTCAAGAATCTTTAAAGAATGGATGAAATGATCGTATTAAATTCATTCAAGATCTCAGTTTTGTACTTTACTCTTAAAGTATTAGCAAGTATCTATTTAGCAGAATTAAAAGCAAGAACATTGCAGAGCATGGTCTTGACTGTTTTTGCTTTGTCATGAAGTCATAAGCCCTGCATTCCAAAAGGTTTTACTTAATAAAGTTGCATTTCTACATCCCAGCTACCAGAATTGCGTTTAATTTAATTTGTGATATATTCACTTCATGAAATCCCACTCAGCACCACAAGAGGGCGCTCGTTGCCTTCATTGCATATATAGTGTCTCAAATAAAAGGACTGAGAATGTGTCTAGGTTTCCAGCCTACAGAAATGTATGAATTTTAGCTTGTGCCTTGATGTAATAACCTAACCTAATATGTATGTTTAGCAGTACATGAAGATTAATCATGTGCATATTATGTCAAAGGCTTAAACGGTTTGCCAAACATGTTGACCTATAGATCTAGACTAGGCCTAACCACACGAAAACATCTCAATTTGAATCAAGGGCCATTGCTTGACTCACTGGTGAGCAGCAAGCAGCACATCGATGTCTGTGGGGCCCGGCTTGCAGTAATATTTTTGCTGAATATAGTGAAATAGAACTGAATCACATGCAACAGTTCTGTTTCGTTACTTTTAGCACACTGATTATTTCAAATTCTCCTCGTGAACGCGCGGCGTGCCCTGTCTGGTTTGAAGGGAAGACGCGAAAAAAAAATCTAGGCACGTTGCTGCGCGTCCACACAGACAGCGGCCTGTCTGAATGCTTGGGATGAACGCGGGACGGTGGTACGCGCAGGACCCTGGCCGGGCCACGTAGCGATGGCATAACGGTGAAGTCCCTGTGGTAGCACATTGTCTTGAGAACCCACCACCAAATTAGGCAGAAGCCTCTTAGACCCAGACACCAAAACAATAATCGGTCTGGTTGCCTAATGCGCCTGCGACACTGAATCTGTGCAACTCTGATTGCACACATGCAAGAGGGAGGGCGCTGGAGACGAAGGTAAGCAACAATCGACACAAAATGTTGTCACAAGTTATTTTAGATATTTGCAAATGTGACAATCGCGGGCGATACGAAAAATGGCAGAGAAATTGCGTCGGTAGTCGTCTGCTGTGGCCGATGTGAGAATTTGACGTGAGCGAAGGTAACATTCACTTTCTGACAGTGTCGAGTTCAGTGGGTTTGTCAGTACTGTGCAGTCTGGTTTTTGTTAGGAAAGCGGAGATTTTTTTCATCGCACGCCACATGCGAGCTGCACTGTACTAACTACGATTAATATCTGATTTTCATTCATACGGAACGTGCAGTCATGCCACTGTTTAAAATGAAAGTACACATTTGCATTGGTTGCAGCGTTTGGTAAATGGCCAACTATATGTTAGCCATAAGCTAGCTAGCTGTGATCTGGGCGGTTTTGGGTTAAAAAAAAAAAAGTGAAAGCCGTTTAGGTGTCGTTAGCTAGAGCTCTTCATCTTATAACCTTGTGGTGGTACAGTGTGATGTAGATGTTAATATTTTGACACTATTGTTCATATTGCAGTGCTGTCCCATTTAGCTGCATTTTAAGCTAACATAGCCAAGTTAGCTATGTTTGTGCAGGTTACAATGTAGGCTAACTCTAGCTTAAGTTGGCCAGGCCTCCTCAATGTTGTTAGTATTATTTAGTCCGAAGAGGTTGTATTGTAGTTTAACCCTTTATTTGCTTTGAACACACGCTGCTGTTTTACCAGTACCATTTCGTGCAACTGTATGACTACATCCTTATCTATAAAAATAGCAAGTTTTAATTCCTTACAATTTAAACACTTTTTTCCTTTTATAGATTTATAACAGATTGGTTTATCATAGCAATGTTAGATGCACATATATTATATTTGTCATGTTTTATATGCTCAATTTGATGATCTGAGCACGCTAAATTGTATTATTTCAAAATGTGTTCCATTTTGTTTATGTTCATGTGACTACGGTAATTTTGATCTAATTCGACTCGTAGGATGCTGTACAGTACCCATGTCACGAGTAGTGCTCATTGGCGATGACAAACTAGTTGCAGTCAGAGTTAATTTACCTATATGACTTGGACAAGAGGATTCAATAACTTCTCCAATTTATAATTTAATGCCGATCCAAAAACCAACCGTTGTCTGTGACATGAAGTGGGCCAAATACCCACAGGGCGCTCACCACAGTGGTTATGGTCTTATGAGTTTTGATGCTGTCAAGAATGTGAACCTTCACACTTAAAGCCTTGAGAGGGAAAGCTCATTAAAGTTGAGACTGAGGAAGTGCTGTATAGTAGGCTATAGGGGCGCAATTCTTAAACACTTTTTAAAATATCTAATTTCCTGTAGTAAATGGAGAGCCAAGCACTTGTGTAGACTTTGTCGTTTTATATTATAATTATCATTATTAGTAGTATGGCTTGTCATCCTGCCTGTATGTTGTGGGTGACATCTAGCCTTTGTGTGTGGTTTGACTGCTAATTATTTTTGTTAAACAGGGTTATATTAAGTAGCAATTATATAAATGTAATTCTTATTATTTTAAATATAATATATTTTGTAATATTTCTTAAACAATGCATTGCTGACTGGATTCTGGAAATATACTGGAAATCTCTGATGGTGACCTTTATTCTTTTTGCAAAGGAGCAAGGTTAATTTTTGAAAGCTATCCCAAATATGATCATTCCACTATATTTGACCTACAGCTCTTCTCTGCTAAAAGGCGTAGGCTAATTACCACAGATACTGTTCCTGCTCACCACATCAAAGAATTTGTTCTTTCACTTTGAATGAGGCTCTGAAATGACTCATCGTCATTGTTAATGATAAACATGTGCAAGCATTTTACAAAATGTGGGTTACACACCTGTGTTATGAAAAATGTATCTGTACCCATGTTGTATGTATTGATTTGGCCATATCTGCATCCTTCTCAGGTTAAATGAGTAATTTCGTGCTCCTTTTCACAGTTCTTCACTTTGACCTCTCATCACTTTGACCTCTCAAAGCAATGTTGTTGACAAACTTAGGTGAAAATACCACATAGGTTATGTGGACAAGCACCATCACACCACCACTAGTTAACAGACCGTTTTCAGTGACTTGCTTTAAATTTAACAAGCCACTGCCCACCCCACCCAGACTTTGACATGAGGTTACAACTGCTTTACTGCTGACTGCTAATACTCAAACGTTGTTTGAACATAGTTCTATGGGTTTTAAACCACATATTGTTTATTTTCAGCAATATTTTCAAGGTGTTAATATTATGCATTAATTCCGCATCACCCTCCATACTACAGTAAAGGATACGGGAGGCAGAATGTAGTTCGTTGTTGTTTGTGTCAACCACATAAACACAGCAGCAGCTTAGTCACAGTCCTGTGAAGGAAATGAAGGTTAAATTATACCATAGCACTACATCGCAGCCATCCTTGCCCGCTAAACAGCCATGTACCCATAAGCATATATGAATTATTGAATGAAGGGTTATAGCACGAAACTGCAGCCATTCTTGCCACTACAGCAGGATTATGATAAAGACAAAGTGATATTAGGTTAAACAAGAAAAGTTAAAAACAAAACATTCTATCTTTGTACCTTACTGGATCGTTTTTTACGTGGGATCACAGACCAAGAATCAGCATAATATACTGATGGTAAATATCCTGTCCTGCTCTGTTTGACACTTCGGACACACTGACAATTTGTATGATAATGATAACGTATATAGGCATATAATTCCTTTCATGTCACCTGTCTCTGACTGTCCCCAATGTTTGACTATTTTGCTCCTGTGACTGAGCGCTGATACAGATAAAAGCATTATTTCTCACAGTACCAAAAACGGCAATCTCTTTCCGGCAGGGGATGCAAATTCTGTATGACACCCGCAAGTGCGTCTTTATCAACGAGCAATGTTTAGGTAAAGTAAATTAACACATTATTTAAGCAGCCTATTTCTAATCCGTTTACTGTTACTGAACAATAGCCTATTAATCTAATGTAGCTAATGATGTGCACAGTGCATCACTCTTATGCCTGTTCTGCTGACTCCAGTTGTGCTATGGTACTGTATCACAAACTAGATTTATAGATTTGGTCACCTGAAAATGTTGAACATTAAACTTGTACTTACAGTTTGTGTACTGGCGATCAATATCAGTTCCTTAGCTTGTATATTTGGCTGAATACTACGTAGGTGGCCATATCCTCATAGGGGCGTTAACAAACCAACTCTGTAGTAATCTATATAACATACGCCCACTTTTCATATACGCCTGCTTCTCCGCCTCTTTTCCTTTTGTGTCAAATACAGACCAGGGAGCTAACAGTCCATGTTGAAAGCCCAAGCACTTGTCCGTGTCACATCAGCATTGCTAATGCCAAAAACAACTACAAACAACTTGGTTTTCATGGAATGGGTCCTTTTAAGTTACCATGTGAAAAGCCAAAACCTTTTTTTTTTTTTTTTTTTTTTTTTTTTGAAAGGAGTTCATTCTTATTGCCGTAATCATGTCATATAGGCCTAGTCATGCATTAGCCTTAAGGCAAAATAATAACCAACGGACTAGAATAGTGAGTTTCAGCTATAATCAGTGTTCAGATATATTAGCCTTGTCTCAAGCAGCCAAGGGAGCTGCAATGATCCGTCAGGGGGGGG
>JAODUH010000023.1:606789-629248 GCA_027564835.1 Typhlichthys subterraneus | reverse complement strand
TAAAAACCACACGAACATGAAGAGAATATGTATAATGTATAATATGTATAATATTTTTATATATTTAGGGAAAGTAATTTCAAAATTAAATTAACTTTTATCAAATTATTATCATGATTTATGATCATGATTTATGTTAGGCCAGCAGAGAAGGCCTTGCTGGCCCTGATGGCCCACCACTGTATTTTACGATAGACTGACTCAAACTGCGGAACGTGCGCATTGATACATAGCATAGATCCACAGTGAAGGTGCATTCATACGTAGCATATATCCATAGTGATGGTGCATTGATGTAGTATAGATCCATAGTGATGGTGCAATGATACGTAGCATATATCCATAGTGATGGTGCATTGATGTAGTATAGATCCATAGTGATGGTGCAATGATACCTAGCATATATCCATAGTGATGGTGCATTGATACGTAGTATAGATCCATAGTGATGGCGCATTGATACGTAGCATATATCCATAGTGATGGTGCATTGATACGTAGTATAGATCCATAGTGATGGTGCATTGATACGTAGCATATATCCATAGTGATGGTGCATTGATACGTAGTATAGATCCATAGTGATGGTGCATAGAAACGTAGCATATATCCATAGTGATGACGCATTGATACATAGCATAGATCCACAGTGAAGGTGCATTCATACGTAGCATATATCCATAGTGATGGTGCATTGATACGTAGTATAGATCCATAGTGATGGTGCATTGATACGTAGCATATATCCATAGTGATGGTGCATTGATACGTAGTATAGATCCATAGTGACGGTGCATTGATACGTAGCATATATCGATAGTGATGGTGCATTGATACGTAGCATATATCCATAGTGAAGGTGCATTGATACGTATCATAGATCCATAGTGACGGTGCAGTGATACGTATCATATATCCATAGTGACGGTGCGTTGATACGTATCATAGATCCATAGTGACGGTGCAGTGATACGTAGCATAGATCCATAGTGACGGTGCGTTGATACGTAACATAGATCGATAGTGCCTATCTGATTTGCTTTGTTAATCTAGCTGTCTCTGTTTTCCCACAATTACCCTCCACCTTAAGCGCCCCCACGAGGATTTGCTTGGTGGCAGCATATATGCTATATACTAGAATAGTGGTTGCCTGCGGTCTGTGCAGGCTAAATCAGGGAATGTCTAAAACTTATATTTCCGTATGGGGTATCACAGTGCTATTTCTAGTCTCATGTTGAATACACAAATAGGTGTAAGGCTGTTGCAGGGTCTCTGTAAGGTGAAAGCAACAAATCGATTTTACACAGAATCTGACTTAGTGGCAAGAATTTGAAATCACTTTAACAAAATAGCATCTTTATATCTAGTGGTTTTATTTTTGTATTACATACAGAAGATGAAATACAGATGGAAATGGAATGGAAAATCCTTATTGTTCTTTTTGTAATTCATCAAAATAATGTTTTCTTATTGTTCAAATAGTATGTTCTAGTGGACAGCATTACAATACAGTTGTAAAACACCAGAAATGTAATTGTCACAAACTGGTTGGATATTTTAAAATCTTCTTATCGTTTGTAGAATTGCATTACATTAATTTTATTTGGGTATGCAAATACAAATAGTTATTTATACACAGTTTATGCAGTTTAAATCAGAGCGATGTGACTAGCATTATCTAAAAATATAATTTCTGTATGGGGTTTCACAGTGCTACCTTTGGTTCCATGTTGAGTAAACAAATGTTGTCAAGATGCTCCAGGGTCTAACGTGAAATCCACAAACCAGATTTCAGCTAAACAAGCACGTTAGCGGTGTGACTAGCATTATCTAAAACCAATGTTTCATGGGCCACACACACACACGCACGCACGCACGCACGCACGCACACACACACACACAACACTAACATGCACTACAACACACAAAGAGGGAGGTGTTTTGCTGCTATATTAATATTTAGAATATTATATATACTGTGTATATGTATATATATATATATGTATATATATAGTTATGTAATCTTCAAGTGCACTGTTTTTCATTGTCCATCCATCCTCATCCACCCACTTTTCTGTAGTCGGGTAGCGGGGGCAGCAGCTCCAGCAAGGGACCCCAAACTTCTCTTTGCCGAGCCAGATTATCCAGCTCTGACTGGGGGATCCTGTGGCGTTCCCAGGTTTTTCATTGTTTGTCTGATTATTCCATCACACCAACCCAAAGAACATCAAAACATACATGTTACCATATTGCTAGACCCAGTGTGAGCCGGACAAACATAAGATATGTATAATAAACATATATTTTAGGTGCCACATACCACAGAAGCAACTGTGCACACTATTTTGTTTTTTGGTCACTAACACTTGGCGTCTTTTAGGACAGTCCTATGCTGCCTTCTTTGTCTTTCCTCCTGAAGTCACGTTTAAGCAACATTCACACACCGGTGCGTTTCCGTGGCCACAAGGCCCCAGCCCACCGTAGTGTGATGGCTGATGGGTAGAAAAAAGCCTGAAGGCGCGCGCAGATGCTTTTGTTCAGCTAGTTCTGCTAGTGTAGCCACGAGGAGATGCCATGTACAATATCTACAGTGAAGAAATGTTGTTTGCATTAATGCTTACCCTTGTATATATCTCAGTTGTTCTTTTCTGAGCAATGTCTATTAACGCTTTGGGTATTGCTGTACACTGTGGATTACATTGAATGCATCAAAGATTTCGTGAGTTTGTGAGTGTTTGTAAGAGGTCGGAGAGGATACCCATGCTCTCCCTGGTTGGCACAGTACTACTGGGTCTGGTACTCATGAGAGTACAGCATCCATCCAAACGCTTCGGCTTCACCCCACGCCTCGGTTTACCTACCTGTCTGTCAAAGCTACGACTCATCGAGGTCAGCATAGCTGTCCCGCGTGTTAATTGTGATGACCAAAGTGTATTTACTTGACACGTGTTCAGACATAGCTCACGTGTGAGGTCAAGCTTGAACGCACTCAGAACGTACTTTTTTCCCCTCATTCATGTTTGCGTTTTGCCAATCGTATGCATTTTAATGCCTTAAATGTGTGTATGCTTGAGGCAGACATTGTGATAGCGAGTGTTAGCCAACATGACATGTCAGGCTGGTCATAATTATTTGATGAATGGCCAAATAGAGTTTAATATTTTAAAATAAGAGTAGTGAAATTGTGTATTCACTGTGTAAAATGATCTCTTCGACATTCATAGCCACAAATCCTTCTAATAACCAACTGTTTTCCTGCGTGTGGCATTACTGTATTATTATTATGGCAATTGTCGGATGAACCACGGCCATTCTGAAAACTAGAGTCCTTGATCAGTCACCCTTCATTCTTAAGGCCAGTAATCACCATTAACATATAGATTCACTGGGGTCTTGGCGACTGGGAATTTTTATTAATAATAATATGATAATGATTGACAAGTCCTTGTCACGGCCAGATAGGAATATTAATAATGGGTTATTAAATAATATATAAATAAAGGGTTTGTTGACATACTGTAACAGGGTCATTGTCACATCCTGTGAAAACATGTGAGACAAATTAGGAAGCTTTTCATCACATCTCTTTAAGTAGCAATTGCGGTTTGGTCCGGAAGTCTCTTGCACAGGAAACACTCCCTTTTATGGACAATTCTGTTTTTGACCAAAAACTGTGACCAGGTTTACATTTCTGCTTCTGCACCTTTAAGATGTGGATATGTACCTTGATATTATAGGACCTAAGTACATGTGAGTGCACGTGCACACGGCTCAGCCGTCTCCTCTGAGTTCAGTCAGTGTGATGGCGGGGACGTCTGTACTTATATACACAGATACACATATAAACACATTCATCTGTGGATGGCAGTAGTATTTGGCCTCTATTGTTCCCCTCCTGGTGGACTGTGCACGTATATATGTGTGTGCGCACGTGTGTGTGTGTATGTATGTGTGTGTACAGCTAGTGCTGGCATGGGAATCAGCATCACAGACACATGGAAAACCAACCCAGCATGGTTTAACAGAATAGTGCCAGAAGGAAAACCCAAATTCATTATAATGATAATTAATTTCCGCAGGAACTCATGCATGTTACAGACTGATTGACTCATTGTCGCACTCTAAATAGATGTCGGCAACTCATTAATGATAGCTTAAGGACTGGCTGTTAAACTAATCACTTGTTTGATGTGAAATGTCAGTCAGGTGCTGTTTTGAGAGCGATACGTGTGTTAATTACTCATTAGTGTTGTTGAAGGGTGATTGCTGGCTGATTACTTTTAATCTTTGACTGGCATTAACATGTTGCCAGAATGCTATCTCTAATTTATATTGTGGTTAAAGGATTTACCAGGAGTGGGGTTTGAACCCACGCAGACACATGTCCATTGGAACTTAAGTCCAACGCCTTAACCACTCGGCCATCCTGGTTGTGTTTTAGTGTGCCACTACACATATGCAAACATTTTCTCTAAATTGGAATTGAATTGCAGTTGATAAGCAGCAAGGTACATTATACAGATAGGCAATACACACCTCATGTTTCTTGAGGCCTCCTCAAAATAAAATGCGATGTTATTATTATGTACCACAACCCGGTATGTAAATATTCTGCCTGCATCGGGAGTTCTCAAAATGCTTGTTGTGGTGTGATCTATACCTGTCAACAGCAGACCCATGTTGACAGCCAGAGGTTTGATGCTCTGCAGGTGTCGGTTGACAAAGTCAGAGCTGTGACAAAGCAGCGGGGGGGGGGGACACGGGTGTATTTGAAAGGTCTCTGGTCTGTTTTGTCCCCGAGGATGGAACGCAACAACGCAACGCAACCTTCTGCACTGTCATTTGAATTACAAGGCTCTCATCTCTCGCAGAGCTCTCTCTCTCTCTCTCTCTCTCTCTCTCTCTCTCTCTCTCTCTCTCTGTGTCTCCCTCTCTCACCCCATCCCATTTCTTAATTGCCCTCTTCTCTCGCTCCCCTGCTTTGTCTAAACCCATTTGTCTTTCTCGATACGTTCTCAATTTTGCTGCTTTCTGGTGGATGGGACATTATGGTATGTACAAAGCTATTGTTCACAGTAAGTCATAAATCACAAATCGCAAATCAATTTCATCAATAATTGCAGATGTGTGTGTGTGTGAGTGTGTGCGTGCGTGCGCGTGCATGCATGTGTGTGTGTGTGTGTGTGGGCGTCCCGCTCTGCTCATACGCTTGAAATCGACTGAACCACTGCCGGTGGTGGTGATAGGTTATTTCTCCGCTCTGTAGCTCGTTAGCTGTGGATATCACATCAGGAGTCCTAAATCCCTTAAGGGATGCAGCCAGTGTGAGACGTTGTAAAGATCCAATCTGGTCATGGTTGTTGGAAACACATGGGAAAGCAAAGGGGTTTGTGTTTGTTCTCTGTGGACTGCAGGGGTGGGGTCTTTATTCACAAAACTAAGCAGCAAACATGGAACCCAACATAATCCAGGTTAGGGGTGTACCTGCATCTGTGCAAGTTTTGGTTTGTGGTACAAAATCAATTTTGTAGACATGTCTTACTAATTTAAAGATCAATACTAATTGATTTATTACAGCACTTTCAAGTAGATGCTCCTCTGTGTTAGCTAGGGGGCAGACTATAAAGCTGACGAGACTTCTTTTTCTGCAAACTACATTTTGCCAATGAGTTACCCCCCCCCTGTCAATATCAGTTAGCATTGACAAATGAGAGCATTGTGATATTTGTTTTTGCATTGTTTATTTTCTTTAAAGAAAAATGTCTGTTTGAGAGTACATAAAACAGGACTAATACTTACCTATCTATGCTTTGCAGACTTTGCGATATAACTGTTCAGACACCAGACCCTTGCTTGGTTCATGCACACTGACAGGGAAAGGACAGCCTATTGTGAGATGTATCATTTAAAGGGCAGTGTTAGACTATGAGCCTTGCACCTGAACACATTGAAGTGACAATGAGATGGCTTGTCCACGCATGTAGGGTCAAATGCCGTAAGCTCCCCTGCAGTGGCAGCAACAGACAGATAGAAAGGTGTGAGTCAACAGATTGACATGCCACTGGCTGCATAATTAAAGGTACGGCCACACGTTCACAAATTTGACAGCTACCAGTATTCGCCTCCTATTCACTTCCATTCTATGCAAGTGAGCATAGAATGGAAGATTCTATGGCCTTCCAGCGTGCAACACATTAAGCCATGTGCTGCGTATGCAGTATGCAGTATGCAGTATGCATTCGGACATTGTGCGCATGTGTGTCCTTGCTAGTGTGATGGTGGATGGGGATGGGGATGAGGTAGAGCCTGGTGGAGGATGGGGGGGGGGGGGGGTTGTAGCCAATCGTAGCACCAGGCTGGAAGCAGGGGGCTGGGGAGAGAAGGTATCTGACCTCTGGGGGTGGGTTGTGTGGTTGTGGATGAATACAGCAGTCAGATTATTCTCGTATCCCCCGCAGATAATACTGTAGTTAGAATCTGTGCTGTAAAATATTATTATTTACTACACACACTTAAATGTATTGTATAATATAGCATTATTATTTATTATATTTGCTTGGTTTATCTATCTCTTCACGCGACTAGATTTTATTCCCCCTTCATCACAAGAAGTGTTCATTTTATTAAGGTTATTAATTATACTGTAAAATTACAAAGCAATACTTTACGATATACAAACATAAATTACAATACACATATCTCTAAACATGTAGTTGTTTTATTAGCATTTTCACTCATAACCCCTGTAGTACCACCAGGTACCCATAGGGTACAGACCTGCACTAGCAGGAGGATAAAGCACTGCTCCATCTACAGCAACATCCACCAGCCCAGTGCCAGCCATGAGTGAGCCCGTGCGTAAGTGTAATAATGTCTATGCTAATAGAGTGCGACGCCATGGGCTAGATACAGGAAGACCCATTCATTCACTCTCTCCCATTTCGTCCAATTAGAGTCAGTGAGCGCCATGCGTTCTGGGCTGCCTTTGTGTGTGTGTGTGTGTGTGTGTGTGTGTGTCTCTGTGTGTGTGCGTGTGTGTGTGCGTGTGCGAGTGAGAGCCATGCGTGGGATGCCTTTGTGTGTGTGTATGTGCGCGTGAGCGTGTCTGTGTGTGTGTGTGAGCACTGTGAGCGTATGCATGTGTGACTCTCAGCCTCTGTAGACTTTCCATGTGTGTGGTGGTGGTTGTGGAATTGATTGCTCGGCACAGCTTTTCTTTATTAAAGTGTGCACACTGTATGTGTGAGACGTCAGGCCCCATATCACCGATGAGAGAGATGGATGTGGTGGGGGTAGCGGTGGATATGGTGGGGGGGGGGGGGGGTGTGTAGAGGGATGTGGTATGGGGGGGGCGATGGAGATGAATGGAGAGGAAACTGAGTACAAGTTTGAGTGAATAATATAAATGGTAAATGGACTGCATTTATACTGCGCATTCCCAACCTACTGGCTGCTCAAAGCACTTTACATGATTGGCTCACGTTCACACACACATTCAAGCTCCGCTGGCGGTGTCAGTCGTGTCAGGCACCATGTGACCACAAGTGCCTGACACCTCGAGCAATGGGATCTGAACCCGTTAAAGGGTCGAGGAGCGACTCTTCACAGCAACGTCCCCCTGGAAAGGCGTCGATCAATCAACATGGTCCGCATTGTCTGTGCTGCCTGTCTCTCCAAGTGCTTTCAGATGACAGGATGTGATGCGTTCAGATTGGAGAGAATCACAGTTGAAGCGGAGGTTGAGTTGTGCAGCTGCTGCATAGATGGGTACAGGCAGGGGACGTCCCTCCCCCACACACATGCACACACACGCACACACACACACATGCACAAATGCACACACACACGGGCGCTCATGCACACACACACAACGCACATGCGCGCACACATGCACACACTCATACATGTGCACATGCACACACACAAACATGCAGAAATGGACATACACAAGCTCGCTTGCACGCACGCACACAAGCACATGCACACGCACACAAGCACATGCACACACACACACACCTAGGGTCACACAGCAGTACTCCTCGCCTGCCTGCTTAGATGTTTTGCTTTGTCTTAATAGCAAGCATGATGCCAATTACAGTATATCTCTCGCTTTGATTCACACAACGAAATCCAGCTGAAGAAGAACACACGCGCGCACGCACATGCACGTCCTGTACAGTAGAACATCATTAATACAAATCTCAGCTGTTCAAACGGACACATTGGGAGTAATTTTCTGAGTTAAAATGCATTGTTGTTGTGAAGATGAATTGTGTCACATATTTGATTCACACTTGAATTAATTCAGTTACCACTGCCTTCCGTGTGATCAGATGATCGGTGTCAGTATCATATTGTAAAGTATCAGCTATGAACAGAATGCTAATAGGTCCTTGGTAAAGCACAGAGGGAGACGATGGGGTCTTCTCTCTGTGCAGCTATATGTGCAGCCAGTCATGTTCAGTTTAACAGCATGGTAGTCTTGGGAATTAATCTGTCAGTCAAGCCAAAACACTGCAATGAAAACCTGGCTCTAGAGAACGGAATAATATGAATATCAATGATACATTACGCCTGCGTGCGCACAGTAGTACAGACACATATACTGTAGGTATAGCAAATACTGTACGTGCACACTTAATCAGGCTGAACTACACACACAAACACACACTTAGACTCAAACACACACGCACGCACACACACACACACACACACACACACACACTCCTGAAAACCCCCAAACCTGCCACCAAAGGCAAAGTTGCATGTCCACACACACACACGCACATGCACACACCGAATACACTTTATGCATGCCTCAAGACACAAAGCATCTAATCTTGAGTCATGCCTTGCCACACACACACACACACACGCACACACGCACACACACACACACACACACACACTAACACAAACAAAAACACACACACACACTTAGAGCAGCTCTTCCACTAATAGCACACTGCTTTTCCCATGACTCCCCAGAGTGTAGTGGAATAATAGGCTGTTTATCTGAACATTAGCCTATGTACAGTTTGCTCTTCTGATACAGGAAAATCATTAGTACACGCACACACACATACGCACACACAGACACAGACACGTGCGTGCACACACACACACACACATGCACATGCATGCACACACAGAAACAGACACGTGTGCGCACACACAGACGCGCACACAAATGTGTGCACACGCACACAAACACAAACAAGATAACTAAAACCATGTTCCATGGCTAGGCTACCCATAATCCCTCTTGCTTTGGGACATTACACTATGTTGCTGTTATAATAACACACTGTACGCAAAGTGGTAGCTTGATTTTATAAGTAAATTAAGTGGGTTAGATGATTACACACACACACGCACACACACATGTGCACCATATGCACATACGTGCACATGTGTGTGCAATAGCTCCACTCTGCCTGCACTATATATAGTAAAAACACATTGTCCCTATAAGGCAGCACTTTTTTTAGCACAGGGTAATGGTGCACATGCTTGTAAATGTGCATATTCACTGTAATAGTGTTTGTTTCTTTATGCAATGTACAGTATATTATACTATTATACTATCCTATTGATTATGTATGTTATCTCAAATTATATGAATAAAAAAAGCACATAGGCTATTTGATTTCATTTTGACAGTCGCAGCACTAACGTGGTTTTCTGTAATATTCCTTTGAGATGATCTGCTTCCAACTTTCAGTCCTGTCCCTTACTCTCTTCCTCCTCACGTCTGTCTTGCAGTGTTTGTCCTTCTGTCCATATTGTACCACTTCTAATGAATCTTTGAGATGGCAGGTGAGACAAAGCCTGAGAAAGTGATGGTGCTAAGATATGTCTGTGTGCGTGTGTGTTTCTGTCTGTGTGTGTCTGTCTGTGTGCGTGCGTGTCTGTCTGTGTGTGTGTGTGTGTCTGTGTGCGTGCGTGTGTGCACTGCGTGCGTGTGTCTGTGTAACTTCCGTTCACCTCAGCTGAACTGACTTTCCACTGGCTAATTACAGACAAGAATCTAAAAAAGGCTGAACAAAGGCATTCGAATGCTAAAGATTTGGTGATGTGGAACTAAACACTACGTTATTTAATTAAAGACATGTTACTATTACTGTAATCTCTCTCTGTAAAGTCTTCCTTATGGCAGTGAATGAGATCTTGAACTGTTCAAATGGTCTAAAACGAGCAATACCGCCAATTTCCTGTTCTCCTGCGCCTATATTGTTGCCGTGAACCACCACCGTTCATTAGAATTACGTCACGTATCTCAACTCAACGTCTAATACATAGTTCAGTCAGGACTACTATGTCAAAGTAATATTTATTAACTTCATTATTTTCATTTGGAGGTATGCCTCTGTTCTGGGAGCTACCTGCGCTTTCCATGCGCATACATGGAAAGCTCTTTCCATGCACATACATGGAAAGAGCTTTCTGTGCACATACATGGAAAGCCAAAAGCAGGGTGAGCAGTTTGAGTAATTCTAGTACTCATGCTAATTTAACACATTTTTATCAGACCTGCAAACGACCAGACTCATGTCATTAATTTTCACAACGAAATCCTCCTTTATAGGTGTAAAGTCCTGCTTAGTCAATGAGGTATGTAGTTGTCTATATCAATATAGCACGCATAAAATGTAATTCTAGTAAAGTAACGCCATTCCGTTTTCTCAGCATGCACTGGAACATGTTTCTCAACAGGGACACACAGATTTGAACGCTCGATCTGAAGTCAATTGAGCTTATACCCGTACTGCTGAGTTTCCCTACAGCTCTGGCCGTCTGCCGTTATTGTAATGAATGGCTGCAACAATGAGCTACCCCCCCCCACTGACCCACTTCATGCATGAATGCAATCCTGTTTTGTTACTGGTCGCCAAGCCAAACACTAACTGACTGGTCCAAGCTGATGACTGTATAGGGCTATTTGCACATTCATCAACATGGCTAACTATTTGTTGGAGCTAAAATAATGAAATTGTCGTCAGGTTTATGATGACGGCATGTTTGCACTTCAACAGAAAGGCTTTGAAGATGCTGTAGTAGATGGGCACCTAGATTTGAACTATGACCTCTTCATCTGCAGCCAAACATTCTGCCACTGTTTTAGATGGACTTGTGTCTAACAGTCCATCTGGCATGTCAGTTTAGGGGCACACAGAGTTCAGCTATACACCTTCTGATCTGCAGTCAAATACTGTGTGACAAAGCTATCCTGTGTTGGATGCCATTGACAAATCTGATATACATCTGAATACAAATAATTTTGCGTTACTTATTGCGTTAAGTACATTTACTTTCATGTGAGTAAAGCAAAACCATTTCAGCTTTCTCAACATGTACTGGAACACGTTTCAGGAATCACAGATTTCATCAGTGGACCTATCGATCAGAAGTCAAATGCTCTAGTGAGCATATCCCTGCTCTGTTGAACATATACATATTTTGGAGTAAAAATAATGGAATTTTCAGGTTTACACGGATGAGATGTTTGTACTTAAACAAATGGTCTAGTAGTTTCAATCTTTCCTAGAACATCTTGAACAGGGGACCTCTTGATCTGCAGTGAAATGTTCTATAACCGAGTTATACTATGACGTGCTTGTCTGCAGATAATCCTATATCCTGTTCCAATGATTGACCAGCGTCACCATAAGTCAAGGTTTGAACGTAGGACTGTACGGCGAGACTGTGCATTTAAATGGCTTTAGAAATGAATTAATTCCAAACGTAATACGTTAAATAAAGGGATATGCGTAGATATATTTAGGGGGCATCCAAAATGTAACTGGGGACCTTTTTATATGCAGTAAAATGCTCTGCCACTGAGCTACCCTTCTCTGTATTTGGCACACGGCAATGTTCTGCCAATTATTACGTGCCATTTTACATATTACTCATGCATCTAATGTATACATGTACTATTCATTTAATTTGAGTAAAGTAAAATAGCTGCAACTATTCAAAATAGCTTCAATTATTCTCAGGTTAAATGTTAAAATGCCATTCACATTTTTTACAAAGACGGGGAACCTAGAATTGAACTGGAGACCTCTTAATTTGTAGTAAAATGATCTACACCTTAGTCGTAGATCCCACAATTACCCTGTACAGACCCTGTATAAATAGCTTGAATGGCTAAAAGCATGATCAGCCTTTCCGTCGACATTCCAAGGTTTTGGTTTTAAACATCCTGATTAGTATTTTGACCATGAATGGACATGGATCTGAAGACACAGCAAGCCTGTGTATTTATTAAGCGGCTAAACGCATGCTAGAGATAAAGGACTGTCATGAGTCTAAATTAATTGAGTTTCTATATAGAAACTCAGGGGGCATCCAGAGTAGAACTTTGGACCTCTTAATCTGCCGCTGAGCTAATCACCCCTCCCTCCCCCTGGTCTTCTGTTTAGAGAGTTCAGTTCTACTTAGTCATCTGTAGCTGCTATGCTTCTACGGTGTATATGTAAACACAGGGCATCCTCTGTTAAGGCAGGGTGAGATCAAGACTAACATTATGGTGGCCTCTTTAGCTGGCTCTGTCGGTTAGCAATACCTCACAGTGATTAAGTGTGGCTATTTCCATTGTCTGGAATGATAATGAGTAGCTACCGCAATGATGAAAATTGAGATATTCTAAAATCTTTTTGCAGATTCTCTGACTCCACCTTTAAAAATGAGACATAAATACTGTATGTAGGACAATCAAACACTAGGCTACACGTTTAACAGAGTTCCTTGAACATACGGTATTCCTTTGTAAAATAGTGCTTTACTTGCTCAAAGCAGAAATGTATATGTACAGAGATTGTGGATGTGATTTTAATTTAAGGAGAGTTTAAAAGGGATTTACCCTGCTGGAGAAGAGGGAAGACAGCAATCTCTCTGCTCAGAAGACATGATAAGCGGCTAGATCAGAGCCCCTAATACTGTATGTTATCCACTATCACTTGCAATTGGATTTTACACACACACACGCAATCGTGCATATCTATTAATCAATCAATCTATCAATCTATCTAAATAGATATATCAGAAAGGGAAGAACATGTTGTTCTCTGCTGATTTTGTACCTTTGACCACTGTCAAAGAAATAATCAGTCTATAATTTGAATAGCAGGCTTATTTGACCAGCGAGAGACAGAATAACAACAAAAATGTCCTGAAAATTGCATGACAAAACATCTGTGTTTTGGAATGATCTATAGGCTAAACTATAGCTGAAAACAATAATAGTCTACTACACATTTTGGCCATAACCTATTAAAACTACTACTGGAAAATTAGACTTTGTTAAAGTCAAAATCATAGGGTGCACAATGTGCGCATTAACATTTCCAATCTAGGACATAATAGTATAGCTTATTCAGTGTTACGGCTACACTGTGAAGCGGTTCAATGAGCGTTTAAGACGCTTATGGAGTACTACTCCAATATCATCGAGCGGCCCCAGTGCGTCCTTAATGGTTTTATTGGGGGGACAACTACACTTGTTCTAAATATTGAGAGGGACACATCCCTTGCATCCCCCCTGAAATCTACACCCATGGTTTTGAGTATATTACCTACGATCAATGTAAGACCACAATGCTATTTTTGCAGTGAACTGTTTTGAGGTCAGTTGAATTTGCTTCAGGCATTTGTTTCATGGTAGATGTAGCTGTTTGGGTGGTGCTGCCTACGTCGGCCTCCACAGCAGAAGGCCGTTGGTGACACACCCACTTAAGAGACATGAAGCAAAATCATTACAGTGCACCATATTTTTATCACTATAAAACATTTGATTTAACTCTAACTGTCTGTGTGAGTCCTCGCATGCTGCAAAGTTAGTCCGCTTGGGCCGGGCTCAGATGACCTTTAACCTTGCCTTGGTGGAGCTACAAGCTATATGTATGAGTGGGTGCAATACTACTTTGACGCATGATTATACATTGGCTTGTGAGCCAATGATCATGAAAGTGACTCGATTGCTTTTTTAATATGATATAATCTCAATAAAAATGAAAAAAGGACTAATTTTGAGGGTCGGGACCTTGGACCTGAAGTTACATTTATTTAACTTTTTTGGCAAGAGAGGGGGGAGTGGGGGGGGGGGGGGGGGTTTCTTTGTAGGACTTAATTAATTTTGATATTTGTTTCTCTGTGCCTGCTTAACATTTGTTTTGTGGGGCTGAGCTGGTGTCTCTGGGCTGACCCCGCCTGATCAAATGATGCCCCGCCTCAGGTCCTTGCCCCTAACTGCCCTGCACCATCCCTAACACAGGCATCGGATGAGGAAGTGCAAATGCCATGTTAGAACGTGATGGGGAAAAGAGCAAATGCAGCCTTCGTCTTCTAGCCCCTCTCTTGACGCACTAATAGGGCAGTGCAGCGAAGGGTTAACGCTGCAACAGGTATTTACTGAGAGATTTGTTATTATAGTTATTGTTATTGGTCTTCCAAAATCCCAGTTCTATCAACTTTGCGCTGGTAGTGCACTATTGGGAAAAGTTTCAGGAATCTGGTATAAACGGCAGCTTTATTTCTTGCTGTCGTTGAAAAAGCTACACTTGAAGGAATAATAAAATAAACCCTTGGTGTATAAAACTATACATAACTTACGAATACATAGGATGAGAGCGGGGACGGATGAAATACAGCGATTTTCTCCGAGCCCATACATGTCCTATTTGTCAAACTCTTGTCTGTACATGAAACCACCATCGTATTATGCAAAACATCACGTGGATGTGTTATACTTTCCCTAAAAGAGTTTAACCATAAAAGCTCTTTTACGGTGTTGTGCCTTTAAATAAAAGCAGTTCACGTCTGCGTCTGAGCGCGTGTGGATGCAAAACCTCTGGAGTGAAAACAGTCCGAGTTGTGTCAACACGGCATCGTGATGTAATGCAGGCAGCGTGGGACAGCTGAAGGTCGCGGCAATAGCAACATGCACTTGTGGTGACGTCTTACGCCCCGCGTTGCTTACTGACGCGGCGGCGCGCCAAAACATAGACAGCGAGCTATTCCTGGTGTCCTCTGCTCCCTTTTGTCTGAACACCGCCAGACTACACACACACACACATATGTCACCGAGACGACATGCGCCCAGCCAGCAATACTGACATCTGCCTCCGTTATGCCTTTATATGGTCACAGTGATCAATACTCAACATGTTTTATTGCGGGCTCTCTGAAAAATTCCCAGAACACTTATCCTCCCTTCCTGTCGAAGGGAGACACAAAACAGGGGAATAGGAGGGCCTCGGGACTTACTAGACCCCCCCATCCCACCTCCTTTTCTTTTCCCCCGTTCCTTTCAGATTCATTAATTCCATATAATCTCCTGGCGGGGATGAAGTCCTTAAAAGCTCCATGGACCGGTGGAATAAACCAGTATTCCTGTTCGGATTAACCATCTCACTACAGATGACATTAAGACACGTGGGGCGGGGGGGGTTTCTGCGGAGGTGTCACCACCTCCTCTATTCCCCCTTGCCCGCCACCGTCAGCCTGTGGCCCCCCAGGCACAGCGTTGCTCGGGTTCTGCTTGGGTGCCTGGGTTAATGTGGATCTGCTGTCTGGGTCTTCGGCTGCCTTCGTTGGGTCTGTGACAGCGAGCCACCTGCTGATCCTTCCTTCTCCCCCCGGTTGAGAGATGGCCTGCATGCCTGGAGCCCAGAGCTATAACCTACATAATATAGACAACACACACCGGTACATACAGTGCAGGCAGAGCATAGGGTTGCATGATATTGGCAAAATGGGACATTGCGATATTGATCATGACAGCGTCAATATCGATATTCGTTTAGATATTTTTAAACATAAGAAAAAAACACAAAAGTTATGGGAACATAACATAGCACAACAACATGTTTTCAACTGTCATATTGGACTGGTACAACAACAGTAATTCCAAGAGACGAGGAGGCATTCTCTTTGGCCACTGATGTTTCATCTACGATCTACATTGTGCCATTGTCTTCCTCAGCCACACATCTGACTTTAACGTCTAAATCAAACACATCTAAGCCACACAGCCAACGGCAGCATCTCTCCACAAAAAAACATTTTCGACATGATATTGCGCAACGTGATATTACGACAACAATATTGAGAAAATATATTGTGCACCCCTATAACCAGCTTTATACATACAATACAGCTATAATACGAAACCATTCACCTTCACGACCAGAGTGAACCAGTGCAGTTAATGCAATCCTGCAAACTGCACCTCACACAACATACGGCTCAGTAAAAGGATTTATTTCTCTAAAATCGAGAGTGGGTGTTATAAAAGAAAAATGTGTGCATATGTATGATGATAGCACTTTCCCCTTTTGGGATTACGTCTCCTGCATTTCTCAATGCTCTGATGGTGTTTTTTAACACTAATATCCTCTTTTCCACATCCTAAAATCCCAGAAAAGCACAAACTTGACAACCATATGACATTAGGTTCAAAGCTGAGCGTGTGCGTATTAATTCCAAACACTTCTAGGTAGAAGGAGAAAGATTAATTGGAGAATTATTGCACTTTAGAAAAACCTATATCGGCTATCCTCAACATCACTTCAAGAAATATGGAATTATAAAACTATTTTCATTATCATTCTGGAGAAAGCTTGTTGATATTTGAACTCGAACCAAAACAAGAACACCACTCCCTTCAATGCCATAGGTTGCTCCCTCAGAAGTCACACATTGGAAACGTATTGACAAGGCCGGGGTATTGTTGTTCTGTGGTGCGGTCTGCACCCGTTTGTTTATGTTCAGAGCCAGGCGGTGTAGAAACACCGGGTTATTTGAGCAAAATTTCACAAAACTGGTCTTAGCTTACAATCGATGACTCTACCTTTAATTGCCAGTAACAACGTAATTTCTCTCTCTCTCTTCCCCTGACCCCCACCTCCTTCTTTCTCCCCTTCCCCACCCCCCCCATTCTTCCCCCCCATGCAGAGTCTGTGAGCAGGCGAGCGCGGGACCCTGTCTGCCCCACCGTCCAGTGACGACATGAGCTGGAGCTTCCTCACGCGGCTGCTGGAGGAGATCCACAACCACTCCACCTTCGTGGGGAAGCTGTGGCTCACCGTGCTCATAGTCTTCCGCATCGTGCTGACGGCCGTGGGCGGCGAGTCCATCTACTACGACGAGCAGAGCAAGTTCATCTGCAACTCAGGCCAGCCGGGCTGCGAGAACGTGTGCTATGACGCCTTCGCGCCACTCTCCCACGTGCGCTTCTGGGTGTTCCAGATCATCCTGGTGGCCATGCCGTCCCTCATGTACATGGGCTACGCCGTCAACAAGATCGCCCGGGTGGAGGAAGCCAAGGGCGGGGGAAGGGCGGGGTGCGCCGCGGGCTACACGCACCACCGCAAGCCCAAGAAGATATGCTTTGGCGCGCAGCGACAGCATCACCTCCACCCGGGAGGCTCCGAGGAAGCTGAGGAGGACCAGGAGGACGACCCTATGATCTACGAGGTGCCCGAGATGGAGCCACCTCCTCCGCGGAGGCCCCGGGACCCGCTGCAGCCCACGCCGCGGCCCAGGGTACGCCACGACGGCCGGCGTCGCATCCAGGATGAGGGCCTGATGCGGATCTACGTGCTGCAGTTGGTGACGCGTACCGTGCTGGAGGCGTGCTTCCTGGCGGGCCAGTACGTGCTGTATGGGTTCCGCGTGGCGCCCGTGTTCGTGTGCTCGGGAGAGCCGTGCCCGCACAGCGTGGACTGCTTCGTGTCGCGGCCCACGGAGAAGACCATCTTCCTACGGATCATGTACGGCGTCACAGTGCTCTGTCTCGCCCTCAACGTCTGGGAGATGCTGCACCTGGGCGTCGGCACCGTCTGCGACGTCCTGCGGCGCCGGCGGAGACAGAGGCAGTCCCCGGAGGACGAGTACCAGCTGGGACTGCTGGGTGCTGGGGCCGGCGGCGGAGGGGGAGCGGATGGGGCGCCGGGCGGCGGCAATCCCGAGACGGGCTCCGTGGGCGCAGTTGCATCGGCGTTGGTGGAGGACGGCGGCGGCGACTACGTGGGATACCCGTTCTCCTGGAACACGCCGTCCGCCCCTCCTGGCTACAACATCGTGGTGAAGCCGGAGCAGATCCCCTACACGGACCTGAGCAACGCCAAGATGGCGTGCAAGCAGAACCGGGCCAACATCGCCCAGGAGGAGCAGCAGCAGTTCGGGAGCAACGAGGACAACTTCCCCACGGGCGGGGAGGCCCGCGTGGCCTTGAACAAGGACATGATCCAGCAGGCCCACGAGCAGCTGGAGGCGGCTATACAGGCGTACAGTCAGCAGCACAGGGCCACCGCGACGGAGCAGCTCGGCGGGGAGGAGCTCGGCCGGGACGACAAGCCCCAGAGCAACATCGGCCAGGGGCAGCCTCAGCCTCAGCCCCACAAGGAGCGCAAGCAGCGCTTTAAACACGGGAAAGGGAGTACTGGTGGTGGAAGCAACAGCAGCAGCAACAGCAACAGCAGCAAATCAGGAGAGGGAAAGCCCTCCGTATGGATTTAATCCTATGCACACACACACATGCATGCACAAACACCTGTGAATATACGAACACTCTAAGAAGGGTATGGCGATCCCATTGCAAAATGATCTGTTTCTATTTAAAGGTAGAATCCTCTTTGTTTCCAGAAGTCTTGTGGTTGAGACTAAACACACACAAGTAATGAATGGCTTAAACTGCTCCCTACCTCTCCTGGTTGTGTCTGAGCTGCGGCAAAACTTCGGGATTCCCGAGGCACTATAACGCAAAAAGTGAGTGTACCTTTAAATACCGGAGGTGCCTTCAAAAATCCTGCAAGCTGGAGGAGGAAAACCTGAGGTGCGTTCAGAATTGGCGGAATTGCTTTGAGGTCGCCACGAGTGTTTGCAAACACAAGGGTGGTAGTTCTTGGCGAACACACACTGACACTGGACGAATCTAATAATTTTGGAATATGTATACAAAAACGTCATATTCAAAGCAAACGCGTTCGCCAATGTTGAACGCACCTTTGATTGTTTTTTCTTCAAAGGTGTTAAGACTCCTTGTGGTGTTGCAGACAGCATTTTATTGCGGTTTGCCACCGTCTAACTTGAAAGATCACACTGGTTCAAAGTAACTACGAGCCAACAGTCTGTTGTTTACGCCTTGTAATCCTCACGTCATGCAGTAGGTCCTTAGGGCATTTTGAGCTGGAAAAAACAATGGCTGAATGATAATGAGTTTGCTTGCCCATCTGATTGATCCCAGGTTTGGCTTTGCTAGTTGTTGTGGCTGTGTGGCCCTTTGGCACACTCTCTATTATTGTGGGGCGTCATAAGACAAAATTAACTTAAAAAAGTATCATCCTGACTCAGAATGCTTAAACGAACTTGATGCAAAGTCAATGCCATATCCATATTATTGAACCGGCAACCCAATCTGATGTAATGACTTTTGTACGAGATTGTCAAAACAATGCACAGGCAACCAAATGCAAGGACAAAATAATGTAAAAAGAAAACAAACAAACAAACAAACAAACAAACAAGCAAACCGCAACGACGGCACCTATAGCAATGACAGTATGATGCAATGGCAACTTTTGTCACCTTCCCTAAAGGCTTCCGTCAGCTTTCATCAGCTGTGGTCCTGCCCTGTAACTGTCTATTTCTGCAGTCTCTCCAAGGTCTTTTGATGTTACTGTGACTTTGAATTTGATTGTTTTTTTTTTTGTGAATGTTTAGTGTGTATTTTAACAAATGAGTGCTACTTCAGCTGACACACAGGAGGAACCTATGAGTACAGCGGACAGCAAAATGAACAGCGTAGGTTTCAATAAGACAATTTGGATATCGTCTGAGAGCAGCGTGTATATTCTCTTCTTGAATTAACAAGATTCTTTTGCAAGCAAGTTGAAGCCTTTTTTTCTTTTCTTTTTTTTTGCTTGGACCTCTTGTCAGTTATTCCTTGTGACCTTTCTTAGCTATTTTACAAGGCTTCTTAGAGCTCGAGTACCATCTGCCTTGTTACGGACTGCCCCCTGGTGGAGAATTCTGGGGTGGCTTCTATTCAGGAGTAGTTGCCAGTTGCCAATGCTACCTTCAACCAACAACCCTAACCTTCCCAAGTATTCCTATTCTATGTACAAGCCTTGTGCACCTCAAAGTCTTCCAGTCTTAGTGTTACATGGCTGAAATGGGAAAATGTGCCAGTTCTAATGGAGAAGTCTTAAAGCCATTACTTACTATAGAAAGACCAAACAGCTGTTTGTGACAGTGCCAATATATTTCTCTATGCTACAAAAAGGCCTGGTGCCTGTTTTTATGTAGCTTTGGAATACTGTGGCCATGGTACTCGTCTTGTAAAAGAATATGCCTAACTCAGACCAATCCTTTTTGTAAAATCAGCATGTTTTTTTTAGTGTTTTTTTTTATGTGTTTTGATGTTTGAGACGAGATCAAAAGTAAGAGCTTTCCAATTGCTTTGTGATGTCCTAATTTTTTTTACATTTGAAAAAGATTTTTATTCATGAATAGCTTCTTTTCGATATTGATTTTGTACATACAAAAAATGAAAACAGTTAGTTTTCAGAAAATAGTTGTGCAAGTATTTGTGGATAATGCATCTTTTAATTGCCTTTCAGATGTATATATGCGAGATATGACAAAAGTTTATTTTTATAATATGGATGCGTTGCGTTAACATAATGACATGAAGAAAACAATATCCAGAGCTGTGACTTCTGTGTCAATATTTTAGGTATAGCTGTAGGAAACATCTGGATAAAAACAATTAACAAATACAAAATTGTGAAACTTATACTTACGAGCATTTAAGTTACAAGCAAAGTATAAATATAAGTATAAGTTACAAGATCAAACCCCTTTTACCAGTCAGTATGTCGTCATAGCCTGCTAGCTGTGTGTGCATTGAAATATAATCTGGTGTTGCTACACAGCCCTGGGTCTGTAAACGTCAACTCAAACAACACTAGATTTGGCAACGTATGTCCAAAAACACCTCTCCCTTCAATGCCAGTGTGCACGCTCAGAAGCTCCGCTCTGATGGGTTCTAATATTAACAGTATTTATCCAGCATCACTGACAGCACCTTTAAATTCAATGTAATGGGAATCGGAATAACAGAACAGCAGACAGTGTAATCATGCGTATAGGTAAATCTTACATGAAATCTTACATTGAGTTTCATTCTTCAATACTTATTAGTATTAGTATTACTGCAAATAATACTTTGCTTTCACATATAAATGGTCGGAAAGTTTATTCTCCGTATCTCCCCCACGTGACGAGATGTGTGCCTGAAGACCTTGCAGAGCAAGCAGCCGACCGCTCCTCGAGCAGCGATCGACATTGTCTTGTCTGATTTCACTGCGGGCCAAATAAACATCCTTGAGCGACGCCTTACCTCTCATCGCATAGTTGTACTGGAACAAGTCACATTGGATAAAATAATCTGCTGAATGTAAATGTAGCTGGCGTCATTCCGCGGAGGGACAGCTGGGCGCAATTGAGGCAGCTGTTAGGCTCTGGTTTTGCTGGGGCAATTGAAGAGGATGGGAAATTCAAAAGCCCACTCTGCTACAACAAAATCTGTGTTTCCGGGGGTTTTGTCTGGGATATCTTACATTTCCAAATACATTTGAAGTTGTTTGGATATTATTCATGTCATTTTGAGGGTAAGGGGTATTTAAGTATATAATCAGGCTACCGTTCTGCAAATTCCCCTGGGATATATAGTCGCCTCTTGTCGTGGAAGTGGGTTAACACGAACATGCCTCGATTTGTGTCTAGGATTCTCCTATTAAAAAACAGTGTCACAAAGATGTTGGTAGTTAGAAAATCACAGGTCTCTCTCCGATCACACTGAATGTGAGCAGGGGAAGACATGTAGTGGATGCATTATTTTGCAATCCATGAGTGTAGGCCAACCAGAGCCATGTAAAAAGAGAGTCGCGTCATCTCCGTTCACTCCAATGGACCGTTTTTCCACAGCAACGGAGCCTCAAAATAGTTCCCGGAAGTTAGCCTAAATACTAGTACCTATAAATTCTATTTTAAATGTAATTTGCTGAATTTATTGATTACTAATTACCAAAAAATGAAGTTATATATCTACATATATTAAAATCGCACACCAAGCACTTCTGGGAACTATTTTGCCATAGATTTAGCCTCTCCATTGAACATTTCTAACCTGTTGGTGTAACTATTATTTCCATGGCTCTGGTTTGGCGTAACTCTCTCTTTCAATGGCTCTGGGTTGGCGTAACTCTTCTTTCCATGGCTCTGGACCTACCTACAATATGTGCTAATGCTGCATTCCAGACAACTCCAACCTCTGGAACAAGCAGCCTACAATAGAACGCCATTCAAAGCCGGAATTCCGTCTAACTACCCCGACTTCCCAGTTTGACGTCATGCAATGATGGCGTCGCCCATGGAGGCACATGAGCCT
>JAODUH010000023.1:595646-606689 GCA_027564835.1 Typhlichthys subterraneus | reverse complement strand
GGTTGTAGAAATATAATTAGTTGTTTGACTGTAACCACTATGTTAGTTATGTTACAGTTATGTTACAGTTATGGAGGCTATGTAAATATAATTAGTTTTTTGACTGTAACCACTATGTTAGTTATGTTACAGTTATGAAGGCTGTTGGAATAGAATTAGTTATTTGACTGTAACCACTATGTTAGTTATGTTACAGTGATGTTACAGTTATGGAGGCTGTATAAATATAATTAGTTGTTTGACTGTAACCACTATGTTAATTATGTTACAGTTATGTTACCATTATGGAGGTTGTATAAATATAACTAGTTGTTTGACTGTAACCACCGCGTTAAACCCTGTGTCCACCAAGGCGTTTATTTTTTCTCATGCCAGTGTTATTTTTCAATTGATTCCGATGGGAGCGCCACGTTTTTACAGGCTTTTAAAAACGGCAGTAGCGCGGTATTTATTTTATGTATTTGATTGACATGATTGGAATATCCTGCTGCTCCTTTGCGTCGAAAGGAGCCAGTAGAGGTTGTACTGCATCTGGTAAGGATGCCCCCTGGGCATTCCTAGGGAGGTGTTCCCGGCACATCCATTGAGGAGGACGCCTTGGGTAAGACCCAGGACTAGGTGGAGAGATTATATCTCCACACTGGCCTGGGAACACCTCGGGATCCCCCAGTCAGAGCTTGCTAATGTGGCTCGGGAAAGGGAGGTTTGGGGTCCCCTGCTGTAGCTGCTGCCCCCGCGACCCGACTCTGATCCACTGGGTCAATTTGAGACCACGGCTGTTCTCTTGGCATAGGCTCGTTGCATTATTATAGTGTTGTATCTGAGTCATGCTTGCTGCGAAACCAATTTCCCCCTAAGGTTAAGTGAGGTTGAAAGGTGAAGTTGAATTACTCTTCTTTAACTTTTAATTAACTAATAATTAATTGTCTTGCCACTTCTTTACACAGGTTCTCCAGAGGCTTATCAAGTCCAGAGGGAAGTCCCAGGCCAAACACCTGAACGTACAGATGGTTGCAGCCGACAAGCTGGCCCAGTGTCCCCCTGTGAGTCTGAACGGCCAGCCTCAGGTCTGGGGCAAAAAGCATAGGCAGACGTTGTGTTGACATGTTGTGGATCTATACTGTTGCATATGACCCTGTCTGCCACTAGATGGCGCACTAGAGCACCATGTAGCATCTCAGACCATAGTGTTAGCATGAACAAGACATGCTGCTCTTTTCTTACCGATGATGGGTGTAGGACCTATTCTCAATGCAATAAATAGTCCAAATAGAAATGTACATTTTCAGCATTGACTCTTTAAAAAAAATACAAAACATAAAAGCACAAAAACTAGATGAACCACAGCATATTCCTCAATCATCCTCCCACCACACACATGCACACGCACACACAGGAGCTGTTTAAGATCATCCTGGATGAGAACCAGAAAAAAGATAAAAGCGAAACCCAGATAAAAGATAAAAGCAAAAAACCTAGATGAACCACACTGTATTCCTGTAACCCCCCCCCCACACACACACACACACCTCCCCATGTTCGACATCATCTTAGATGATAACAAGAAACAAGACTACAGATATAAGATAAAAACTTGATTAATGATTAATGGAATTACAACATAATTAATATAAACCCTTGCACACCATAAACGAAACTGGTGTAACTATTTGCTGAAAAGACGTATATATTTGTATGCCTAGAACACTCGTTTGTGAGCTTAGAAGGGCATCCATTGCCATCTGTAGTGGGCTTCAGCCTGTCGCACATGCGCTGTCAACATGGAGACAAGCGTGGCGTTGACTGTGTGCCTTAACTACGTTTACATAGTGCGCACCGTCCCTCTGCGGACACGAAAAGTATACATGGGCTAATAACTTAATGAATGTTCCCCCCCACACACACACACACCCCATCCCAGGAGCTGTTCGACATCATCCTGGACGAGAACCAGCTGGAGGACGCCTGTGAACACCTGGCCGACTACCTGGAGGCCTACTGGAAGGCCACGCACCCGCCCAGCAGCAACCCACCCAACCCGCTGCTGAACCGCACCATGGCCACGGCCGCGCTGGCTGCCTCCCCGGAGCCCGTGTCCAACCTGCAGGTACAGGTGCTGACCTCGCTGCGCCGCAACCTGGACCTCTGGCCGGGCCTGGACCAGCGGGACGAGGAGCACGCCCTCTAGTGGCCGGGGAGGGGAAGCACACGCACACCCTCTAGGGGCCAGAGAGGGGAAGCGCACCTTCTAGTGGCCAGGGAGGGGGAGCACACCCTCTAGGGGCTGGGGGGGGTGGGTGGGAAGGAGAGGGGGAGGGGGAGGGGAAGGAGCACTTACTCTAGAGGAGGGGAGGGAGAGAAGGAAGGGGAGGAGGCGGGGGAGAGAGGGAGTTCCCACCACGTCCATTACTCTACAGGATGAGAATTGTGTTCTATACATGTTTACGTCTTGGCTACTATAGTTGTTATGGCAACAGTGACACACATACGGGACACTGGCTACATCATACTGGGACACACACACACATGCAGGCGAATGCAAACAGGAGACGTTGCCGGAGCTAGCTAAGCTAGCTAAACTAGAGCTAGTGCACGTGGCAGGCTGGCTTCCAGCGCACTCACAGGCTCAACCACGCCTCCTCCTCCTCATCATCATCCTCATCATCATCATCATCATCATCATCATCAGCTAGCATCAGCTAGCATCAAGGCAAAGCGCTAGTGCATAAGACATTATGACATCACATTCGATTCACTTCTCACCTTGGCCACTGGGGGGACTTGGACAAATGAAGCGACCTGTTAAGTCGCCCACCGTGTCACGTGGCTCTGTTACGGTCTCGTCACACGATGCACAACCCAGCCCGCTGTCCTTCCTTCCTGTTGCCATGGTACCGCCTCTGATAGTCGTGCCAGCCTCCTCCATCTGACAAAGAGGGGTTTGGTGAAGGCTGCGCCTGCTAACAATTTGTCCGATTTAATATTTTTATCGTGATTGATAATCGCTAGGCTTGTGGAATACTACTGTAATTAATCTGCATCTCTTGTTCAAATTAGCCCCTGGCCGCTACTAACATGAGTCGCCATGACTGCTGTATTGATCAAATATGTTTGTATTGTTTATTCCAGTGGCGGGGAACATAAGAGCCACCAACAGATATTGACTCTGATGTCATCCTGTAATTACAAAGAGTGAAAAATGATTTAGATCAAGGCTCCTTTCTTCTTGTGGTGAGGATCAGGTCGATGCTAATCAAGAAGTAGAGATCAACTTGTTGCCTTCCTGAAGTCAATCAGCCAGGATGATGCCACTGTTTATAATATGTGATGTTCTTGCCTGCTCATCCTGAATTACTGCCTGGCTCATAACCCAGTACATATACAGCAGAGCCATGGAAATAACAGAGTTGCGCCATCTCTGTTCGCTCCAATGGACCGTTTTTTCACAGCAACGGAGCCTCAAAATAGTTTGCGGAAGTTAGCCTACTAATACTAAATACACACACACACACACAGATTAAAATTGCCCACCAAGCACTTGCTGGAACTATTGTGCCATAGGTTTTGCCTCTCCATGAACCATGTGACCGTTAAAAATGTCTAACTTCCGTTGGCGTAACTCTGTTTTCTCCATGGCTCTGGTATACAGCACGTCGTGTCAGTGTGCTAACGTCTCGCCTCGTTCCGCCGGCGGCCCGTTCTGTGTGCACGCTGAAAACTGCACAACGGTGCAGACTGCACCATACAGCGCTATCCTAGCCATGGCAATGCGTGTCCAATATGGGGGTGGGTGGGGCTTCTGAGCGAGCAGGCTATGGCCAGAATGACTGACTATACCTTTAAACTACTGGCAGACTGGCATTTGAGACGTCCAGTTCTAACACTAATAACTTGATGACTGTTTTAACATATTTAACATATTTGAAAGTGAATAATGCGATGCTATGCAGCTTTAACCCACCTACTGACTGAGTAACTGACTGCATGGGTGTGCTCTGTTGTGTGTGCTCTGGTGTGTGTGTGTGTGTGTGTGTGTGTGTGCACGCACGCGCATGTGGCATGGCTGCTGTGTGGCACGGCTGCTGTGTGGCGTGGCTTTGGCGCCCCCCAGGGGCCGTACCTGGCACAACACGGAGGAGAGCAGAAGCGGGAGGGGCCGCTGACAGAGTGCGGCGGCAGCGGCAGCGACCAGACAGAGCTTGGCGGGCGGCCCCAGCAGCAGCAGCCCCACCTGCGCTCGTCTCGGGGCCAGCTACGCGGCGGGGGAAGTGTGCGCGGCCTGTCGCGGCAGGACACGTTCGACTCGGAGACGCAGGGGAGCCGCGACTCCGCCTACACCGAGGCAGGCGACTCCTGCATGGACATCGAGACCGACCCCTACGAGGAGCCCGAGCCCTACCGAGGGGGCGGGGGCGGCCGTCTGCACCCGACCCAGCAGCACCGCCACGGCCGGCAGGCGTCCTGGGAGGACGAGGGTGCCGAGCCCGACCAGGAGAACCTGAACCACCCGGCAGCGCCGCAACCGTTGCCACCGGGCCACAGCGGCCAGCCGCCGCACGGCCGCGCCAAGCTGAGGGAGCGCTACTGCCAGGAGCCCGCAGTCATGGGCGCCAACGTGGGCCGCAACAAGAACCAGGGGGACGACTGGGTACGGGACGTCTACATCCGCTAAAGATGTGTTCCAGCTGGCTATCTATATCAAGCTAACTATAATTAGCTAACTGTAGCTAGCTAGCTAGCTATAGCTAGTTATAGTTAGTTGACTATACCAAGTTTATTTAGCTAACTATGGCTAGCTAGCTGTAGCTAGTTATAGTTAGCTAACTATAACTAGCTATAGTTAGCTAACTATAGCTAGCTAGCTATAGGAATGTGCTGAACAGTGAGGGTGGGGAATGGGGTTGCAGGGAGGGGGGAGGATGGAGGGGGTCTTTGGGGAACTGGACTAGCAGTCCCGCCATTCAGGCTTCTGAATTAATCTGTTCACGTCCCTTATCGAGAGAAATACATTTCTTACTGTAAAATAAATGACATCCACTGCCAGATATGCCACTCACCAACCTTACACCACCCTTTTTTCAATCCTGTTATTCTAGCAACTGATTTATGTCATGAAGAAATACTCTTGATCTGTCAGTAGGTTTCTTTTGTTTTGTTTTCTTATGTTGATACCGCATGAATATCATGGAACTCTACAGTACTGACAGCACGAGGACGTATTTGTTATGATTGTGTATCAATGGTTACGCTCCGTCTCACTCAGTCTTTCCCTCAAGCGTTGAATGTGATTGCCTCATGAGCGGGGTTTTGTCGCTTCTGTCCTCTCTAGTATAAAGAACAGGGTCTGTTGTCACTGTCCCCGTACACATCGTCAGGGGGTTCTCTCTCTCTCGCTCTCTGGCGCTCTCCTCCTAAAGTGTCTGGATTTCATGGTCAATGTTCAGCCCCTAGCATACTGTAAATGGTGCCTTAGGCAAGACATCCAAATGATGATGACTGACTGAGAAAAAATACCTTTGAGTGCAGTACTGACCCCCCAGTAGAAGAAGCCCTAGGCAAGCGCCTACTCTACCTATAGGAAACACCTGCCTCTGTTCAGGGTTCCTTCACATGGAATCCAGAGCTTCTGTCACCTTGAATTCCTTATCACCCAGACCTTAAAATTAATAAACAATATATCTGGTGGAAAAGTGAGAAATTACATTGTTTTAGACGTGGAAACTTGTTGTTGACAATATCATGATAACACCCCAAAGATACTGATTTCTTCCCTCTGCGATGTTTATGATTTGTACATGAATGTATGCTGTATGTCTGAATACAGTCCTCCCATTTAGTTTCCTGCTGCGTAAGGGTGCTGTGGCAGTGAGTGCCTCCTGCAGCATTCACTTGTTTTCTAGTTTTCAAACGTGCTGCAGCACTGCACCTGTAGGTCGGTAGTGTGAACGACATGTCCTGCCTAAAGTCTCAGACATAACTCGGACGTAACTTTTTTGTGTATTATTAAAAGCGGGTATTTCGGGTACCTGGGTATTTTTCGCGTAGAATAAAAAAAAAAGCAGCTGAAACGGCTGTTATGGGAAACACCAGGTCTCACGTTGTGATTGGTCAACTGTCAAAAAAGCGGATGACGTAGGATGTTTTCTTCTGAGAAGTCGAACTTCTTTCAACTGAAAAAGAAGCCCCGAGCTGCCGAAAAAAAACGACTGCGGCAGCGTTTATATTAGACACCCATTGTGCTTTAAAAAAAACACAGTCCGCTCCATAGGGTTATAATGTAGAAAAGAGGCCGACAGCTTCCATAAAGAAGTTACGTCTGAACGCGGCCTAAAGTCCACACACACCTTTAGATTTACTTTGAGGAAAGCTCCAATCACAAGTGCCGGAAAGTCTCGCTAAGTCATGTCCGTCGTAACTGCGGCGAGATGTCTTAACTGTACTACGACTTGCTTTCATTATGTGTCTATTTGACGACTTGTTTTCATTATGGGTCTATTTGTGTCTCTCTATGGCTACTCGGCTGTAGCCAGTACCATTTGAGCTTGCATGCTGTTCCTCCTTTTATTTGCAGCAGCTGTGTTGTCTGTTTTTTCAGGGCAGGCGCTTCTATAAAAAGTTGTTTTGTGTGGTAAATCACTCTCCACTTTCTGCCCGAACAGCTAGATTGTTTAATATTAAACACCACACTAATTTCTTCTTGGTTTCTGACCGAATTAAGTGTTGTTTCTATCAGTGGACATTTGCATTTATTTGTTTTATTTTTTATCTTCAGCTGATCTTGTAGGGTATAGTGCAAGGAGTTTGAAGTAAAGGTATAGGGGCATCCTTGATCTTTACTCGGTTATCTAAATGGAGAATCCCCGAATGTCTTTAGTGGGGTGCCATTGGCCCGCCCATGTCTTCAGTTGAATCAATGAATATGAAATATTGTTATTGTTGCGTTATCGCAATTGTTTAAACTATGAAATCACATGTATTATTGGTGCCTGATTGTAGCTACATTTTGCTTTTCTGCCTTTCATTTTTAATCTGTGGATAAATTCGTATTTTAATTAAAAATATAATGAGAATATGTGATTGTGTCTGTTATTTGTAAAGCGTCAGATATGTACTGTTCTCACAGATACCAATGATGTTACGGTAAAGGTGCTTTGATTGTCATATACACGTAGCATAATACATCCTCTGCATTTAGCCCATCCCTCAAGGGAGCAGCGGGCAGCCGCTGTGCTGCACCCGGGGACCAACTCCAGATTGTGTAGAGATCTGGTGTCCACGCTGTCGTCAGAGCTTCCAAATATAACGCCAACCACAAAAGTACTTCCTACTGCACGTTTATTTGGTTACAGGAGTTCCTGTGATCTCAGCACTAGTATGTAAATCGAGGAGGATAGAAAACAGGCATAATCTTGCTCCTCCATATCACAAAGTTCTGACAACAGGCCTAACAGGTAAGAGCGGGAGCTCAGGACGAACACAGGATGTGACGCAAGGACGTCACCTATTAGAATGGGCTTAGAATGCAAATATATAAAAGTAATAATGATATGAATACTATATAAGTATTATATATATATATCAACAATTACCTGATCATTACAATTGTTTGATGTGTCATTGGTCAGATGGCACTGCCTGGAGAGTGAACCTAACATGTTTTTTGGTAATGGACCGGAGCACCCCGAGGAAACCCGAAACGGGGAGAACATGTAAACCCCTCACAGAAAGGCCAGGATGACCTTGCTGTGAGGTCCCTGTGCTAGCCACTGGGCCACTGTTGGAAGGTGGTACAGTGGAATATAAATTAACAAAATAGATAATGTTTCTTACCGCCATTTCTATGCAACCAGAAAACAAATTCTTTAACGCTAAATTTAAAATTGATAACAATCATAATAAATAATACATAATTTATATTACAATGTACTGAATGCAGCTTGATGCCTAGACATTTGTAATTGTAGCATAATACTGAATAATATATGTGGAATAAATAATTAGTATGTTATAAAGATGTATAGGCCTATCCATGATATGGTATCTTAAGTGTGCAATATTGTTATTAACAAGTGGTTAACAAACATGCTCATAAATTGCCGTCCCACGTAATATCATAGCACGTGTGTGTGTGTGTGCGCGCATGTGAAGCACGTCTATAGGATCTCCATATCTGCTTGCTTGTTGTCTTCTTGTCTGATTTAAGAGTTAATCACGTGAACAAAAGTTATTAGACATCCAAAACCAACAAGCAACGCGTCAAATGTGGTAATCCCCTTAAATGCAAAGATCACATTTTCTCCTAGTTCCACATCATTGGTAATGTGCGGGGATTCCTATTAAAAAACGAAACAAGTTCCCCGCCTTACCATAAAAGGAACAGCTGTGTGCGCAGCGCAAAGGCTTCAACAATAGCTAGCAGAGGCCACGCCCATAGTGCTTACGGTACACTTTCCCCTGACTCACCCGGTTAAAAAATACCTGCTGGAGTTCCAAGTACACCAAGTACGTTGTCACGGGCTGTCAAATATGTATCGACTTCTGTTGTTATCGACCAGTTAGTTTCACTTACATTCTCTTATAGTCACCCGAAGTTAGGCATCGCATTTATTTAGCCTACCTGACATTGTATTTTGGCTACTATTTAATCATATCCAGCCACTCGCCGCTTCGGGCATGGGACTACTTTTTGCCAAGTTGCTGGCTGTGTTCGGTGATAGAGGTAAGACATACGTTTTTAAGTAATTTATTGAATGATCGCTTTTTTTCTAGATCGAGAAGCAATGTATGAAATATGACTCAAACTAATGTATGTGTTGTAGCCAACTCACTTCATCGTAACTGTCTGTCCATGTTCTTTTGAAACGTATTAGCCTACGCATTATCTGGCGTCAGAACAGAGCTTGTTTCAGTGTTATAACCGGATAAGAGTAAATGGCCTTGCCTATATAATAATTTGGTGTGGGGTTTGAGTAGTTAAACAGTTACATAACCTATAGCCTACTATTTTATGTTGTGGTCAGTGAGCATATTGTAATAAGGCTTATATTGTATTACATGTAACATTACACGTTTCTACAGAGCACAAAGTCATAATTGTGGGCCTGGACAATGCTGGCAAAACAACAATCCTCTACCAATTGTGAGTTATTTATTTGTACAGAATGCCTTTTTAATATTGCCTATAGCCTAAGATACTGAAATTACTGAAACAATATAGCCTATACATAAACAAACATATATTTAGATATTTTAAAGCCGTTATAATATTTAACGCCAATTTGTGTTTGCCCAACTTCCAACACATCCAGTTTGACAAAGGAGGCTGTTCACACGTCGCCCACAATTGGAAGCAACGTCGAGGAGATTGCTGTTCGAAAGACTAGATTTCTGGTGTGGGATATCGGCGGCCAAGATAGCCTCCGAGCCAGCTGGAACTCTTACTACTGCCACACGGAGGTAGGCTCTTTCGCTCACTCACTCTCTGGCGATGTGTGAAAACACCGTCAGGATAATATACTAGCCTATTAGTGGCACGTTACTGAGGAATTGTAATAAGTTCTTTACTTATTACTCCTTCAAAAGTAATATTATTTCCTTATTACTCTGTATTAAAATGTGTTAGTTAAGTTAGGCCTACTAGTTACCTATATTACGTTCACCATCACTATCTCTCCCCTTCTGAAAACTGACATCCCACGTAGTCAGCTCATTTTAGACATTTCCTCTTTATTGGAACAACAATGAACCTTAGGAGTCAATAATCAGCCAAAGTGAAAACATTGCAGCCTCTCAAACCAGATGATTGACAGGCTGGTTCAATTAGCCTAACCTAAATTACTAGGACCAGAAATCTCTTTCTTGTAAGTAATGCGGAATTACTTGGATTAGTAATTGCAATATTATTACTGTTTTGTAAATATTGAGTAGTTACACTACTAGTTGCTGAAATAAGTAATAATATTACACTACTGGTTGCTTAAAAATGCATAGATTTTGACTTTCATCTTGACAGTGTTAAAGCTAAAAAACACTGCTTAATAGCTTTGGAAAGGTCAAACTGACAGGCTACTTAATTCCTAATCAACTATGGTATGGTATTTTCTCCACTGGCTTTAATTTTGAAAAAGGTCTAAATATATTCAGCCTCTAAAGCCAGAATAGTAACAAACTCAAATTGAAACTGTCATTACACAACTGAATTCTGTAGCCATTTGAAATATGAATGCTAGGAATGCTATATATAGCACTATAGCTTACTACAGCTTTAACATATATCACATTAATTGGCTGGCCAAGTATTGATAATATACAAGTTTATAACTTGTCACCTATTATATCTTTTACTTGCAATATACTTACAAATCAGAATATATGAGCTATTCTGTACTCTGGACAGCATAGCTACATTTCGTCAGTTTAAATAATGTATTATATATGGGATCTGAGGGGGCTACATGGAATTTGTATGATTGGATTTTCTTATCAACGGTTATGATAAGACGTTTAAAAGGCTTGTTATATTGGGCATTATGTTAATGTCTATCACCTGGTCTCATCAGATTGTCATTCTGGTTGTGGACAGCACCGACCGAGAGCGACTCACCTTGACCAGAGAAGAACTGCATCGCATGCTGGCACATGAGGTAGTAATCCCATTGTGGTTTGTCATGGCCGTAGATTCCAGGGCGGATGCAGAGGATGTGTCCCCCTCAATATTTAGAACAAGTGTATTTGTCCCCCCCCCCCCCCAATTAAAACGTGAAAGACACAATGGGGCCGCCCGGCGGTAGTAGAATAGGTTATGTCAGAAATGTTGCCAACATGTATAGTTTTGTTTTAAGTCAGCTGTTTCAGGCTAGATCATCCCAAAACACAGATGTTTTGAATATGCAGAAGGTTTTGAACATGATCTGCTCATGGATTCTCCTATCACTGCTATGCTGATGACACTCAACTCTACCTGTCCTTCCCACCATCTGACAAACTAATCTCGTCCCGAATCTCTGAATGCCTAGCCGACATCAGCGCCTGGATGCATACACA
>JAODUH010000023.1:583008-595546 GCA_027564835.1 Typhlichthys subterraneus | reverse complement strand
CCAACAGCTGTTGCTGCTGCTGCTACGAGGGATAACATAGAAATTCTCTCAGCTGCTTTTGTTAAAAAATAAAAGAACCCAATCAGGTCATCTTTGTTGCCTGGTGATTTACAGCAAGTTAATGTGAACAATCTCTATATTGATCAAGGCCGGAGACACTGTGGTATCTGTACATGATCAACTTCCTGTTATGAACTTTCTAAATTCAAACTCTGAGATATTACAAAATCAACTTGACATTGTGTATGTTTGCTGTCTGAAATACGCTAAATGTTTCAAACAAAGTAATGATTACTTAA
The DNA here is from genome assembly GCA_027564835.1 of Typhlichthys subterraneus. Taxonomy (NCBI): domain Eukaryota; kingdom Metazoa; phylum Chordata; class Actinopteri; order Percopsiformes; family Amblyopsidae; genus Typhlichthys; species Typhlichthys subterraneus. The sequence goes on along the minus strand of JAODUH010000023.1, from coordinate 595,247 downwards.
TTGATTTTGAAAGACCTACACACAGGCTGCTCTGTAGTCGTTGGGGAAAAAAAGACAAGTCTTCCATTTGATAGTGCAGGACTTAAAATGGAAGACTTATTACGCCCTCTGCGGGCTGCAGTTGACTACTGCATTTAGGCTGTACAATAGATTATCTCCTTTGAACTCAATCTTATTCTACAGGCTAAACATTTGTCTAGTAAATCTTAGCTATGAAAAATAGCAAACAAGTCCCCATACAAAAGGTTGTATACTTAATATTTTATAAACCCACGCAATCCTCGTGTCAAAAAACACACAAAAGTTATTTCAATTTTTTTTAATTACCGTACACTGAAACACAACTGTTAAAATTTGTATTCGGAAACTTATATCTGCAAAAATTACTTGCAAGGTGGCCTATAGCTACCATTTGAGACTTTAATTCTCTAAATGCAACGGATATTCGAGTCAACCATGTCGATGCAAACTCACTAAAATGACCAGGAACAAAAATATTTTCAAAGAGATTATCTTTCCAAAAAGAATACAAATTTTTCAAATATTTACATTCCTTTTGGAAAACTTTGAACACCCAACGGTCCAAACAGAAAATAAACTGCATTGCATTGCAACTCACGGACCGAACCGTCTAGATGACGAGATTACAGAAGAAGGAAAAATAAACTGAAGACAATAAAAATAAAAATAAACATATTGTTGTCCATGATCCTACTCTACGACTTGGCTCTGCTGGCTCTGGGAGCGCACCTCCATGGCCTGCGTCCTCAGTCGCTCCAGTTCGGTTTCCAACTCACGGACCCGCGCAGAGTCCGCATGCGGGAGCGCGCTCTCCTCGGCGATGCCTGTCTCCAGTCCGCGCCGAAGCCGGTTGTTCTCCTCCTCCAGGCGGGACATGCACTTCTCCAGCTCCAGGTACTCCTGCACCAGCTCCTGCTTCGTCATATTCTGGAGAGTCTCGACGTGGTACTTTTCGTAGGTCTCAGAAAAGTCTCTCTGGAGAAACTCCCCGCCCGCGTTCCCGGGCCTCCCGATGCCGTCGCTGCCCCCGCCGCTCCCATCGTCATCCTCGTCCTCGTCCAAGAAGTCCTCCTCGCTGGCCGTGTCTTCTACGCGCCCCCCGGGGCCGGCCAGCCGCCTGACGCCGCTCTCGGTGTTCAGATCGGGCTCTTCTCGGTCATGCTCGTCCATAAGGAACTGGGTGGTGTTGTAGGGGGCCACGGGAAGCCCCTTGGCGAACATCTCCTCCCTCACCCGCGAAGCCCGCGCCGTCTCTCGCTCGTCGAGGGCTTTTTTCTCCTCCCAGGAAAGTTTAAAGTACGGCTTCCAGCGACGCTTCTTCTTTGATGGTCTGCGACGGTGCTTCTTCTTGCCCTGGCGCGGATCACAGTGGAGGCCGGGGTCTCCTTGCACCTGGCTCAGAGTCTCCTCCGACGGACCATCTCCGCTGTTCCCATGAGCGACCAGGGTGCCTTCCCCCGAGGAGTCCACCCCGGGCTCCTGGCAGGGCTGAGCGGCGATCGGGCACTTCGGGAGTGCGTTTCCAGCGGCAAGCACAGGGCACACCTCCCTCCGTCCTCCGCGCATTTGCCATAACTTGTCTGTGTTGATATCTCCTCCGCCGTTTTCCGCCTTCTGCCGCTTGCCCCTCTGTCGCCCCCTATCGACAGCCTCGTCGCCGTAGTCATTGGCTGGCGGCAGCTGCGAACCAGCTCCACTCCCACCTGATGGGGCATCTGAAGTTTTCAGGTGATCAACCGTTGGTTCTGTCATCATGGTGTCGTGCAGATGGGCTACTTCTCTTACCACATCTCTGGTTATGTCTTGTCCAAACACAGCTTTAAAGTTCTTTAAAACACATTAAAGTATTTGACTAAATGTGTTATTTCCTTCTTATAAGATTATAAACTTAATAATTGCGTTAATAACACACTAGCGCACACTCGCTGTTTCCAAATGTAAAGTTGAGAGTACGTTTTTTCTTTCTTTCTTTTTTTTTAAAGGATTCGTCAGAGCTACTGTTGCTAACTACCGTTAACTGTTTCGCTGCTGACAGCACTAGCGTTCACCCGCGGACCACGTTTCTTCGCCACAACAGTGTCCAGTGTGCTGCTCAAATACTGGGAGCTCGTATTTATATACTAGCTCCGCCTCTGATCGTGCGCATGCTGCTACTTACAGCTGCAGCTGGGATGTGGGGCGTGTAGTTTTAATTTCAGTAAAGGACAAAGGATGTCCTCACCATTAAACTACAAAGCCCACAAGTCATGACTAAAGGCCATGTTTTTTAACCAATCATTTGTTCGGATGTTCAGCCTACTATGTCCCACCCTCCTCTCTGATAATTGGGCAAGACAGTAAATTTGCTGTTGCTAAGCTTAAAGTATTTTCTTATTGGTTAGTTTAGGGGTCAATCAAAATACTATCGCCCACATGAGGAAAGCAGCCTGGAGCATTTGTATGGACGATACCATTACACAAAAAGGGGAAGAACAGAAGAAATGTATTTAAATAGAATATAATTTAATTTGGTAAAACTGCATCACATCTAAACCAACGATATTTTCCATATTTTTTATCTCTCATTTCCATGTCTTTTTTTTAATTAGTAGGAATATACCTAAAAAACTAAGCACTGAACTACAACATACATCCTACGTTTTAAACAAAATGAAACCCGCCTTCCACGGAAAGTAGTTCGTTTTTGACCATTCATGCGAGAAAACACGTAGATAACAGCTCACTTTTGGAAGTATATATAACCAATGTCATATAGTAGCAACTAACACCATTATATTGTGTGTTTTGACTAATAACGTGCTATTAAATGTTATATTATTACTGTTTTGTCTTTGGTGCGGATTGATATGAAGTGGCGTTCAGGGTTAAGAAACTCGGATCGCAGCGTAAACAAACCATATGTATTGTCAAGCTACCACTCCATTCCGAGTGCCGCTGCGATCCCTTCGGTCAGAAAGGGTGGGTCAGGCGATGGCATGTTTGCGAAATAGTTCGACACCTTGTGAAAATGCTGGGAACATTACTGCGCCCTACAGTTTCATGGTTTAGCAGAACAGTGGCCTGGCTTTTGACCGCCGCGTCTCTCCTGCTAAGGATAAGTTAGCTAGCTATTAAGCTAAAATCCGGCTACTGTAGCCAGTAAACATACGACGAAACCCGCCGTACAAACTACTTGATTACTCACTGACGTTATTAAAACACATTACAAATGAAATAAACCAGTGATTTCTGATAAAAGTATTTTATTCAGTTCACCATATTACAACAGTTTTATCGCCAAGGCTAACTGGCGGGCTAACATTTTTATGCGACATTAATATAAATCGTGATGTTTGTAATTGTGTGTATATATTTTATTACGTATTGTAGTCTACAAATTACACAATGTATACTGTAATGTATAACCGTAATAGCTTGTTTTAAGCTAACTGCTAACTAGGCCATGTTTTACAGGGTAAGACTAATTTCTGGAATAGTAAGTTTGCCTCACTGGCTGTGGTCTAGTATAGAACATGTATAATGACCCACATATGCGTTATACTGAATGCTATTTGTATATTACGCGATATAAACGTACGATACATTTTACTTTATTAAAATAACGTAATTTTGCATCGCAAAAGTTTCATGCTACAATTATTTGGTTCTGGGAAATAGACGGACCCTCCCACGGCAAACCTGCACGGATAGGCTACTGGTCTTAACATTACTGCATGTCAGCCTTATATCTTAAACGAGTACATTTATAAGATGTTTTGTTTAAGATACAGTAATTGTTTAATAAATTATGTAAACGGTGTGTTTCTGGCGTATTCGTGATTATATTTTGTGTTTTACACGACTGTCTGATTGTAATGCCTACCTATTGTTTGGGATCGCCTTTACCCAGCCCCCTACTCCCCCAGAAGAACCAGAACTCATTTGCTTCTCCAGCATGCTCGGTCGACACAGACTGACATACTGTGGCTCGAGTGTAATATCGACCAAGTGATTACATTGAATGAAGTGAATGGTAGTTTATTAGTAGCCTATGTGTGTTTGTGTTGGAAATAACATGGGCCCTACCATTTAGGCAGAGCTTCGGCGTTGCTTTGCCAAGTAATCTGAGCTACAGTAGGAATCCTTTGAGGAGGGTGCATCCAGCTATGAAACGGTGAATCCAGAGGTCGGGGGAATTATGCGTTTGGTCTCACTCCTATGATAGTGTTGCAGCTACGCAGTTACTCTAGCAAGATATCACATACTGTGAGGAGGATTAGCAGACATGACATAATCTCTCCTGCGCCGTGGCAGCAGCATGTATAAATATGTAGCAGAACACAACAATAGCATCATCAGATTGTCAGGTTTGTCGACACGTCCTGCCAAAAAGCTAATGATTGATTGATTCCAACATACTGTCTGTAATTTGAGCAATAACCAAACCTGCGCATTGAAATAGGGTAGCCTACTCAATGTGAGTAGACATGCACGCCTTTTCTAAATGACCTAATTCTAATTGGCCAATTGAATTAGCATTTAAGAAGTGGGATGGTTTTCACATAAGACACGCATAACACAGGCCAGATCTGGACATTTTGAAAAATAATATTTCAGTATGAACTCATATTTAGGTTAACATCCATCATTTGGGTCTAATTTAATTTAGCCTACTCTACAAAAAGCCGTCCCTTCTTCAGGGACAGCTCCAAATAGTTGCATATTTTTGCAATTACCATTAATAACCAGCAGATGGCGCCAGTTCATATTTATTGGAAGTTTCACTGAAGACAAGTTTAGGCAGTTTTCATTTTCTTGTGTTTTTATTTTAATACGTTTTCTGACTGCGTTAATTTAATTTTACACGTATCATGCAGTTCAGCATTTGTCTCTGGAATAATAGGCTATACGCATTAATAATCACGTTAGAATTTAGTTAGTTATTTAGTTTTATTAATAGAGATTTATGGTGCTTGGTCTATATAACTCGGTGCTTGGTCCAGAGAGGAGGAGAGGGGCGGGATAAGGGCGTTGGAACTTGGAGCTCACTTTTTTAGAATCGTATTAGCCTACTGGTTACATTTGGGACGTGGAACGGATACTTTATGCACACTCATTATTTTTTCTGCGGGTTGCTCCAATCTGGAGGAACAGTTTAATCGGCAGGTTACTTAACAGAGACACCTGCACCGCTGTTATTCCTCGGGACCGCGCGTTAAAACAGAAATCAGAGCAGGACAGTTTCCTCAGTAGTCCTAATGTTAGGCAAGGGCAATATGCCGACAAGCAGCCCAAAAGAAAAGAAAAGTGTGGCTGAAAAGACGCACGATCCACTCCGGAGTCTGGGTAAGTTGCTGTAGACTACGCCTTATATTGTCCCAGAAACGATTGCAACAACAATTTGACAGGTTATCGCCTATGCTACAGAATGCCGCAATAAAAAAAAGTGCCTCAGCCTGGCAATTCAAATCTAATTAGGCTATGTTTAAATTAAGAAACAAACGTTCATAAGTTAAAGACAACTTAAATAATAATAATGATTAGTAGTAGTCTATGGGAGATTGCACAGGATGTCTTATGTACCCAGGCTGGTATCGCTGAAACCAGCTGTACAATAAGACAACAAATGGGTGTACATATCAGGTTGACCTAATGTGACCTGAGATGGGAGCGTATACTTAATAGCTTCTTAAAAATAAAATGAACATCCAAAATTAAGGGTGTGTCTGTGTTAATGACATAACTGGAAACGGTATTTTACCATGATCATCATTCTTCAGAGTCCAGCACCTTGGCCATTATATAGCATCTCTTTCTCATTGACTTAAGCCTTCCAGGTCGGATAGTGCTTGATCTTCCTCCCCTGCCTTCTTCTTCGTTGCTCTGTTATGATCAGCTATGGATAATTAAGCGATTTGTGTGTAAGATGTTGGCAAGTGTTTGTGAGAGTCTGTTCAGTGACGTAGTGTGGTGTTTTTAGAACTGAGTTGGCCCTGATGACACGCTGATGACATTATTCTTGCGGTTTACTACGATGACTGGTGGTGTGTGACCCATGTAGCCGCTTACACACACATGCACGTATTGCGCTTGGTAAATGCAGTGGTAGTATTGACTGACTACAACCAAATTGCACTTTTAGTGCATAAAGCCGCAGGTAGGCAATGCAGATTTAATTCGATGTAAGCCTGAGACCAAATGAATTATCACAGCCATAACTGGATCAGTGTGGAAAGACAACAAAGTTGAACTCAAGTCCATTATGGAGAAGATAATCAAACATTCTGCCCCCCTGCACATATTATATTTATTCTTAAAAAAAATATATATATTTTTTTATCCAACTATAAGGGGTGAATTTTTACTCATAACTAACTCATAAATTGAAAATTATTTAAGAGCTATTATTCTGGATATATCTCCTCCTGAGCTTGCTAGTTTATCGTTCTCTCTGTGCGTGCTGAAATACATAACATGGTACTTCTACACAACCCTGGCTCTGTGAATAGGAACACAAACAAAGGGGTGCAGACCGCACCACACAACAATATTCTAGCCTCAACAATGTTTGTGGGGCAAAGCTTCTGAGGGAGCACCTGTATGGCATTGAAGAGAGAGCCGCATTTGTTTTAGATTTTTCGTTTGAATTTAGTAAGCCTTCTCGAGAAATACTTATTACACCTTTACGCATTCTTACTGGAGAAAAAGTGACCTGTTTTGCTTCTTTGATAGAAAATTAACTGTCTGGTGTGGTTAAAACTCTGTACCGATACTATTGCTTCATCACTACGAATGGCACTGCCCCTTCTCATAAACCGCCTTGGCTGACCGGCACAACTTTGGCCTAAAATAGAGAACTGCTGAGATGTCTGCACCTGTCTGGATCCCTGAAAAGACTCCGTGTCTGGAAGTCATTATGGAGAGAAGACTGGTAGGCTAGTATAGCAGGGCTTTGCATGCACAGGTCCGCGTGGCCCACAGACCCAGCGCAGTGAAAATATGCTCACAACAGCATAAGCTTCGACATGGGCTCGATGCAGAAGCATAAATCGGCCTTTAGATATGTAAACGTTTGTGATCGTTGCGCTAATCATTTCACCTGATCTAAACACCTATGAATGGAGACACTCATTAGAGCAGGTCACAATTAGTGGCGATGGGTGTAGCATGTTTTAAGGCTCATTTTGGATGTTTAAAAATGGGTCTGACGGCAACTGTATAGTTGAGCAACATGACACTTAATTTATGACCATTTTCAGATAAAGGAGATTTGTCAGCCCTTCGGTAGCACCACCATGTGTCACCTCCTTAAAACAGGAATCCAGTTCACAAGCCAGAACAAAAATGGACCGCTATGAAGTCAGATGTAATGGCCTACCCTAGGATAATTCTCATTCTCCAAAAAGAGTCTCATCACATTACAGGGAGTTTTGCTGCTTTGCCACTTAATTTCTATAAGGAACATACACAAAGCTGCGGGGTGACAGGTGATCAAGAAGTTGTTGGTTCGAACCCCGCTGAACTCCTGTTCAGTGTGACAGACAAGGCGTGCCAAACAGTGCTTGGCATCAAAGCCTAATTTTAGTACCCCCTCAAGGATATGTCCTTGTATTGGCAATAAAAAAACACATGACAATATATAACATGTGTCTTGACTTTAGGAGTTCTTAGATTTATGGTCTGATTGCTTGAGTCTGTCGCTTGGTGGCGCTTCAAGGAATTCACATTTAATAACGTTATAAACGTAAAGACAAATTGACAGAGGAACTTAAAACGCTGCAGAGATTTAATGCATGCTTATGGCTTCACTGAAGAAATTGGACTGTGTCCTAATCTTTAGACTCCAAAGTGTTTAGGACCCACATTTCAGTCCTTGACCCAGGACATTGATCTCTAGGTCATCTCATCTTTTCGATCAGCAGCATAAAATGTAGCGTTGTGTTTTGGTGTTTGTTTTTAGTCTGGCTTGCTATCCTGTCATTTGGAACCTAAGTTTCATATGAAACGTAACCCTTGCGGTTGATGCCATTATTTCAAAAACATTGTTTTGGTATACAGCTCTGAAATCAGTCGGTCACACTGCGAGAGAAGCGAGCGCTAAGATTATAGGATAGCTTTGGCCCGTATCGTGTGTGCAACGCCCCAACTGTGCGTCTTTACACAAGTGCAGACTCAGTGCTATGCCGGCTCTCGTGACAGTTGCTATGTTGAAGGAAACCTAAGCTGTGCTCCACAACATGTCCTTATGTGCGCCTGGCATGAAGGATTCATGCTAGTGTGTTCAGACAGCTTGACCCAGCAGGCTGTCTCTGATCTTCAGAGATGGTGAGAAGCTTGTGAGATATGCTCTCAGAAAACCATGGTCTCATTTTAGTTAATTGAGTTTGTTATTTTTTTTCACTGAAGAAGAATCTAGAAAAATGACATCTTCCTTCTTTCTAGTAGCTACAAACCACATCTAGTCTGCATCTCCCAAACCCCACACTGATTGCGCAGTGTGTTTCACTTCCCCCACTCTTAATTTCACCCCCTCGATTGGTGTCAATTGTACAGTTTCCCCTGTTATCTGTCTTTATTTTTAAATCTCGCTTGAGTCAACATGTCTGTTGGCTAGCTAGGCAGCATGCAGCGGCGTTGTTATGCAATGTGTGTCAACAAGATTCCCAGCAGGGCTCAGCTTTAGACCATTAAGCTGCATACTAAATGCTTGTGTCTCGGGACCCCAGAGTCCCGCATTATGTGCGCCCGTCTATCACAAGGGACTGTCTTGTAAGAGGAGGGGTAGAAGGCTGCAAGCTGTAGGGAAAGGAGGAGCGGAGAGGAATGCCGGCCCTCTCATGAGCTGTCGGAGCACCTCGGGCCAAAGGTTGAGGTGCGTTCAAAAACGTTGAGCGTTTGTGGCGAACGTCTTTTCTTTTAGAACTTTTACATTTGAACATTTTGCAATGTTTAAATCTAACCATTAACAAAACAAACATTTGATTTAAACCATACCCCCCTAGTCCAGTTAGCCGAGAACTACCTCCTCAGACTGTTTGTGTGTGTGTATGTGTGTTCGCAAACCTTTGCAGTGAACTCAAAGCAAACGGAAAACTGTTTGTTCCGCAGACGCTCACCTTTGTTTGCCAATTTGAATGCAGCGCTAGTTTCAACCATATCTCATGTCCCAATCGGGTCTCTCCAAAATCAGTGTGTCCCTTATTAATGGGCAATCTGACATTTTGTCCCACTGTGTATATAGCTCTCCCCAAAAACACAAAGGTCACCCCGATTTGATGTTTGGAAACAGTTTTCAGCTGACTGAAGGGTTGCTTGTGTCCTCGTGTTTGAAACCAAAACAGTTTGATTGAAACCAAAAACATTGTTGTTTATCCACCAGCCGCACAATAATCATCTCTTTAAGGATCCAGAACTGCTATTACTTGCCAAACCCTAGAAGGACATTGTTTTTGTCAAGGCAATAGATAAGTTCTCTCAATTACTTTACAGTTACAGTAAGTTAGAACTGTATTTACTGTACCATACTATGCAGGTTAACAGTCAAATCCAGTGGCTGGGTAACTGGGTTGCTATGGTTGCAGGGCTGGAAGGCGGGGTGGGGTGGGGAAGGGGGGTGTAAATCCACAGTCTTTCTTGTGCTCCAGCTTTGCGGGCCAGTAAGAAACTTGGCATTGGTGGCGCGTAGAATCACGCTGAATGAAGCCGCGCTGCTTTGGTCCAGAGAATACGGTGCGCCTCCTCCTAAACAGCCTACGTTTGGCCTTAGGCAGGTTCTTTCGAGGGACTGTGGACTGGGGCGTTATCTGAAAACTGCTGAAACTGAAAACACAGCTTGAGTTAAAGGTGGAGTCAGGGAGTCTGGAGAAATATTGTTGATATTTGAACTAACATAAAAAAACACCTCCCCCTTCCATGCCATAGGGTGCTCCCTCAGAAGCTCTGCCCCCCACATTGGAAACACATTGCCAAGGTTGGGATAGTGTGGTGTGTCTGCACCACTTTGTGTTCCCACTTCCAGAGCCAGGCTGTGTGGAAACACCAGATTCTTTTTTTCAACATGCGCACACACACACACACACACACACGCGCACACGCACGTAGAACGGACAGCTAGTGGGCCGTGAGGAGACACTATTGCAGGCTAAATGCTAATACAATTTTTGTCAAATTCAACATGAATCTCCTTGCATTTTGCTAGCTTATATTGATACACATTTCTATGTGTGCATTCTGTGAGGCGCTGCTGCAGAGGACTATGGAGCCACACTGTTTTGATTTGAGCTAACTAGTAAGAATGACTGACCTAGTGTAGAAAGGGACAACGTCATATATATATATATATTAGTGCTTACAGGTGACCACCACTGTGTTAGATACACAGGGTAGTGCTCACAGGTGAACTCAAGGTAATGAAGGGGTTTATTTAACCAACAGCAGGAACAGAACTACAATACTAAACCAAGGACAATAGACAGGAGGAGCACCATTAAGGGCAGTCCATTGGACAGCAACAAAGAGGGCCAGGTGAAACTCATTAGACAAGGCAAACCAAGACACAGGCTGTGAATCACGGGGACCAGCTCAATGAACAGAGAGCTGCTGACGAGGCTAACAGACAGGGAGCGAACACAGAAAACAGGCTGTAAAGTGGGGATGGAGACAGGCGGACAATGAGGCCGATCAGGGTGTGACAGTAACACAAGCTCGTGCTTTGAGCTAAAGTGTACGGCCATGAGAGAATTGTGTGTTGGGAACAATGGGAACATGCATATGAATGTTTTATAATCGCATTATTATGTAACTGCAACCACATTGCCCTAATTTAATTTTCCCAGTCACATCTCACTCTACAGACTAATGGCTCTTTCCGATAGGTCGTGCCGAGCGCCACACTCACCTCTGGGTGGGGTGCGGATATCTCCGAGCTTTGAGTTATTTGGCCTCGCTAGACTACTGGGGGTTTACAGTCCCTAAGCCCCGGACACACTGCAAACGGTCCGCTCGTCACCCATCGCTTTGTTAGCTGAATATTGGTGGCTTGTTTACAGTCCAGGCCCTGGTTGCCTAGGTATCCCCCGCTCAGATCTTTCCCACTAGTCAGTCTGTCAGCCAACGATGTCCTTAGCTCCCACTGGTATTCGCTTCAGTCTCATCGTCTGGGGTTGAGATTAGTTTAATTTGGTACCCGCCACTTTGCGTCGCCGACCGCTATGCCAACCGCTATGTCGCCCGTCGTCGCTTCAAGTCGCTGAATCACAGACTTTCAGCTGTCTCTTGTGCCATCGCTGCCCGCCGCTGCTAGCCGCTGCTAGTCGCTATGTCGCTGCTAGCCGCTGCTAGCCGCTGCTAGCCGCTGCTACTCGCTATGTCGCTACTAGGCGCTGCTAGCCGCTGCTAGTTGCTGCTAGCCGCTGCTAGGTGCTGCTACTCGCTGCTAGTCGCTATGTCGCTACTAGGCGCTGCTAGCCGCTGCTACTCGCTGCTACTCGCTATGTCGCTACTAGGCGCTGCTAGCCGCTGCTAGTTGCTGCTAGCCGCTGCTAGGCACTGCTACTCGCTGCTAGTCGCTATGTCGCTGCTAGCCTCTGCTAGCCGCTGCTACTCGTTGCTACTCGCTGCTACTCGCTATGTCGCTGCTAGCCGCTGCTAGTCGCTGCTAGTTGCTGCTAGCCGCTGCTAGTTGCTGCTAGTTGCTGCTAGCCGCTGCTAGCCGCTGCTAGTTGCTGCTAGCTGCTGCTAGTTGCTGCTAGCTGCTGCTAGTTGCTGCTAGGCGCTGCTAGGCGCTTGCAGTGCGCCCGGCCAGGGCTTTACTGCAGCTATACTTGTATGTTGTCATGTTGTCTTGTCCATTATTACCCTGTTGTCCCCTGTAGACCGGTGTGTCTCCTACTCTGTTATCTCTGTCTGCAGGCGTGCTGGAGGACGAGGACGTTCAGGCCATGATGCGCGGCTCCAGCATGGTGAAGGTGCGAGGCAGCTGGCAGAAGAGCCGCAGCATGAGGCTGCTGGAGGACGGAGTCACCGTCTGGTGCGAGAGCAGCAAGAGGACCAGGGCTAGGGAGCAGCAGACCTGTAGGTGGCCCAGGGAGGGTGTGTGGTGGTGGGGCAGCAGAGCTGTAGGCGAGGGGGTGGTGGGGAGAAGAGGACCAGGGCCAGGGAGCAGAAGACCTGTAGGTGGCCCAGGGAGGGTGTGTGGGGGTGGGGCAGCAGAGCTGTAGGCGAGGGGGGGGTGGGGAGGA
>JAODUH010000023.1:564961-577063 GCA_027564835.1 Typhlichthys subterraneus | reverse complement strand
TTCATATTCATAAAGCAAACATTTCTAAGAGTCGTCCTAATTTTATATTGTTTTTGGTGGAATTTAATTTGTTTATTAAGTCCTTGAAAATGACAAAAAACTAAAAAGCCTCACATACTTTACAAATACTGTATATGAAGAATTGTGTGGTAAGTAATTTAATTCTTATATTATATATTTTCTTTGTATTGCATTTAATGGTATTTTGTCATGTATGGGTATTGTCTAGCTGATGTAATATCTGAATAATTCAATGTTGTATGTTTAATAAAAAAATAAAAAATTGCCCACTTTTTATAAAATATCGCAATATATATATTGTGCATCGGTATTCAACCAAAATATATCTGGATATTATTTTTGGTCCATATCGCCCAGCCCTACTTATAAACGACATAATGGTACAGTATACAGCTTAGAAATGAAAGAAGGGGATATAATGCCAGCACACTGTTAACAGAACAACGCAATTCTTTTTAGCTTCCTTGAAAGATGCCATTATTTCTCTGAGACTGTGCACTGACCTTGACTTTTTAGTGAAATGCTCTCTGTTTGATGGTGGAGGAAGCAGGAGAAAAAAAAGAGAAATAAAAGTATATACTACTGTATATAAACACATACACACACACAAAAACACATTATCTACACACATTTTCTTTTTAGTCCACATGAGGAATAAAAATGAAATGTACTCTAACACCCAAGCAAATACAGCAACCACTATAAAATCCAATGCATTTTATACATCTGAAATGGATTATATCAAATCTTAACACTAATGCCTTGGGAGTGTGTTTGCATTTTTGTCACACTATTTATGTTTTCATCTGGTTAGACATTTCCAGCCTTTGACTGCCAAGTCATGCAGCATTACGAGATACCATTCAAATTAGTGCCTCCCGTTCAAACACCGTGGCAATGGGACAGCTTTACACCCTAATGGCTACACTGATGAGCGGTTAAGCGCCAAGATGGAATAAAAACCGTTGGACCCAGTTACACAGACGCCTTCGTCTCATGGCCACTTGGCCAACAGCCCTTGACTGTGGCAGTTTGGAGGGTACTGCATTATTTTTAGATATGTTAAACACAGTGTCTGTTCCTGCCTGTGTTGTTTGAGTGTTACAGTGTGCACATTGTGAATGATGAATACATACAATGTACAAGGGACAGAGTTAAATTAGAGGCTTAGAGAATATCAGAAGGCGACGGAAAAGAGACCTAGATGAGTGCACCACATTCGATCAGAAGCTAAGTGGCTGCATTGATCCCAGAACTTCATCAAGAGCTTTTATTGAACAGTGAGTGGAAGGGAACTCTGTTGACTCCCTTTGCGCGTTCAACCGACCAAGGACATATAGCGACCATTTTGGCTTTGATGCAGCAGACCATTGTGTTAAAAAAATAAAATAAAGCAATGCTCGTGACCGTTTTACTTGTATTCTTTAAATATTTAGTTTCACATTAATATGGTGAGCGCTATAAATGTGGTAAATGCTTTCTTACATAGTTAATAGTTCACCTTGTTATCAATGACCTCTTAATCAAACAACGTTCAAAGAATTACTCCATGTCAAGGTACAGTAGTCATCAATGAAATACACGACCGCACTGATTAATAGCTCTAATAGCTCTACTCACCTCAATATGAGTTTGTGGTTTCAAAAATCAATGGCACAGAAAACTGACAGCATTTCACAATGTCACCATAAAGGTGGATATTAACTGAATTATCTTAGTTCAATGAATTGAACTTCATGAACTGATTAAATATTTTGTTTGACAGCCCCCTGCTTGCAGATTACACTCAGTGAGCTTCTTGTTTTTGCAGGCCAAACAGATGAGTCTTATTTCTCCCAGCACAAAGTGCTACTATGCTATTCTGGGGCCGAGTATGGTAGTCCATTACTCAAATTGGAGACACAGATACAGATTCGCACCACTGATCCAGATGTCAGAGGCTTTTACCAAAAAAACCTAATGCGATTCTGCCCTCGACGAAGACCCTGTGCATTTTGTGCAAACACAATCAGTCCCAGCGATTGCCATTGCCGGGCCCCTCGTTATTTAAAGATAAACAGCCAAATGTAACGGACGACTCCATGCCTATTATGCTCCGTGATAAGAATCAGAATGATTTCCTTTACAACCTGCCATTTGCTACTATGCTGTGAAAAGAAGCCCTGTCTGTTAACCTTCTGCTGTTGAGGTTGAGTAGGGTTCCAAATCACTGTAATGTCCCTGCTTGGGAGAGATTTCCCTCAATTTACCTTGTTACATCCATACCGTGTTTGTTCCTCATTCTGACTTCAAAGGTGGGTATTTGCATAGAGGTGGCACCCCGTACACAATGGACAATTTAGATTTTTCTTTGGCTCTTAACGCAATAACGATCGCTCTAGCTCAGAACCTGGTATCTTTCGCAGACAGCTAAGCCATTCACTACACGGTGGGTCTGGTCGTTGGGGAAGATGGGGTTTGTTCGGTCCACCCCGCTGGTCCTGGATGTTGGGAGAAGGCTTAGGGTATCCCCTGCAGGGGCACCGAAAACCTGGTCATATTTATCTCTGGCTTCACACTACCTCCAGGATGGCTGTGTGACCTCTGAAGTGACCAGGGTTTCCAGACTATAATCTCAGGGAACAATGAGCTGACAGCAACAGCCGGGCGGGGCCAGGCTAGCGTTACCCAACCCCTGCTTGGTGAAAACCAGCCCTGCGCCCGCACAGACGAGAGAGGAACAAAAACACAGGGACAGCACTCATCGAAGGACCAGCTGCGGGGCTAAATGAGGGCCATTCATCATTGTAAACTGATTTAAGT
Source organism: Typhlichthys subterraneus (assembly GCA_027564835.1). Taxonomy (NCBI): domain Eukaryota; kingdom Metazoa; phylum Chordata; class Actinopteri; order Percopsiformes; family Amblyopsidae; genus Typhlichthys; species Typhlichthys subterraneus. Next base: position 574,240 of record JAODUH010000023.1, on the reverse strand, counting down.
CACTGAATGCATATGCTGATGCAGTTGATCAGCTGATTAGCTTGATAATGCCCCAAAACACCAGGACGCCTCCATTACGGATCTGATTTAGAGGGAACAATCTGATATATCTTTCAGCGCCAGGAAGAAAGATCAATGTGTCTATTACGTTGTACGAAACGGCAGCAGTGAGGTCTGCGTGAAGAAATCAGTACAACGAGCATCAGCAGGTTTATTTATTGCCACAAACAGCGAAGATAAACAACCTCGTTTAATATGCATCGCCGCATTGTTTTGCACTATAATCATCCAGGCGCAGAGGAAGTGGCCTTTTTTTTTTTTTTTTTTTTTTTACGAGCTGTTTTAAGGTTTCGGGCGGTTTTGAGGCGGTTTTGAGGCGGTTTTGAGGCTCTTGCTAGGCTAAACTCTAGCAAAGGGGGTGAAGTCTCCAACCCTGCCATTTCATCTCCATATATAGTCAGACAGCTTGAACCACAGAAGCCAGGGCAGACTGCCTGTCTGGCTCTGGACTGGGTGTGGTCCGCCATGCGAGCAGACAGTGGGCAGGGGGGAGAATGGAGTGCAGCAGGACGGTGGAGGGAGAAAGCGAGAAAGTCGTTTGAACCGAGGCACTTTCATTTCAGCCGTCTATTGTTTATTTTAATGGTCCTGTCAAGCGCGGCCTTAATATAGAACTGCATACTCGCCCTTTTCCGAGTCATACCAATCTAGTAACGTGGATATTGTAATGTTAACATTCCTCCACAGATGGAGGGGGGAGGGCGGGCTGCATCAAACACCTGCCGCCCGGCATGATGTTCCTTCCCCTCACTGTCATCGTCACTGTCACTGCCTACTAGCATGCGGCGCTGTCATTAGCCTTGGGGATTTTGCAACTTCCCGGTCACAGGTGTACAGAGGAATACATTTGAGTACAGGGAGAGGGCGTATCAAGAAGAAACACGAGTGCCCCTCATAGAAAATCAGATCGCTACTGACAGCCACATTCACCAGTCTGTGGTGTTGGTGGGTAGAGAGAGAGAGAGAGAGAGAGAGAGAGAGAGAGAGAGAGAGAGAGAGAGAGAGCTCGCCCGCCCCCGATATGTAAAGCTTCCTAGACCAGACGATACATTCCAAGCACATACTGTACATACTGCACGCACACACACATACAAACAGGCGCATACATATCTTTGCATTGTACAGCCACACAGAATCGTAAATCGCAGACTGAGATGATGTAAAATGAGAATTAAGTAGGCTTTCTCCTTTCCCAAGACATGGGTTGACTCCGGGGAAATGGCAGCCTTCATAAACTATTACTGTAATCATTTAGGTGCCAAATCTCCCCACGCCACCTCTGATAGCATTTCGTTACACGTTGACCTAAACGTGTAACGTAAACGCAGAGCCTCCAACATGGAATGCTGGCTTTTAGCTTGGGGGAAATTTGAGTTTTTTAAAAGCAGCATAGGGTCTGGTGTTTGTGTGCCCAGACAAAACACAGTCATGTTTTGTGACTGAGTTTTGTGTGTAAGTAATGTGTTCAGTGAAATTGGCTCAGCTGTTTCCCCCACATATTTGCAACATGCAGAGGTGTGTGTAAGAGGCATCACAAATTCATTGGCTCCTGGGAGCCAGATGGAGGAGTCTAACTGGGACCAAAACCACTTATTCTCAAGGTATTATTTTCCCCCTACTAGTACTTCCACGATAGGCTGCCATTATTTATTGCCCTCCCCTTTGCCCTTGCTCTGTTTTACCCCCATCAACCCTGTCATCTTCTCAGTGTGCGTTGAGGTTTGTGGGGAAAGGCACATTTTTCTCTGCTACTCTTGTCACACATTTGATTCAGTATTCTATATTCCATATTTGTTTGAGAATCCAGTTTTCAGCCCCTGCCCTTCCCCTAAGTAATCTATCTGACTGCACAGAGGGAGCTGTGACTCCACTCTACTTTGAACCAGCTGGGGCTTCACTGCCATAGAGGACAATGATGGTCTTTCCATATGGTTGGACTGGCACGAGGGAGGGTGTACCAGACATAAGCAGTGGGCCTCGCGACCACACCGTACTGTTGTATAAACAGTCACCGTCAGGGAGTTGAGGGCGATGGGGAGTGGACACTGGGGTTGATTTGTGGCTTGAGGCGTGCTCTCCCTTATAGAGGCTCTAGCCACTGCTCAGCTAGAGCCCCGAGGAGGCTGCGGTCACCGTCCACAGCCCATTCCCTCCAACAGCTGCGGCAGTATTGTGACTCTGTCATGTCTCTGATGTCTCCGCTACGTGATCCCACGATTACGCTCACAAAGGCCTTCTCATTTTACCCCCCGAGCCTCCGTGACTCTCTTCGTATGCTCCACATTCCATATATGCAATGCTTGGCACGCGAGCCGCTACAGGCCTGCCATTCCGGCTCACCACGCCGTCTATGGCCCGGCTCATACAGCTCCCTCCCACACCCCCGTAGACACCTCCTTCCTTGGTCTCCATTCAGTAGCAGTCTAATATCAAGTTGGGGAGGCCAGCTATTTTCTATTTGTTCTATTTGTTATGTTCCCAACTCCCTTCTTGACCTCCGTCCTTCTCAACTGCCGTTCTCCCTTCCGCTTTCTTCCAGCCATCTCACTCCCAACCTCCTTTCTGTCCCTTTTCTTCGCCTCGCGTAAAGACCGGTCACCCGATAGCCTTGATGGGAGCTCTTACAACCCCCGCCGCCCTCCCTGTTTGAGACCGCACAGGGAACTTGGAACGGCACTTCATCACGAGGTCCATGGGGGAGGGGGGGGCATGCTTTCTGACACAGATGTTTCCTCTTCTCGGCCTGTGTGTTTTCCCTTCAAACATAGCTAATCCTTCTAGCAGCTTCTCCTCTGGTAGAGCTCCCTTCGTTGGTTTTACACAGGTGGTTTTTGCATTGCACTTTTTGGAATGGAAGGTGAAAACCCACAGTTTACATGGAAGTGGTGTAGAACGCATCATGGAAAGATGTACTATTCCAAATGGAACATTGCTGCTGCCTACAGCCACCTGTGTGTTTGGCACTACTTCAGGAAGAGAGGGTGAAGTTCTCACCAACATGGGTACTGATATAAATCAGCTTCCATTGACTTTCTGCTGCCTAACATAGTCAGCTCATTAAATCCACAAATGACTTGTCCAATAGACAAAAGTCTGGTTTTCAATGATAGCTGGTTAAACGATAAAACACTTTTCTTCTCTTCTCAAAATCTGGTTGTGATTGATTGTTGGTTTTGATCTTCCTGCATTGTTTATTTGCAAAAGCTCGACGGTAATAAAATATGAAACTGCCAATAGAAACCGCTGACACAGTTGTGGGAACACGAGATCAGGTCTAACAGATAAATGACTGCTCAATACTCAGCGTATCATTAATAAACATGCACAAATGCTGCTATCAATTGCTGACAAGCACTTGTGAAAAACAGTACACGCATACATATTTATTTGAGCACCTTTCGATTTTAGTATTCACTTCATGAGCTCATGTTAATATGTTTGTTTTGCCTCAGCTTTTGTTGCAATAATAATATTTCCATAATTATTTGAACAGGGCTTTTTATTTTCTTTAGGGGTACATAACTTTCATATCTAGTATTGTGCTTAAGCTTTGATGAGACACCTGTTAGTAGCTAATGAATGTTAGTCCTATGCATACTTATTACTCTGACGTCTTCCTAATGACGAAGGTTTAATTAAAACATTTTATCAGACAACAATAGGAACAGGGTGCTGTCAGTTTTTGTTTTCTTTCTTCAGCCTTTTAAAATAAACTGTGATTTAGAAGGGGGGGGGGGGGGAATACGACAGTAAAACAAAGTTAAAAGCACTCTTTTATCATTTACACACGGAAATAGCTGAAATAAAATAACCGGGACAAATGAAAAATCAATCAAAAAAGCTGTCACAGGGGCCGTTTGAGCATCGCATCAGGCATTTTAAGGGTTCGTTATCCACTTCAAAGAGCCACGTGCAATCCGCTGAGGGGGATTGGAGCATATGCATTTTGATCCATTTAGTGAATCACTAGCCAAAGCAAAAAATGTCTAACAGTTTCATTTCAGGTTCCAAATAGAACTCTGAGAACTGATGCTCTGCACCATCCCAATGGGTGAGACGTGGATTTATTATTCACGTGAATACCACACGTGAGGAATTACAAGTACAAGTACCTTCACGTCGACCATATTGGTGCGTTCCCTGTCGTATGTCGCCCTAATTGATTTGCCGCGATGTAAACCATGTGTTTCTGTTAATGTGGCTCTTTGATAAAGTTGACTGGCTCAAGCTGTTCTTTAGAGTATATGTAGCTGTTTTCTCCTGCTACTGCCTCAGGACAGCCACATTTCTGCAGCTTCAGCCAGTTCTTCCGTCGACACTTTCTGACCTGCCCGTGCAAAGGTCACCTTCCAACTGAAGAGGAATGCTGCTACTGTGGCCCCAATTTCCATCTGAACCCTCTGACCTTCTGACTCTTTAACCTCTTTGTGGGAGTACCCATCCCCCAACACACACTTCATCTTGTCTTTGAGTGATCCCCTTGTACTCCCGAGTTGAAATGCACATCCCCAGAACAACACCTCAGGTAACATGTTTAAGATGGTCTCTTAGCTTTCAGGGCATGGTTGTGGTCTTCTCATTTCAGTCCAGTAGGAGGTTGCGATTTGTCTGTTGCTGTGTTTAAACATACAGCAATCACAGCTCCAAACACATCTCCCTAAATATTGCAATTGCAGAAAAAAGCACTCGTACACCGTTGACAGCAAATAACGACAGAAAGGTCTTATTTGTTGTTGTTCTCACGTCAATTTTCTCCAAGACTAACTGAGACAAGGTTATTTTCCCCTTCTTGTGTCATAAAACACACAGGCAAAAGAAACACAGTAGATAAACAGCAGAGAATAAGTCACGACCTCTCACATAACGGTCAACGTGTAAACGAACATTCTAAAGAAGTTTCGTCAACATGTGCGTAATTAGAGGCATTACAATAATTACTAACCTAAAGTGCAAAACCGCCCGCATGCTAATCACACTAGGCAGCTTTCAACAAGGACAACAATGCTGTGAATATTAATTAGCACACAATGTGATAAATACATTGTTATTGCCAATCGGCATGGGGACGCTCTCAGACTACTGCAACGCTGGAATCCTGTCAGTGCTGATTACACAGAAACGAAGTAGGATCTCTTTGTTTGCCTCTCACTTTGATGTTAGGTTCGTGGCTGATGTGATGTGTCCTTTATGGCCCTAGACACGTGTCTCTCTAAACATCTGCATGCTTGCGGTTTGATTGAGTGCTGTGGGAATGTTTCTGACATATTTGGCCCGAGCCGCTTGGCAAGACATAAAACAGAAGGCACCTGAAAGCGGTGAGTAAAATTAGGGCTTTAGCGTGATAGCGGACCGTCGGAAATCATTGGCAGACATACACTGAAGATAGGATAGAGAGAGTGAAATCGGAGAATCGGAGTGCAAACAAATATGGAGTTGTTAGAGATTGTTAGACAGAGAGATAGTTGGAGGGAGGGTGAGAGAGAGAGAGAGAGAGACATAGAGACATTGACACGTGGAGATGATAGGACTCTAGGGTATTGGAGGAAACAGGGAAAGAGGCGCCTTAGGCTGTGCGGTTGGAGTCAGGGGCAACAGATGTGATTTAAATTAGCCTGACCCGAGGACTGCAGCCCATACGAGAAGCCAGGGAGGGCGAAGCTCAGCCCTGCAAGCCCCCCCATTCCCTCAACCCTCCTGGCACCAGCCGTCCCTCTTGTGGTGTCCTCCTCTCAATCCCTTCCACTGCCGCACACAATACTCTGGCCAGGCGCCTCTTAGCTGGGCTCCAATCAGCCCAGAATAGCAGGCAGCGGGGGCCCCGGGATGCGTAGGCTGCTGTATGGCTTAGCTCCCCTGTCGCAAGGCTCCGTTCTATAGCGCTATAGCCCACCCTTCATTAGCGAGACCTTGGCATCCGCCCGCCGCAATTAAGCTTACTTCTTCTCTGCTCAACTTTTTGGCTTTCTTTCTTTTCTTTTGCACTTTGTGTCTTGTTTCTCCAGAAGCGCACAAGCCGGACAGTTCTGCCATTCGACCTGCCCGCACAGTAACTCCCACTTGGATCATCTCGCACTGGAATTAAAATGTGACACCTTAAGCACACCGAAACGGGCGAAGGTGTTTCTTTGTTCTTCCCACGTGTCGTGGTACAGCTCTCTCATCTGTCTGTTTAGGTGTCATTGTTAGACCCCAGAAAACACCTTGTGTAGTCTCTCCTGCTTTGCTCTCATTCTGTCTGCTAATAACTCCTCTCCTTTCATCTCGTCTTCTCACCTCCCATTCGGGCGCCATTTCACGCCAGCCTCCAGTGGTTCAGCTGTCTGGTGTCTTTGTGGGCGGCACCTGTTCTCTGTCATGACCCCTGCCTGCGCTCTCCTACGCTAAGCCCCGCTTTAGCCTACATGCCTGCCATTCTGTCTTCCTGGCTCTGCATGGGGTTTTGGATGGGAATGTAATCAATAAGTCAATAGTCAGTATGTCTCTGTTGTTGAGGCTCAGGTCTAAAGTTACCTGTGAAATAGGTTTAATACTATTTGTACTGGTTTAGCATAAAAACCTTATTCATAACATTCTAATCATGTTTTTATTGGTGTTTGTATGTTGTGGCTGGTAACATTAAGTTAATTTAGAGTCGTGGTTTCGTCACACGCCCATCTGTCTATCTCTAGTCGTGCCTGGTGGGACGCACAAGGCACATATTAGCAAAATGTTCATTTACATATGGCAAGACTGTTCCTGGTAATTCAATCTATATGTAAAACATTGTCGCGATGATGCAGTGGGCCAGTGAAAGCTCAGCTAACCCATCCAGCTCGCAGCACCTGTTGTGCCGTAATTACCGGCCACAATCGCCGCACGTCGCAAAACACCAAACCTGACTCACTCCGCAGGATAAGACTGGGCAGGGCAACCGCAAATTAACCCTGTGTACGTTCTTTTCAATTGTATTATCCTCACAACGTGGCTAATGGTTTTCTTCAGGACATGAGCAAACACAAACAACTGAAACAGCTGCAGCCTTATTTGTTGGACATATGGCTATAGCCTACTTAACATGGCAGTTCTTATACATTTAATTAAATATATTATTGCATATGTGAATTGGTTTAATATACTTAACCTATACTTAACTACACCGCATTCCAAATTATTATGCAAATTGGAATTAAGTGTCATAAACATTACATATTTAGATTTTCAATCCAACTCATGGATGGTATTGTGTCTCCGGACTCTTTGGGTCACTAAAATCAATCTCAGACATCTGCGATAATTTTTCCATGTAGTTTGCCAGGTGAGCCCAATTAAAGGAAAACTACTTAAGAAGGATGTTCCACATAATTAAGCAGTATCAAGCAATATGGGGAAAAAAAAAGGATCTCTCTGCTGCGGAAAAGGATCAAATAGTGCAATGTCTTGGATAAGGTATGGAAACATTCGATATTTCACGAAAACGTAAGCGTGATCTTCGTACTGTAAAGAGATTTGTGGCCGATTCAGAACACAGACATGTTCGTGCAGAAAAATATAAAAATAATGAGGAAGGTTACTGCCAGACAAATTAATCAGATTAAGAAAGCAGTTGCTAAACTGCCATTACAAAGCTGCAAACAGGTATTTGAAGCTGCTGGTGCCTCTGGAGTCCCACAAACCTCAAGGTGTATGATCCTCCAGAGGCTTGCATTTGTGCATAAACCTACTATTCGGTCACCCCTAACCAATGCTCACAAGCAAAAACGATTGCAGTGGGCCCAGAAATACATGAAGACTAATTTACAAACAGTTTTCTTTACTGATGAGTGCTGTGCAGCCCTGGATTGTCCAGATGGGTGGAGTAGTGGATGGTTGGTGAAAGGCCACCATGTCCCAATAAGGCTGCGACGTCAGAAAGGAGGTGGCAGAGTCATGTTTTGGGCCATAATCATGGGGAGAGAGCTGGTAGGCCCCTTTAGGGTCCATGAAGGTGTGAAAATGACTTTGGCAAAATATATAGAGTTTCTGACTGACCACTTTCTTCCATGGTACAAAAAGAAGAACCGTGCCTTCCATAGAAAAATCATGTTCATGCATGACAATGCACCACCTCATGCTGCAAAGAATACCTCTGTCATTGGCTGCTATGGGCATAAAAACTCATGGTGTGGCCCCCATCCTCCCCTGTCCTCAACCCTGTTGAGAACCTTTGCAGCATCCTCAAGCAAAATATCTATGAGGGTGGGACACAGTTTGCATCAAAACAACAGCTCTGGGAGGCTATTCTGACATCCTGCAAAGAAATTCAAGAAGAAACTCTCCATAAACTCCAATGGAGTCCAATGGATGCAAAAATTGTGAAGGTGATATAAAGGGGTCCTATGTTAACATGTAACTTGCCCTGTTGATGTGTTTGATTGAAATAGCTTTTGATTTCAGTAAATATGACCTCCTAATGCTGCAAGTTCAACAAGCTACCATATTCTGTTCTTTACAAACTATAAAATATATTTCCACTCTTTTGTGCATAATAATTTGGAACAGTGCATTTTGTGTTTTCATTGGGTGGTTTGTTCAATGAAATTCGACTTATACCTAAAGGTTGATGACTTTTATACTGACTGTCATTTGCATCGACTATTTGGGAAAATATGTGTAAAATATAATTTCCATAATAATTTGGAACGCGCTGTAGTGTTGTGATACAGTACAAAATAAATACAATTGAGATACAGTGGCAAATGCCTAGCCTCGAGAGACCATCCTGATCTCGCGAGTTTAATTTTTCGGTGAGAATCATTCTGAAAAGCCTATGAATAATTTTGAATGTGTCCGAGTAGCGACTGCACTTTCCAATCATCGTTGTGATGATAGTTATACGGATGGTTTAGGTGTGCCGACAGCAGAAACGACCAGATGGTTTATCAAATAATCCACAGTTTTAATGTACGGCTCCCCAGATGGACTTGTGACAACAATTCCTCTGGCATGTCAGGTTAGCTAATGCCCTCCATACCAATACAATTATATGGAACCCCTACCCCCTCCCAACAAACACACACATTCCATTCAATTGCTAATCACATTATAATAGCGTAACGGTGCTCTACCCGATGAGCCATCATGCATGCAAGTCGTCATCATAATGTCACCATCACAACAAACCTCTGTTCACCCATGACTGACAGCCTGCTCAATCTGAATTGCCAAGCCAAACCGAAGACAACCAGAGGATTTTACAACCCC
>JAODUH010000023.1:562979-564861 GCA_027564835.1 Typhlichthys subterraneus | reverse complement strand
CCTTGGCAGTGGGGTGGCAGTAGAGGATGAGTGTAGGCTCCATTAGGTGGTCCTCTTAGGGCTCCTCTTCCTCGTCGTAACATGTGATGCTGTTTTCAGTTTAATTTCCTGTGTTCACTGCGTGCATATTGCAGATGCACGAGGGTATGGAGTGTGTAGGATGCGAACGCAGGTGATGCATACAACATGCTAGGGAATAAGAGACACATAGATATTTGGTCGCATTATAAATACAGTGAGACAAACCACCCAGTATTGAGGTAAGTTAACATCTCGTTTGCAATAAACATGATTAGATAGCTTATTAGAAAACAATTTAGCTATTAAGCTAATTGGCTAGCAGGTTGTGAATTAAATAAAATTTAGTGGTGAAACAAATGTAGGACTGAAATGATCGGTTGATTGGCTAACGGTAGCACGCTATGCGTGCGACTCTCAAGTATAAGCTTGCTTAGTTTGCAAGCCTTTAGTTTACAGCTACGTATGTTAGGCTGACCATTTTTATACTTTTGTACAGTTCCCTTCCCAAAGCCCAGAAACTGTGTTTTCATTACTCTTTAACTAGAGCCTATGTGAGATGAGTGTAATAAAGACTACAATTATAAATATGTATTTTGGTTAGACTGACCAAAATGCTAAACATAATTATTCTAATGGTTTAGAAACGATTGAATGACATTTTTAAATTGATGCAGTGACTAAAACTAGACTAAAATACTTTAGATTTTCTTATTACTAACAGACTAAAATGCCCAGACTTTTATTCAGTTAAAATACAAAGAAAATGGATACAGTTGACTAAAAATGACAAAAACTAATAACTAGAACATTTGACATAGGACTAAGTCTAAAAAAAAAAAAAAAAATAGCTGCCAAAATTAACACTATGGCCAAAATACCAATAACTTACTTCCTGCTTATGAACCAATTCAAGCTAGATTCATATTTTCCCAAACTGGAAGGTCAAAAATTATATATTGAATTATCTTTCTCCTTGTGTTCATCTTACCGTATCCTTTTACTCATTCTCTCATTTAGGGTTCATATAAGTGTGGAGGCTGTAAGGCTGGGTTCCTAGGTAATCAGACATCAGGATGTATTCCTAAGAAGTCCTGTGCAGCACTGTTTTTCAACCCCTGTGATTCCAATGCCTATTGCATCATTGAGAGAAATGGAGAAGTTGCATGTGCGGTGAGTCTGAGAGACACAGTGACAAGTTACAGTACATTCCCTTGAAACCCTTGATGGCTTAGATGTGACATTCATTTATATAGTTTTATATATATAAGTTATAAAACATATATAAACATATATATGCATATACAACAATTTAAATAAAATAATAAAAAAGGTAAGTTTTTACAAAACATGCCACATTCCTGAAGGAAATACGTTAAGGAAATACAAAAGGAAGCTGCACATTGGAGCTGAGATGCAAGAAAATTTAATTTACATGCTGTCTTCCTCAGGGTATAATACGAATGCTGCAACACACACCTTGAAGAGGTGGTAACCTAGAACTTTTACTGTTAAAAAGAGGCGTCCTGGATTTATAATCTTACAATCCTTACTCCACATGGTCTTAATGTAGAGTATGATCTTAAACCTTTCTTGTGATATCATCTTAAACCTAAACGTTTTTGAACATTGTCTGTTTTTAGAGCATATAATCGGCCATACATTACATAATAATTGTTGTGTATATTTTTTGCTCCATTAACGTCACTGTTAATCCCTGTAATTGACCTAATTGATCTACAAGCCCCGCCCCTTTCACTTGTCCTACCTATTTACTTACGGCCAGGCTACATCGACTGCGTAGCGTAGGAGGAGCGTATGCTGAAACACTACGCTTCCATATTAATCAATGGAACCGGCTACA
>JAODUH010000023.1:545479-557979 GCA_027564835.1 Typhlichthys subterraneus | reverse complement strand
ATCCTGCACTCTTGTGGGGTGGGGCGGGGGGGAAGGAGAATCCGCAGGCTGGCAACTACGAGGAGCATTTCTAAAAACATGTGTCCGATGGGGGAGGGAGGAGCACGGGATGGGGGGGTGGGGGGTACACTTTGCCGTCTAGACGCGCAGGATCTCCAGGCAGTTGTTGTAGCAGATGGCGATCCAGTCGGGCTGCGTGGACGCCCACTGGACGTTGTTGATCTCACCCTCGGCGGTGTAGGCCAAGATGGGGTCCTCGATGGCCCGGGGCATCTGCTGGATGTCCCAGATCAGGGCTTGGTGGTCATCCGCTGTGGAGGGGTGTGGGGCAGGGGACGGGGGAGGAGAAATGCTGTTAGGAGCCACTTCACAATGTCCTGGTGTTACCAGACACCATATTCATATTGTGAAAAGCGTCTGGACACGCTCCATTGGGGAGTGATAGCAGTCGTTGCCTCATTGACCAAGACGGAGGGAATGATGGAACATTGACGAAGACAAAGAAGACATTAACACATTAACCAAGATAGAAGCAGTTCTCACCGGCGGTGCAGATGTGGCACGAGGAGTGGGGCGCCCAGGCGATCCCGTTGACGCAGGCGCGATGGTTGTTCAGGCGAGCCACCGGCGTGCACGGCACGCGCACGTCCAGGATCACCACCTAGCATGCGCACACAAAGTCAAAAACACGCATAGCAAAAACCGCAGCGACCGAGTCCCGCCGGTTCCCGTGGCGTCAGGCTGGGCCACCCGTCCCCCATCCCCACTGACCTCCATGCCGTCCATGGCCATGGTGGCCAGGTAGTTGGGGTCCTGTTTGTTCCAGCAGAGGCGCAGCAGCGGGTGATGCTGGGGGTCCTCGTAGATGATGGTGCTGTGCTCCAGGTGCCGCAGGTCGAACATGCGCACCGAGCCGTCGGCGCCCACCGACGCAAACATGTCCCTGCCGCCGCCCGCACGGCTGAAGGCGATGTCGTACACCTGGCACGCACACACACCCCAGGGATTAATAGTGTTGTGTTTACTAGTCTGGCCACTAGGGGGCAGAAGGTGATTACGTACACCTACAACAGGGATTCGCACAGATTACAGGACTAGTGTGTGCATACTAATCTGGCCACTATTCTATTGATAGCGCATGTTATCATTTGGCCACTAGGAGGCAGAACCTTGAAGAGGAGGAGTGTCTAACTGCTTGTACTCGGTCCTAATCCAAACACAGCAATGTTGAACAACTCTGTTTGCAGTAGCAAGATACAGAACACCAGTTCTGCTCAGGTATTGTGCATATTTACACTACATATGGAAAAACCCAGCTGAAAACAGGCTTTAAAATGCCTACGAAAGCATGTACGTCAACAGTGAAAAATAGGAAAATAAAATATTTGATGTTTTATAGGAGCACTTTGGAAATACGTACTCCTAAAATCAACGCGCATACATACATACAACGCGCGCACTCAGTACCTCTTTATCATGGGCTATGAGCTGGGTCTTGACATGGCCAGACACCAGGTTGACCCTCCCCAACACCTGGCCAGTCTCCAGGCCCCAGATGGTGCAGGTGGTATCGATGCTAGAGGTACCTGCAAATGAAACAGAAGTCACATAATTAGTAAATAAAGCACCTGTGTGTAATCTAATATATAGAATCAATACAGCTGTTCTGTTAAGGCCTCAGAGGTTTGTAAGAGAACAAACTGCATCGGGAAGCCCAAGGAACACACCAGACAGGTCAGGGATACAGTAGTGAAGAGGTTTAAAGCAGGGTTAGGTTATAAGAAAATATACCAAGATTTGAACATCTCACGGAGCACTGTTCAATCCATCATCTGAAAATGAGAAGCGTATGGCACAACTGCAAACCTACCAGGACATGGCCGTCCACCTAAACTGTCAGGCCAGGCAAGGAGAGCATTGATCAGAGAAGCAGCCAAGAGGTGGCAAACTAACACTGCACATCACCCTGAACACACCATCTATATATAACTTTTCATTTCATAATATTGCACCACTTTGTGTTGGTCTATAAAATCCCAATAAAATAAATCTACGTTTGTGAATGCAAAATGACAAGATGTGGGGAAGTTCAAGGGGTATGAATACATTTGCAAGACACTGTGTGTGTGTGTGTGTGTGTGTGTGTGTGTGTGTGTGTGTGTGTAGCCATTAAGTCATAGCCTCACCAGACCATCCTGATCTCACCAGTTTCGGTCTAATTTCGCTGCGAGAATCAGTCTGGAACACCCAGGAATGTGTGAACGTGTCCGGGTAGCAACAGAATTTACCAGTCAGCGTCATACTGACAGTTATGAGGTCAGGGATTAAATGTGCAGTGTGGTTTAGGTGTGCTGACAGTGAAAACAATAAAATGGATCATCCAATACACGGCTCCCCAGACGGACTTGTGACTTACAATCCATCTGGCATGTCAGGTTACCTATTCCTAGTCTCATGAGACCGTTCTGATGTTGCGAGCTATGGTTTGACTTGGCTGCGAGAATCATTCTGCAACCCCTCAATTCAAAAATGTTTGTCATAAAGGCATGGCTAATTTCAACAGAAACAGGATTTCGACCTCTCTCTCATCCAACCAGTATGTCTAAAAAACTGATAGGTGGAAAACAGAACGTACAACGTACACCGTTGACATAATCTTGGGGAAATCTTTAGCCCTACCGCTGATTGGGCAGAAAGTTTCGATACTCGATACTCGCGGCAAAATGAATCTAGCGAACATATTCCTCCACAGCAAATATTCATTTCAGACAGCAATCGTCTTACCCAGCAAATTGGGATCGACCTCGTTCCAGTCAAAGGAGGTGAGCGGAGCGCAGAAGTCCGAGTTCTTGTTGTTATTCAAAAGGCATTCAAGGCGTGTCTCCGTGTCACTGACCTGAGAAGGGAATATGAAAGATCCAGGAGTGAGCTCACAATGTCATACAAGTAGTCCACAGTAATGCACTATGTGGCAAGTAAATTTCGCAGCTTTCAGCTAGTCAGTTAGCAGCTAGTCAGGTTGTAGAAGCATAAGAGACATATTATTAGTTTATTCTATTTTATAGGCTAGTAACCGACTACATAAAAGTAATGTATGAACTGTACTACTACTAAAATATATTTCTAATCATTTTAAAATGTTATTTTTTTCAACATACCCTCCAGATGCGCAGGTAGTCACCGCTAGTGGCTAGCAGATCTGGGTAGACTCCTTTGGTGTCTGGAATCCACATAATCTTTGTCGTTGGGTACGGATGATCAAACGTATTCCTGCAAATGAACTCGGAGCTCTCCTCCTCCAGACCAACCAGCTGAACCTGTGCAGAAGGACGTATAAAAACCACGACTATGTAATAATCCACAATAACACAGATCACATGTCTCAAAACAGCGCGTATGCAGCGCAGGGTAGTTAGCATTAGCAGATCAAGCTAACACAATAAGCTCTCCTAACTGTTAGCCGTTTGGGATCAGCGCAGTTTACCTTGTTGTTGTATTCTTCTACGAAGCTTCCGAGCGCCAGGCGAAAGCGTTTGTCCGGACGGACGCTCCAGTTCATCGCGTATACCGTCCATGGCGCCTCGTATTTGTAGATCTCTTTTCGCTTACCGTGCAGCGACATCCTCAACAGCAAACCTAATTCGCTAGCAAGCTACGCGAATTTGAAGCGTCGCTAGGAAATAAATTGCAATTGTTCTAGAGTTTTAGGAAAGCGTGTCAACTAATATGATCGAAATAATTGTTTAATCCAACGAATCTTTCCTAAAACTTGGATTTCTGCGCACTTTCATTAACAAAGACCACCATAGCTAGCGAGTGCTAACTTGGAAGCTAGCTGGTTGCTGCGCATGCGTGTGCGATGGAACGCTGTTGCCGTGGTTGAAAGGTAGACGCATGCAGACCAATCATACGCGTGTTAAAAAATAATCTGCAATGCACTAAAAATAAAGTCTCTTAATAAAAAATCACTACCGTGTTTTAAATTAGAAAAGTGAAGTATGAACTATTGCAATTATGTCCATGTCAACCAAAGGCTGCCGACCTCTTTTTGAGACAAAATAAAAAATATCACTTGTATTCATAATGATATCCAACCCCTCCCAAGAATGTCTGTACATAGTTGTCAACTCTTATGTTACTTCATTTCAAAGTAAGAGTATGTCTTGTATGCCCGTATCATTTCACAATATCACTTACAGACAGTATGTTGCCTTAGTTTAAAAGGCCACGTGTGAATTATGAATATGTCGATGATATTTCTAAGTATAACATTTTAAATAAAATTGAACATAATTCAGTAGTAGTTAGTTACCACAATCCAAGGATAGAAAGGTGGACGGCGCAGGGACTTCTGGGTAATTCGCCGTCAAATTTCCATCACCCAGCTCACGGTCATACTAGAGAGTTTAGCTATCGTTGCGTATTAAGTCATTCTTCAGGTAAGATAACAGCAGAATATATTTCTGGGGGGTTTGACCGTGGCGTGTTTACGTATTTAGTTTTCAAGACTATATACGGTTGCCTACCATTAACAAACGTGTTTGTGTTACTTTGCTAACACCTACATTCCAGATAGATTTCGTTAGCATGCTAATGTCAGATATCTGTAGTAAACGAATGGTGGGGGATGGGACAAAACGGGTTTAGAAATCCCAACGTTTCAGACAGGTCATGTTACTGCTATTTTAATCATACACTAGTTTATTGTGATTTAATATGCAAATGATCTAGCCATTCATCATGGGTTAGTGTAGCTAGCCGCAGTTATCTGACTAGAGAGTTTGTCGTGTGATCTGGCTGTGGCTAAATCTGACGGACTAATATTAATAAACTGCCTACATAGGCACGATCAGAGATGCTCAAATTTAATTTCACAATTTATTTATTATTTATCAGGTCCTGGTGACGTTACGATGCTGCTAGTGCTAACGATGTGTACAGTACATCAGATTAGACGAGGTCTTAATCTCATGAAATAACGACAGCGAGATGAATCCCTCATCTACCTGGGTTACCTAAGTAACCTCAGACTTTAGAGATTACTTTCTCTGAGGGCTTTGTAATGGCATACAGGAAGGGTTGCTATTTGGAGATACAAATTGTATGAGATTAAGGCATATAATCCAACAAGTGTGCATTGTCAGCAGAGATTAGCCACCACATTGAGGTGTCTATTTTAGCCACATTGTCCTTTCACTCAAAAATACAACACCAGCAATAATGCCCTAATACTATTCCCATAATACAATGTGTCACCTGTTACAAGGTATCTTATTAATTAATGAAAGCGGCCTTGTTGTAATTTTTCAGAACTAATTCGATATCCTCATTCACTTCACTTAATCTCAGTGTTTATCATAAACAATAGGAATGTATTTAAACAGGTTGTGTGTGTTTGCTTTGTATTATATGAACCTAAAATGGATTTCACTGTTCTTGTTCTACGTGGTTTTTGTCTTCTTCCTTTTCTTTATTTTATTGAAGTTTATTTTTCTGTTACCTCTAAATTCTCCCTTATTTACCTTTCCTTGTCCCTCTCTTGTCCGTCTGCTGCGGTGGTCCCAGACCGTCCCACCATGTGCAGGGTGAATCTGCTGCTGCCCGCCCTACTTCTCCTCCTGGCGCTTCCCGCCTCCAGGGGGCGCTACAACGACGACTTTGACGATGGAGATGACCTGGCCGACTTTGACGACAACGATTTTGCCGAGTTCGAGGACGTGAACGAGGACCCCGTCGCCGAGCCGACGACGACTGCACTGCCTCCCGCTCAACGTGCCGGCCCTTGGTCGCACCTAGACGACGAGGAGGAGGAGGAAGAGGATGAAGACGAAGCCACGGTCGAGCTGGAGGATGGACAGGACGGGTTCGAGGACTCCGAGACGCAGGTACGTTGTCTGTGGCCCTACAATGATTGAACACGGCTTCCTACGTCTCAAGCCTTTCGGCGTGTGTTAGCCTTTCATCCACACTCCTCCTGAAACTCCTTCCATGGTGAAGATTTTAAGAAATTTAGTTTTCAGTGTTGATGTGTAGATGGGGAAAACTGAGATTTTTACTTGTAATGTGCAACATTATCCTTATGTAAAATGAAGTGAGTTACTGCATTTTCCTGTTGATGATGTATTTGAAACAGTGCTTGTATTTATATTTTTTTAATTCATCTATTTCTCTCTTTTTTTTTTCTTTTTTTTTTAAGATAATTATAAAAACAAAAAAAAATGTATGTAGCAGCGTATGTGTGGACTAGGCTTTAATCGGGAGTGGGTATGTTAGTTTATTACTCAATCATTTGTGCTCTGTTTCTTTAGGAACAAGATATGTACAGCAAGTATGATCAAGAGGAGTTTGAGGGGATTGGAGACATGGAGAAGCCTGGTCATTCCTTGAAGGACCCCCTTATAATCCACACAGTAAGACGGACCTTTTTGTTAAGACGTAGCATGTCAGGTACTTGTTTGTTGTTATTACTGGCTTCCTGGGTCAAAAGTAGTCTTTCACTGTTGGGCTACAGGGGAAGACTACTATACTAATACCAACAGGTATTTGTTTCAGAAAACGAATGAGATTGCAATACTATATATTCATGTTTGTCATCACTTCCGACTGTGTGCCTACCATGTGTGCTCGAGGATGATATTGAGAAATGCCAGACAACAAATGAAGCCTTGTATTAGAGTAATTGTGCAGAACATAAATGGCAGTTATTGCTTTCTATCTGGCTTTTATTCCATAGCTGCCGCAATGTTACACACAGGAAGTACCCTTCTATGTGTAATGCTAGCAATCGATCAGTGTGTTGTGTGAGCTGTCCTGTCTGTCCCTCCCTCCCTCCCTGGCCTTATTATTGCAAGATGCTTTTAGTTTGGCCTTGACTCCGCCCACTCACCGCCCGGTTGTCGTGTGTGTGTGTGTGGTTGCCAGGTGCCGGCCCACCTGCAGAACAGCTGGGAGAGCTACTACATGGAGATCCTGATGGTGACGGGGCTGCTGGCTTACGTCATGAACTACATCATTGGGAAGAACAAGAATAGCCGGCTGGCCCACGCCTGGTTCAACTCCCACCGGGAGCTCCTGGAGAGCAACTTTGCTCTAGTGGGTGCGTGTGTGTGTGTGCTACGTTAAAGGGTAGTCAGCGATTTGCAAGCTAAAGGCACTAGTGGTTACAACATTAAAGGTGAGGTTGTGATTTTAAGATGAATGCACTAGTTGGTGAGCGGGTGCAACGTTAAAGGTATGTCTCCTAAGAGTTTCAGTAAGGGGCTGGTTCATAGTCTACGCCTGCGCAAATCACAGCGCTACGTGCGTATCCTCAGCACACAGAGACTGCCTTAAGCCTCTAGAGTCCTTTGCTTGTTGAGGTGTCTGTTTTAGCCCCCACCACCTTTCCCAGCATTGTTCTGTGGACAGCCTGGTAGTAACTGGGTGGGTTAGGAGGACTCTACTGGGGGTCCAGGTAAACACTGACCTCTGTCTGTGTGTCGCCCAGGGGACGATGGCACCAGCAAAGAGGCGGTTAGCACCGGGAAGCTGAACCAGGAGAACGAGCACATCTACAACCTGTGGTGCTCTGGACGCGTCTGTTGTGAGGGCATGCTGATCCAGCTCAAGGTGTGTGTGTGTGTGTGTGTGTGTGTGCACGTGTTTAAAGCCTGGTTTATGCTTCAGCGTGTCTGCGTTGTTAATGTCATGTGCGGGTGTATGCGTTGGAATTGTTTACTGCATGTGAAGCCCCACTTCAGGAGAAAGCGGCAAGTGGCGCAGTGGTAGAGCGGGGTGATGGGCGATCAAGAACTCGTTGGTTCGAACCCCGGTAACTGCTCACCAAGTGTCGAGGTGTCCTTGAGCAAGACGCCTAACCCTAACTGCTCCCGTTGGTCAGGTGTCTCCTTGCATGGCTGACATCTCCATCGGTGTGTGAATGTGTGAGTAAATGGGTGAATGTGAGGCACATAATGTAAAGCGCTTTAGATAAAGTGCTTTTTTTTTTTTTTTTTTAATAGATAAAAGCGGAAATTATGTCTGGTTAAACTGAGTGTAAACGATTGGAAATTAGCATAACAAATATTTCTTCCTCTGCCTTATAGAATACAGAATAGTAGTCTATTTATAGAAGACCGTTGTTTATTTTCGCTGAACGAATGTCAGGAAAGTCTGCTAGTCGAGTTGGTGAGCAAGGCTAGCTGTAGTCTCGGTTAATGTTTCCATATAAAAACGTTTATTTCCTGCAAATCTCTTAATTACAACAACATTGACAATGGGAATCTCTGCCCGATAGAGAATACAGACTAGTCTAGAAGACCAATGTTTGTATTTTCGCTGCACGGACGTCAGGAAAGTGTCAGGAACGCTAGTCGAGTTGGTGATCTGAAGTTAGTGAGCTCTAGCCTAGTTGTAGTCTGCATAACATTTCTTACCAGATAGTCTGAGTTACACCAACAGTGACCATACTGTTTCGATAGAAAATAGTAGTCTATTTATCAAAGACTCTGTTTGTATTTTCGCTTCCGCGAACATCAGGGAAGTCCTAGTCGAGTTTCTGAATGTTGTCACGGAATGAAAACATTTCTTTCCAGCGACACTCATAATTATACCAGAGGTAAGGTAAATGGTCTGTGCTGCATGTAGGTTACGGGCTTGCATCTCTAAGACATTTCTGCTGGATGGTGAAAACCTCCCTTTTCGCCATCCAACCAATCACCGTATGCGTGGCAGTGCGGGTGACATACACGCTTCGAGATGTTGTAGCTGGTGCACGTGGCACACGCAGCCTGGCTCTACGGGCCTGTGAATGTGTGAATGCAAGGCAACTTTCTGTGTGACCAGTGGACACTGAGGTGATGTCTTCTATCTCTACCCATGTAACACGTCCCTCTCTCATTTCCCCTTACAGTTCTTGAAGAGGCAGGACCTTCTGAACGTGCTCGCAAGAATGATGAGGCCAGTCTGTGACCAGGTGGTAAGTACACACTGCCATGACCGGCTAGGCCGGCCAGGCCAGACCAGCTCTCCCCATTCATGCCCAGAGGTGTTAGCAACAATCACGTCAGGGTCACCATCTGGTGGAGAATAATTTTCTAAACTCCATTGAAGTGTCCCAGATCGTTTGTTGAACAATTGTTTATTTAATTAATCGAAATGGTGTGAATATTATCAGGTATAAACATGTACCACAGTTGAATTGTAGTTTAAGGTTAACAACAGTGACCATAAGCAAGTAGCAATAAGCATAGAATTATTACCCAAGACACAGCCTACCATGGTATAATACACAGACAGGATAGAGTAGACAGAGCACACCCAGTCAGTTCATACAGAGAAACTTCACCAAAAAGCCTCCCCATATCAAAAATAGGCATGCTTTATATAGGAGAGAACTGGGGGCTGGCACTGTCTTAAGTTCTATTGGCTAACTTAACAGTGAGGATGAGGAGGTGAGGTAATACAGGAGATGGGAGGAAGGAAGTGAAGAACAGACATCTCAGAGTCAGCCCCACACTAGTCCTTGGCCATCTGTCAGACTGAAGTAATATTGTGTTGGGGGCTTGTGTTTTTAAGAAGTTACAACAACGGCTTGGATGCTAATGGATGGATGCAAATGGTGTAAAACACTTGCAATGTATATTGGAGGGCGGGAGGGCTTGCTGTAAGGTTGGTAGAGCCATTTTAGGCAGCCACGCGATGGCGCTGTGTTTACTGCAGACAGGTCTATTTTAGGCCGAGGTAATTCACCACAGGTGTGTGCATAGAGAGGTATACAGTTTTGACCGTGGGAGACTGGCATATTGTGACATAGGGTTTATGACCAACTTTATTGTATTGAAGATATGTTTAAAATTAAAAGGATTGGCATATCCAACGTGAAGTACCCGTGGTTGTAGGTTTATTAATTTACTTTTTTATTTATTGTTTATGTTTATTTTGTGACAAGCTAAGCCTTCTTTTCACGCGTACAAGCCAACTACAAAGTGCACCAACAAAGGTCTAAAGCTTTGTCTGGCCTAAATTAATTAGCTGTCCCCCTTTCTTCTGGGGAATGAGAATACAGTAAGAAAAGATGAAAGTATTTCTTATCTCAGGTGATCTAATTGTTCTGGGGAACTTAATTTATTGTCCTCCCAGGAGTCTGTTGTGATATGGAGATAATGCATAGCATAACCTATTAGTGTGTATATATAAGGGCTTATCTTTATTAATAACTCCTAATGAATACAGGTCATAAGGTCAGCAAGATGGCTGCCGAGTAGCCAGACCTGCCCATAAGCACATAAGTTACGCCTCTGCTGGTCTCCCTGCAGCAAATCAAGGTGACTCTGAATGACGAGGACATGGACACCTTCGTGTTCGCTCTGGGCACCAAGAAAGCCATGGCCAGGCTCCAGAAGGACATGCAGGACCTGGTAAATGCTTGGCCTGGAGGCCCACTGCCCTGCATGTTGTAGACTTCTCCCTGCTCCAACACACCTGATCCTATTGACCCATTCATTTGAATCAGGTGTGCTGGAGCAGCGAGACGTCCCCAGGAAACTGTGTGTGTGTGTGGGCGCATGATGTATCGATACTAGGGACTTGAAAATCGTTTTTGATACTCGGATGTATAGTTTGTTTGCTAGATTATTTATTTGTTTGCTTATTGCACAGCCCTAGCTTGAACCAAACCATGTATGTCCACAGAGTGAGTTCTGCAGTGACAAGCCCAAGTCGGGGGCTAAGTATGGTCTGCCGGAGTCTCTGGCGATCCTCACAGAGATGGGCGAGGTCACGGATGGCGTGATGGACAGCAAGGTCAGTCAAGGTCACTAAACAAAGGGCTACTGGCTGTAAACACTACTGCAATATATGGCTCTGGAAAGATTAAGAGGCTAGGGCTATGTATTGGCAAGAATCTTGCAATAAGATACAGGGGCCACGATCTTGTAAGCAATGCGATGTATTGAGATTTCTAATTTGTGGAAAACTCATAGCAATGATAATGTGCTACTGCAAAAAATAACACATAAACTTGCTCAGGGATTTCACCTATAAAAGACCACTGCACATGTTTTTAATTAGAATAATATAAATATTTAAATATATGAGGGGGATAAATGTATATTTAAATCAAAATTGATTTATTCTCGATACCATTTTAGAATCAGATTAACTCAGTTACTCTGATTACACTGGTCAACATCGAAGTCGTGACTGATTTTAAAAAGGCCCTAATCTGTCTATCTTAATGTTCTGAAAACGAATATAACACAACATTTTTTTATTGGCTCTCATTTTGCAATTTGACTGTCATATTCGTGTTGAGCAGATAATAATTTATAAGAAATTACTACATTTATTTCAGTAACGTGTTATGTGTTGACCAGTGTATCTTTCTTTTTTTTTCCAGAGCAAAATACTTTAACTGTTTTTCAACTGTCTTAAACTGGCTATTTTTTTTGGTCATTTCCTCCATTTAGATGGTTCATTATATTACCAGCCATGCTGAGAAGATCGAATCCATCCATTTCTCGGACCAATTTTCTGGTCTAAAAGTTATGCAAGAGTACGTACGTGTGAAATGCATGGTTAAAGAACGCCTAGTGTTGTTGACGGCAGTTGTTGTTTGGTACTGACTCATACATGTCTTCCCGTTCTCAGGGAGGGTCAGCCCTTAAAGCTGCCCGAAACAAAGAAGACGCTGCTGTTTACATTTAACGGTGACCGCTCTTTGTGCCTCGCGGCTCCTCCGCTTGATTTATTCCTCGTGTATTGGAGGGGACGCATGCTGATCTACTGTGTGTTGATGTGTGTCTACAGTGCCTGGCATGGGCAACACCTCCCCGAAAGACATGGATTCTCTGCTCCCGCTGACCAACATGGTGATCTACAGCATTGACAAGCTCAAGAAGTTCCGCCTCAACCGGGAGGTGAGCGCCCCCTTGTGTTGGGTGTACTGTATGTGTCTGTAGTCCCGTTATCGCTGGAGCGGCCAAGCTTATTTCTTATTTATGTGGGCTCCATATCTTTAATTCTGTCATGTGATCTATCACATGCCCCCTGTCAGTTTCAACACTTTCAACACACTGAATACTAAATAAAATGAATAACATAAACTGCCAACCTCAAACATGTAAGATCTCAGAATGTCGAGGGATGTGCAAGCCTTGCTTGTGCGCACATTTTTTTTCTTGTGTGTAGCTACTGTGCTGACCTCACATTACAGACATAGCTCTGCCAAACAATATAATATAAATTACATTGGAATACAATATAATAATAAGATATTATTATTAAATAATGTTAAAATAAATGCATTGGAATGAGCACTTGAATTAGCCAAATAAACCAGATCAGTTTGGCTTGATCTTGCAATATCATTTTTTTAATCTAACCTGACCAGCTGACCTAAATGCATGCACATACCTTACATACAGTTGCAAGAAAAAGTATGTTAACCCCTTGGGATTACGTGGAGTTTTGCATGAATTGGTCATAAAATGTGCTCTGAACTTCATCTAAGTCACAACAAT
>JAODUH010000023.1:529476-545311 GCA_027564835.1 Typhlichthys subterraneus | reverse complement strand
GTACCAGAGACATTATATAGAGGAGACAGACCGCTTAGAGAGTCCTCAATAGAACTCTATGGGAGAAGTACCAGAGATATTATATATAGGAGGAGAAAGGTAGAATTTCGTAACTGAATATATTTTAGTTGTAGAGCAAGAGACAATCGTCTGCTTTACAACAGCCAAACGTTCTAGGAAGTATAAACTGTGGGGGGAAAACTGCTTTTTAAACCTTAATTTGGGGCAAATGTTTTAAGCGTTTTTTTATCAAATTTTATGTACGGTTCTAGTGACTATGGAAAGTGCGCTTAGGGCTCTCTCCTTATTCATTTCAGTACGGTCTTCCTAATATCTGCTCCGGGGCATTACCAAGATGGCTGCTGAGTGGCCAAACTTGCTTATAAGAACTTGAGTAATGTGCTTTGTACTGCAATTTCTTCAAATAAGTAATGGGGCTCTTTTAGGGAACATGTTTGTTGTAAGACATACTTAATATAAAATAGTGACAAAAGGGTCAAACTCATGTCCTGTCCTCCATCACACTTGAGTCCAACCAACAAGCGAGAAACTGAACAGCGGTGTATAGAGAGCTATACGGGCGTGGTTTAGGTGTGCCGACAGCGATAGCGACCAGATGGTTCATTCAATCACCTGTCAAGTATTTGTTTTGAAAGTACCTGCCCTTTACAAAGAGTTTTAAAGGACGGCTCCCCGGATGGAGTTGTGACAACAATTAATCTGGCATGTCAGGTCAGTGCTGAAAAAATATTGCGTTAATCAAAGTAGTGAACACCGCTCACAGTGCCGCTTGGCTTCGCAATGTGTTTCGATGTGTGGAGCTTCTGAGGGAGTTTGTTTTCGAATAAAAACTATGACTAAATTTAAGATGTAATATTTGGCAGGCGAGACAGTCTTGTCACGATCGCGTTCACATTACTGCAGTGACAGATCGACAGACAACTATAATCTTTGCTCTACAGTAAGAACATCTGACATGGTAGGACAGATTGACAGAAAACCAGATTGATTCCATATGCACGCTGGTCTTCCAAAGTCAACAAATAGCCTACATTGCTAATCTGAAGTCCTTACCTTACCTTAGTTGCCTTCCAGGTTCAAATGAATGAATGAATTTGAAGGGACAAAATAACTTCGTCAAATTGTCCTACCAGGCTGAATAAAGGGTTATAGCTTGACAGTCGACTATGCTACCATACCATCTGCGTGCAACAGGCCATACCGGTTTAAATAGGAAAAACATTTTGACTAAAATGTAATGACTTTTCGTTGACTAAAACGCAAATCTAAATTCTCTTCCAAAATGAACACTGGTATTGATTTGAGCTCAGCAAGCGTTGTACAGGATGAGAGATGTAATGAAAACAATGAATGGTGCCTCTCCCCCCACCCTCCCCAACAGTCGTCAGACATCCGCCAGCGGCTCTCCACCAGCGACCTGGCGGCGCTAGCGGCCGCGGCGCAGGCCCCCGCCGCTCCCTGCCCCTCCTCCTCCTCCTCCGCCAACACCACGGAGACGGGCTACGGCGAGCAGCGCGTGCTGGACACGCCCACGGGCTCCTCCTCGGCGGGCAGCGGCACGCCCTACACCTCCCGCTCTGGGACGCCCTTCTCACAGGACTCTGGCTACGCCGGGGGCAGGTCAGTCCCTCTGAGGTCACAGGAGTAGGATTGGGGACGGGGGGGGTGGGGGTGCGGGAGATATGGCTACACTGTGCTTCTGTTCTTGACTAGGACACTTGTGACGTATTCTATTTATTTATTTATTTATTTATTTATATATATTTTTATGCTCGTTTAATATTTAAGTAGGGACCGTATTTAATGAGACATTATTATAAATTTACATCGGACCACTGTTGTAAGAGATTTAGTCATACAGACACATTTTCTTCTACAGTTCCTGATTATATTTTGTTTGTTGTTTTTGTTTTTTGCCAGGGAAAAGCATTTATCATTATGTTATCGTCCAACAGGGGGTGCAATGGTCTTTTCGCACCTTCTGCAGTAGCAGAACTGTTATGTGCTATGCCCTATACACTATGTTTCCACAATGAATGAATGCAGCTTTGCGATATCTACACAATCGTAATGCACACAGTACCCGATTCAGCACATTGTTGAAATAGTTCTCTAAACACAAATGCATACTGCAGCAGTCAAATGGGCTGAGTCATTGTACTGTACAACAAAGTGTATTCATTGTACAAACACTGCAATGAAAAACATTTTTTCATCTAGCTATACTGTGCCATACTGAAATGGACATTTTATTCATACATAAACGTTGTATGTAGTCCTAACGCTAGGCCTAGTCACCATGGTAACGCCTGTGTCCTGCAGACATGGCAGCTACGGCGGTGGGGCCCTGTCCAGCGGCTACCCCCCCCAGGACATGCTGCCCTCCTCCTCGTCCTCCTCCGCGGTCTCCTCCTCCGCCGGCGGCTACAAGGTGTCCCGCTACCCCCCTGAGGAGCCCCAGGAGCCCCCGGCCTACCACCGGGGGCGCCCTCCCCCACTGTACGGCCCCGAGCCGCCCTGCTACCCCACCTACCCCGGCCCCGCCCACCACCACCACATGCCGCCGCCCCCTTACGAGCAGGACCGCGAGCGGGAGCCAGCAGGCGGGAGCCGCTACGGCCGCCGAGCCTCCTCCTCTTCCTACCAGGAGGCCAACTCCTCTTCGAAGTACCACGCCCCCCCGCTGCCCCCCCACCACCACCATCACCACGGCGACCGGCGGGACGAGCGAGGCCACCGGCGGGACAGCCTGGGCTCGCGCCCTGCCCCCTCGTCAGCTGCAGCCGCCGAGCACGGGCACCAACGCCACCGCAACCACCACCACCGCCACGCCCGCCACGCCCGCCGCCGGAGCAGCCACGAGCCCGCACGCGACCGCGAGGCGGAGCACGGCTCCTCCCTGGACCCGCGCCACAACTCCTCCAACTCCCACCGCTCCTCGTCCAACAGCATGTCGCCGCCCTGCTCCTCCTCGTCCTCCTCCTCTTCCAAGGAGATGGCGGGGGGCGTCGCCGCCCCCCTGGCGTCGCTGCCACCCCCGTCCCACCACGACCCGCCGGCCTCCGCTCGGGGGGGCTCCTCGTCGTCGTTAACAACGCCGGGGCCGCCCGGCGCACCCCTGCCCCCGCCGCTCCCACTCCCCGTGCCCCCGCCCCCGCCTCCGCTCCCACCGGCCTCCGTCATGGCGGCGGCCGTAGCGGAGACGCTGGGCGCGCTGGACAGCCCCCCCGACCGGGAGGAGCCCTGGGCCAAGCCCCAGCGGCGGCCCAGCACGCCCCCCGGGGCCCCCACCCCCCCGCCCCCGCCGCCGGCCTCCTCCCCGCCCCTCTCCTCCTCCGCGCCCTCCGCCACCGCCCTGCCCCCCCTCCCCCGCGCGCCCACCACCACCTCCGCTCCCGCCAGCGTCGTGGTTGTTGCCGCTGGTGCCCAGACCCCGCCCTGCCGGGACTCCTCTTCCCCGGAGCCGGACTCGACCAATGAGAGCCTGCCGTTCGTGTACCACAGCAGCAGCCTGGACTCCCGCATCGAGATGCTCCTGAAGGAGCAGAAGGCCAAGTTCTCCTTCCTCGCCTTCGACGAGGAGGAGGAGGAGGTCGGGGCAGGGCTGCGGGCGGAGGAGCAAGGGAACGAGGGGGGGGAGCACGAGGGGGGAGGGGCCGACGCGGCGAAGGAGCGCGCGGGCGTTGCCGAGGGTGACCGAGACAGGAGGAAGGGGTGCAGGGTGACGACGGGGGCCGGGAGGCAGGTCAAGGGGTCCGACGGGCGCAAGAGCCCTCCCGTGATCGCGGCCGCCACGCCGTCCTCGTCCACGTACTCTCCTCGCGGCCCCGCCCCCGACGACCCCCCCCACGGCCAGACGGGCCCCGCCGCCGCTGGGCCGCCGCTAGAAGACGCTCCGCAGGTCAGCGGTGGAGAGCCGCCGAGCAGACCCTCCTACAATGGACAGAGCCAGGTAAGTCTTCACTTGTAACGCACAATAACGACTTGAGTGTGATTTCTGTTTGCCGCGTGCGTGTGCGTGTGTGTGTGTGTGTGTGATTATGCATGTGGGTACAAAGTCAGAGTATCATGCGTGCATAATGATGTGTCATATATCCTCGTGGTGATGGCCTTTTCTTTTCCTGTCAATCACACAGAGCCCAACCCTCGTGGGTTTATAAGTACTTATGTCAATACAAATGATTATTATTAGTTATATATAATATAATATATATATATTATATTTTTAAACTTTTTTCTACCATGCTTTGCTACTAAAATCTATTAAAAACAGGTTCCCTTCCTGAAGCCTTTCAGTCATCCAGCCAAAAGAAACCAGACACACTATAAACATTTTCGCTTGTGAACAGGGCAGAACAAACCAATCGACCTCATTCTCAATTTCCCCTTTGTTCACATAATGAAGTCTGCTAATGGCAATGTTCCCAATCGTAATGGTGAACATAAGGATGCTTGCCTTTTGTTAAAATTATACTCAACATAAGGTTCTACATTGTAGCCATTCTTTATTAGACAATTATGTTAAAGTTTTATCAACAGACTATTTTTCTTTACATGAGAAAACATTCGACTCCTAATCTGAATATGAAAACGAACTCTTAAGCCCAGAGATGACAATGTGAAATTTCCCAGTAAAATATATTTTTAGTTGTCTGTGTTCAGACATCTTCACAAGATCTATTCCAACGCATTTTATGTCTGTAGGAGGTTTGGAGACTCCCATCCCATATCAGCACTCATGGCTTAATCTGAAGTATATAAACGTACTATAATGCACAGTGTTCCAGTCTGTATGTTCACAGAAGTCCCAAAGAATTATAGTTCTGTACGAGTGATTACCATATTGTTTATCCTAGTGAAGCCGTGTTAATGTGAGGTCATATGGAGAAGGAAGGTGCCCTCATCCTTACAGGACGCTGTCTGCGTCACGGGAAATGCATCTCTGCGACAAGGTTATTTTAGGAAAGAGGAAGAGAGAATGCAGTGTTGAACCATTGAAAATGCACCTGCAAACCATTTATTTATGCAGCTTTACAGATTTTGCCCCCTTGCACATTTATTAAGAGAAGGGAGTCAAAATAGGCAAAACAGTTTTCCATGCTTTATTATTTGTTGGAAAGTTAAGTGCATTCTCTAAGACGTTCCTCTGTTTTTATTTTGCAGGACATGTAGGGTAAAGAAAACTAGATTAAATTTTTTTCTTCTATGTCAAATATTGGCTTATTTCTATGCAAACGCTTGAGGAAATGAGCTAGCAATTTTTTTTTTTTTTTTTTAATGAACTAGTTGGTTTTCATTTCCTTCTGCATTTCGTATCAGTTTCTCTACTGCAGATTGAAGTCTTCTACTGTGAACCTTCATGTTACATTTGTAGTGAACAAAAGCATTTGTGTTCTCTTATAGTAATTCTTCACATAATATACATTATACATTATAGCCATTCTTTGAGGCACGAGTTGTATTTGTATTTTTTTACACCATATACCTTCTTCTCTCTGTACACCAGAAACATTTGACTCCTGATCTAATGTCCATTTCTCCCGCTAGTCGCCCCCCCACTCCTCGGGCGAGGACATGGAGATCTCCGACGACGAGGGCGATGCCGAGAACACCATCACCATGGCAACACCCCACCAGCCCTCCACGCCGCCTCCGTCGGCGACGTCTCCGACCTCCCAGGCGGCGTGCTCCGGCGACCCCCCGCCCTCCTCCTCCTCCTCCTCCACCGCCATGCCCCCCCCTCCCCCGCCCATGGCCGCCTACCCGGCCCACCTGCCCCCGCCGGGCTACCCCGCCCTGCCCCCCCCGCCCCTGCCCCCCCACCACCACCATCCGGACTACGCGCCCCCGCCGCACCACCACCTGTACGACTACGCCCGCTCGGCGGAGCTGGCCAGCCAGTACGGCATGTCCTTCCAGATGCAGACGCACATGCTGAGCCGCCTGCACCAGCTGCACGCCTCCTCCTCCCCCTCCTCCACCTCCCCCTCCTCCGCCTCCCCCTCCTCCGCCCCCTCCTCCACCTCGTCCTCCGCCGCCCTGCCCCCCGCCAACGGCCACGCCCCCGCCGTGCCCGGTGACGCCCCGCCCACCGACTACCCGGGCTCCGCCTACCACCACCCCCATCTCCACCCCGCACATCTCCACCTTCACCACTCCATGCCGCCCCCGCACCACCCCTACATGGACCCCGGGGACGGCGGCGGGGTTCCCTACGACCAGGACCACCGCTACATGCCCCCGCACATGCCCTCCTACACCTACCCCCCTGACCCGCACCTCCACCACGGCCTCTGGCCCCCGCACATGCCGCCCCCGGGCTACACGTCCTACATGCCCCCCCCGGGCTACGGCGAGGGAGGGGAAGGGGGCTACGGGGCCCCCGGTGAGGAGAGCGCCACCCTGCAGGCGGAGAGCGTCCCCCACGAGGCCACGGTGCAGATGGTGCTGGCCACGCTCATCCAGGAGATGAAGAACATCATGCAGAGGGACCTCAACCGCAAGATGGTGGAGAACATCGCCTTTGCCACCTTCGATGAGTGGTGGGAGCTCAAGGAGACCAAGGCCAAGGTGAGAGTTCCTTCTCTATCTGCCATTTAATATGCTTTTAATTAATTGGTCATATTTTCCAGCGGACATTTTGATTAGCCCATATGCAATTGTACATGATTTGACCGCAACAGCCCTAATTCCAAGGGGTCATAACGTAGCCTAACTGCTTTTACAGCCCACCGGTTACATTTACAAAAAAAGGGGTGTGTGCTTGTATGTGTTGTGTTAACGTAACCGTGGCGACCGTTTCTCCCCAGCCCTTCCAGACGATGGTGCGGGGCGTGTCCGCGCTGCGGGACGAGGAGAAGAGGGAGGCAAACCGCCCACGGGAGCCCCTGGTGTCTCTGGTGGACTGGGCCAAGAGTGGTGGCGTGGAGGGCTTCTCTTTGCGAGGACCCCTGCGGCTGCCTTCGTTCAAGGTACATGCACACACACACACACATACACATGCACCAACTGTAGTTGGCTACCTTTCAGCTTTCAAGTCAAAGATTCATCCCATTTCACGTGTGGCTATACGTGGTTAAACCCAACATGTCTTGTTGTGTTCGACACGCTTGAAGACGTGTAACTCGCTGCGCTGCAAATGTCAACTCCGAGTCTACTTCAGGGAGCGGAGTTGGTGGCAACATCGAAGTGTATTGTTGGATGCTGCTAGTCTATTTACCATGAGTTCTTCAGCACAGTAATCAAACACGGTTTTAATGATTAATCATTCAAACGATAACACTAATAGTTTTTATAGTGAAACCGGTAACCGCTACTCTCCTACAGTATACAATTACAATTATTATTAATCGTATCATGCACACATGTATCGTGATACGTCAAAACCCAGCCCTAACACGTGAAACGCACAGCACCCAAAGTCCAAAGTATAGACAGTTTGAACGTCCGATCTTTCAGGTGAAGAGAAAAGAGCCGCAGGAGCTCCAAGAGGGCGACATGAAAATTCCACGACCTTCGACCCCACCAGACGAGGATGATGAAGGTTAGCAAAGCAACTGTGTGTGTGTGTGTGTGTGTGTGTGTGTGTGTTGGGGGGGGGGGCTCATGGCCACTATTGCTTAGATCAGTTGTTCTCAAACTGCGGGTGGGGACACCCTGGGGGTCACAAGATGATTTTCATTTTAAAATTGCATAGTTTAAACATAATTGTTAGTAGTTTATACATTAGTTTGATGTATTCTGCTACTAGCCTGTATCAAAATACTATCAAATACTCTTCTACCACCCCTGGGGCAAGCGTGGGTTATTTTGGGGGGGGTTGTGATCTGAAACGTTTGACAACCCCTGTCTTAGATTATAGTCTGGAAACCCTGTTTGCACGGCCACACTGGATGGCTGCTCAATAGGTGTAATGACGTCCAGTGTGTGCTTCTAAATGGTGTTAGAGCTAGACGAGGAGATGCACACCGTTGTATCAACACCTGTTGGTGAAAGGCTGCTCCAATAGTTTAAAAAGCTCTACGCCCAGTAGGAGACACTTTCCATTTGCGTCTAAGCCCTGATCACCAGGTGCATTGTGGGTCTGGTTCCCCCAGACTACAGGGTGTCTTGGTGGGTCTGGACCCCCCAGGCTACAGGGTGTCTTGGTGGGTCCCTTAACCCTTAAACCCTCTCTGCTGCCTTGCAGGCGGGCGGCGGCACGAGACGGACAGGCGCGGTGCCGAGAGGGGTGGCAAGCGCAGGAAGAAGAAGCCTCGCAACCGCAAACCGTGGGAGCTGGACAGTGAGGGGGAGGAGACGTCGGATGGGTCCTCCACAGAGAAGGTATGTGAGGAGGGGGCATTTGTGTGTGTGTGTGTGTGTGTGTGGAGTTTGGAGTTGTTGTTGAGGTTCTACACATCTTCATGTTCCGGATTATTATATGCAGGATGTTTCAAAATGATGGACCCAGTTTGCCACCACAAATCGCCCATGAATGAAACTCTTACCGCTTAAAAGAAAAGGGTATAGTGTTTACTTAATACAACTAACTGTAACTCATTGCATTGTTGCGTAACTTGTTGTGTAATTGTAACGTGTCGCCATAGTGAAATTATACCTCTGTGACATTGGGTCCATCATTTTGAAACACCCTGTATACGTTTTGGTTCTGGAGAGATGGATATCATCCAAAAGGCTTATGAATCAGTATTATTGGAGAATCAAGGCCGTGCCACTTATAGTATCAGACCAGACAACTGAAAACCATTACCCATTGTGTTGGCTAGAGGGCAGCACCTGGTCATGCTCTACTGCTGTCTCTGTTCTGCTCTGTGCCTTAAAGGTGTAATCAGCTATTGTAAGATAATTGTACGCTAATGCACTTTTTCTCTTATTTCGCTATCTTACTCTTCTCTGTGTGTGTTGGAAAAATAAGCTAGTATGTCTACACAGCCCTGGCTCAGTAAATGTGAACATAAACAATGTGGCGAACACCGCTCGCAGTAACGATGCCGCTTGGCTTTGTGATGCGTTTCAATGTGTCTGTGGGAGGGGGCTTCTGAGGTAGTTGGATTTGATCTTGAAGCTAGCGTTCCTGAGACGCCTGCCTTTTAACCAGCCTGTTTGTGGCCCGCAGGAGGACGACGATGAGCTGGAGGGAAGCGAAAAGGAGTCGGATGGTAAATCCCCGCACAGTATTTGCCTGCGTGTGTGTGTGTGTGTGGGTGTGCACGTGTTTATTTGTGTGTGCGCGTATTAGCTAAACCCTTCAAACGTCGTTGTCTGCACCCTCATTTTCAGAAGGGGCTTTCAGTGACGACGAGAGCTTGTCGTCGTCCTCCGAGGGCTCCTCCACTACCACGTCCTCTTCATCCTCCTCCTCCTCTGAAGACGAGGAGAAGGAGGAGGGGGAGAGGCTGGACACCGACGAACCGGACAGCATGGACGAGTCCACCATGGACAGCACCGTTCTGGACAGCAGGTACTGGGTCGCCCGAGCTCTAACGCGCCCCTGTGGTTGTTGTTCATCAACTGACAAAAAGACCCTCGGACCCTCTTAGCGACTTTATTTCTAAAAAGCAAATCGCCCAGCCCTAATGTAGGCTATCGTAGCGATTTGAAGTCAACTCTTTCAATGAGACATGATTTGTGGAACAATGGTTCTGAAATATCACAGACCGCAATGCCTACAAGTGGTGCAGTGAGGCAAACGCTCACAGATTCCAATCCAAATGCATGATGTGACTTGCACAGTACTACCGGGTAATACCACAGCAGGGTAAATAAAAGAAAAAACCCTGCAGGTATGTACATGGTTGACTGAAGGAACCAACGGTCTGTGCAAAGCAATGGGGCAGTCCACGGATTTAGGCGCTGCTTACTTCAGCCTCCACAGCAAAATGGCGTCAGTGACACGCCCACTTAAGAGACGGGAAGCGTTCCATTTTTGATTCCAGTGAAATAAAATTACTTGTTATTGAAATGTCTTTGATCCCGTTTTCCACTTTCATGGCCTCCACTAACCTGCCGTTTCCTCCAGGAGGAACCCAACAGCTGCTGTGTCAAAGGTCAAATCAGGTGAGTCATTAACGGCAACACAAACTGCCAGTTTGCCATGACGCAAGTGGAACGTGTGTGTAAACGTGCTGCGTGTCTCACGGCTTTCCTCCTAGGAGACGCCGCGGACGGCAAGGCCCCGGCGGCGCCCGCCAAGCGGCCGCCCTCGCCCCCGCTACCTCGTCCCCCCTCCCCGGTGGTCCTGGTGCCCCCGCTCAAGAAGCGCCGGAAGACCGTGTCCTTCTCTACTGAGGACGGCGACAGCAAGGCGCCCGACGCCGCGCTCCCCTCCCCGCTCCCCCCTGCCGTCGTCCAACCCCCCGCCCCCCCTGCTGCCACCACCGGGGGCATCCAGCTGCTCCCCTTCGCCTCCAAGCCGGGCGAGGGCAATGCCCTCATCGTGCCCCCGCCCGGCCGCGCCACGCTCCCCGAGGAGCCTCCGAGGAGGAGCCACGCCTTGCCGCCGCCGCCCGTCCCCGCCACGTCCGCCCGCTCGCCTGGGCGCCGTCCGGCCGCCAAGGACACGCCCAGGCCGCCGGCCCCGGCCCCGCCCCCCCCTCCCCAACCCATCATGGTGTGCCGCACGGTGCAGAACCTCCCCTTGGACCACGCCTCCATGTGCAGGATAGCGTTTGAGGAGGCCCCGCCCCCTCCTCCTTCTCCGACGGCCCCCGTCCCGACCAAGCGGCCCCGCGGCCGCCCCCGGGCACCCGCCCTGCCCGCTGGGGAGGCCCCCTGCGGGGACGAGGCTCCTGAGCAGCGGCCGAGGCTCCGGGAGCAACCAGGTGACCTGTCGGTGCTGGCCGACGTGGCGCTGGCGACGGGCCCGGACGGCGAGGGCGACTCGGAGGAGACGGAGACGTCGGACGAGGCGGAGGAGCAGCGCATGGAGGAGGAGCTGTTCCTGTCCGCCGAGCCGCTGGCGTTGCTGATGCACGCCGAGGGCGTGGCGGCGCTGAGCGAGCACAACTACTCCCGTCCGCCGGCGCTGCTGGCGCCCGTCCCCCGCAGGACCCCCCTCAGGCCGGACGCCGCCGTCCTGCTCCCCGCCGACCTCAACAACGGCATCTCCGGGGTGCTGGAGGCGCCGGAGGAGGTGGTCGGGGAGGCCGCCATTGCCGCCGCCGCCGCCGCTCTGGCTGACGCCGCCGCCGCCGCCAAGCCCTCCAGGAGGAAGGGGGCGCTGCAGCTGCACAGGGACAAGAGCAAGAGCAGGAGGCGGCGGAGCAGGGACAAGGAGAACGTGGAGGTGCAGAAGGAGCGGCCCGGCAAGAGGAAGAGGAAGCTTGAGGTACGTGGGAGGCCGGGTTCTCGTCAGCGTTGGCGCAGGCTGTGGTTCTAGGTACAGCCCCAGGTTACTGTAAGCAGCCGCTGCTTGTGAAACCAGTGTTGCAAACAGCTCGGTTACAGTGTGTGTGTGTGTGCGTGTGTGTGTGTGTACACATACACACACGCACACGTTTGTTTGTTTGTTGATCAGGGACAATGCACATTAATAATACATAAGTGTGCCAGAATTAGGCAACGGCTATTTTACATCCGCTGTCCCTGGACTGGTGGTTAAAAAGTCAATCAATTTAACTGTAAATAATATACAAATCCAATCCAATAAACAAAAAAATTTAAATTATAAACACATGAAAATAGGCACACACAAAAAACACCAGAAATAAAGCTAATACAACAACCTAAGAGACAATAAAGAAATGTAAATGTATATTTATCAGTCAAATTTAGTATTTTTTCATGTTTTGTTATTTTAGCTCAGGTTTCAAGCATTAGTGATAGGACTTCAGCTAACGTCCTTCTCATACGGACACTGTCTGATCGATATGGTGGGAAGTATAGAGTGGCATGAGTTCAGTATCATGAACACAATTAATTTTATTATGTTTTAATAATCGTATTACTAAAATTATTCTAATACTTAAAATGAAATGATAATTAAAGCTCACACACAAAAGAGGTGGGGAGCGGGGATACAAAGCTGTTTTGAAATTACCGACAGTTCTTGCTTGAGGCCTATTAAGTTCAGCCTAACAAGCTGCCTTCCTTTTAAAGCATTAGTTCCGGGATCAGTTTACATTTGCTGCCTTTAGCAGACGCTTTATCCAATGAGACTTATAAATAACACATTGTTAGTGTTCTTCATGCTTCAGCAGAGGTCAGGAAGTGTAGGGACTAAAACGAGGCATAGGCAAGCGGAAAGCCTCAGATCGCCTCAGTTATCTTGATGGCCCACCGGCTGTTCCAGAGCCTTCCATGCACACCACTATTTCAGTCCATATTGGAGAGATTGAAATAACACATGCAGAATACTTTGCCAAGTGGACTTTCTGTCTAGCCTTTCTGTGGCCTCTTGAATGTCTACTTTTATTTTAACAGGGAAAACAGACCTACCTGGATCTCGTTTTAGGCGGTGCCCTGTGTAAACATGTTGCACATGCACAGTTAAACTTATAAAAACAAGTAAAACAACATTAAAATATATTCAACATAAAATGTGAATACATACTCTATGTATTAAGTAAGTGGAGCTTTCAAGTGGACATCTAGTAACTTCTGAGCAGTCACCAGATGGTTTTAAACAGGGTTGGATCGAATACACCTGTTATGATTTTCTATCACTTGTGGACATCCTATTTTCTTTATGGCTGTTGACCACCCAAAGTATTTTCATGTAATGTAAATGTTTTTATATATCATCCCCCATAAATAAGATTACATCCCCTCCAATAAATATAGATCACATCCCCTTATATAGATATAGATCACATCCTCTTACAGATAGATATATATATATGTATGGGTATATATATGTATATATGTATGTGTGTATATATATATATATACGTATATATGTATGTGTGTATATATATATACATATATATGTATATGTATGTGTGTATATATATGTATATATGTATGTGTGTATATATATGTATATATATGTTTATGTGTGTATGTTTATGTATATATGTGTATATGTGTATATATGTATGTGTGTATATATGTGTATATGTATATATGTGTATATATGTATGTGTATATATATATGACCCTACATGCATGTATAGATCACATGTATAGATCACATGTATAGATCACATCCCCATATGTCCATGCAGCATGTTGTAAGTTGTGTGTCTTTGAACGCACGAGGATCCCCTCCAGACTCTGTCCCTTCTGACTGCCCCCTCCCCCCCACCATCCAGGACTCTGACCTGGAGGAGGAGGTGGATGTGGAGGAGCTGGAGTCCGGGGAGCTGTCCAGCACGGACAGCGAGGAGGACGAGGGGGTGGAGGCCGTGAGGAAGAGCGAGCGCCTGTTCTTGCAGGAGGCTGGCGTGACGTCGGCGGCGGGGCGACACTGGCGCAAGCCCGTCCCCGCGACAACGCCGCCGCCGGCGACAGAGCCGTCGGCCCCTCCGCCGTTGCCGGCCGTGAAGTACGAGCTGCGCAGCGAGTTTGAGCAGATGACCATCCTGTACGACATCTGGAACTCGGGCCTGGACCACGAGGACCTGGCTCTGCTGCGGACCACCTATGAGAAGCTGCTGCAGGACGACCACAGCACCGACTGGCTCAACGACACGCACTGGGTCGGCCACACCGATATCCTTTTGGCTTGATTCACGCCGCGTGAGAGCCACGTGGCTTTCTCTGCTGCTGGTGTCATTGCCTCGCCTCGCCTCGCCTCCTGGAGGCCTGGTGACCTTTAGCTTCACTTCATGTTACACAAGGGATGGATATTACTCAAACAGAAGTAGTTGTTTCACTACTAATACTACTACTATTACGGTTCCATCAGACAGTATAGGCAGAACTACATTAATACTACTGTTGTTCCACCAGACAGTATAGGCAGAACTACATTAATACTACTGTTGTTCCATCAGACAGTATAGGCAGAACTACATTACTACTACAACTGCCCACATATAAGGTTGGGAAGTGTTTACTTTTTGTTGACTTCCTGTAGCTATAGGAAAAATGGTCTAAAGCGGAAAGTAGCAACAGTATGTACAAATTTACCCAAAAAAAAGCTTTTATTGCCATTTAACCTCTATTGAATACCTGCATTTAGAGAGTGGGTAATTTGCTAGTGTGTCATTGTGCAAACTTTATCACAACCTGGAAAGCTAACTCTTTTATCGTCTCTTATCTAGCTTATCCTGCCTCATCCTTTAGTCACTGATTGATTTAGTAGCCTGTTAGAAGCACAGTGCCCAAGGTTGTTACGTCAGAAGCGAGTTTCTGCAGAACTAAATCATATATATATATACACACACACACGCGCAAATAATATACATGATATGCAGCCGTGGGAAAAAAAATTAAGGGGCCACTGCAGCATTTTCAGATTTATACATTTTTAACTGTGATTTACATGTAAAATACTTATTTTTAGATCTACATTTATATTTATATGGCCTTTTGAGCAAATTCCCAATACAAGGTGCTAGTACTTATATAGGCGCGCCTCCCCGTATCTAATCAGCGGGGTGACTCATTAGCTAAAGTTGTTGGCCTTGACCATTCGGCCTGCACTTACCAACATGCCAAACCCACGTCGCAAGAAGAAGAACAGCAGCGCCGGCGGCAACCAGCTGCGGGAGCACACCACGGGGTGCGCCCGCAGCGAGGGCTACTACGCCATCAGCCGCAAGGAGAAGGACGTTTACTTGGACCTGGACCTGCCGGAGCAGGTCCTCCTGGAGGCAGAGAACCTGGACATCATGGTACGCTAATGCCGGCTCATGCTAGTACGCTAATGCCGGCTCATGCTAGCACGCTAACGCTGACTGGTACGCTAATGCCAGCTCAAGCTAGTACGCTAATGCCGGCTCATGCTAGCACGCTAACGCTGACTGGTACGCTAATGCCGGCTCATGCTAGTACGCTAACGCCGGCTGGTATGCTAACGCCGGTTCATGCTAATACGCTACGCCAGCTGATACGCTAACGCCAGTTCATGCTAGTACGCTAACGCCAGCTGATACGCTAATGCCAGCTCAAGCTAGTACGCTAATGCCGGCTCATGCTAGCACGCTAACGCTGACTGGTACGCTAATGCCGGCTCATGCTAGCACGCTAACGCTGACTGGTACGCTAATGCCGGCTCATGCTAGCACGCTAACGCTGACTGGTACGCTAATGCCGGTTCATGCTAGTACGCTAACGCCAGCTGATACGCTAACGCCAGTTCATGCTAGTACGCCAACGCCAGCTGATACGCTAACGCCAGTTCATGCTAGTACGCCAACGCCAGCTGATACTCTAACGCCAACTCATGCTAGTGTGCTAACGCCAGCTGGTACACTAACGCTGGTTCATGCTAGTACGCTAACGCCAGCTGATACGCTAATGCCGGAATAACCATTCATGTTCAAGGTATAGTCAGCTATTGCAAGCTAATTGTAAGCTAATACACTTTTTGTCAAACAAATATCTCGTTGCATTTCGCTAGCTTACCGTTCTCTGTGCGTGCTGAAAAAATGTGCCAGTACTTCTACACATCCCTGACTCTGTAAATAGGAACATAAACAAAGTGGTGAACTCCGCTCACAACAATAATGCCGCTTGGCTGTGCAAAGCGTTTCAATGTGGGGCGGAGCTTCTGAGTGAGTTTGTTTTGATTTGAGCTCAAAGTTGGCAAGCGTTCTGGAGACTGACTGAGCCTGCTTTTAATATGCATGTGGGGTGTTTAAGTAACTCTGCCTCTTCCCAAAACACAGTCAGCCTGCCTGCCCTGTTTGGGGGGGGGGGGGGGGGG
>JAODUH010000023.1:513624-528346 GCA_027564835.1 Typhlichthys subterraneus | reverse complement strand
CAGCCTGACTGCCATGTTAACCCCCCCCCCCCCCCCAAGCATCCACACATCCGTTACTACAACCAAAAAGTGTTTACCTTGTCCTTGAGCTCTGTCTGCTCCATTGTGTCTTCACAGTAGCCAGGGATGTGGTCTGGCTTGGGCTTACGTAGGTGTGTAAATGGTACATAGAGGTCCAGTGTTTAGAACAGACATGTTTTGTCTATGTTCTGCATTCAGTCAGCCCCCGCAAAGCATCAGTTCTTATCTCTAGCCTCCAAGTCAGGGTTGTACCAACTTAACCTCGCTCGTGCAGCGGTTCATATCTGAGCTGCACTTCTAAGGCGAACGTTTGCGAACATGTTACAGTATGAGTTCACGGTGAACCTTTGGGGGAACACACACACACTGTGTGAGGAGGTCATTCTCTTTAAACACACATGGACACCGGACTAAGGGTTTCAGTTTATATCTAACAATTTGGAGTGTTAAGGCCTACACAAAGCGGTCACATTCAAATGTTTTTAAGAAAGATTGTGTTTCGATCGAACGCACCTCTGTTTCTACGTGCTATGTTAGCACCCAGGCCACCCATACAAGTGCATACACATACACACCAACCGTTAGCTTACTTATGAACAGTTTCCCTGCAAGTGTTTAATGTCCGATGTGGTCATCGAGTTATGTAGTTGACATGTTGTGCATGTCAATCAAGTAGGCGGGTCTTAAAGGCTGGCTCTGTGAGACTAGATAACTAGAAACAGTGCAGGCCTAGTCCCTTTCAGCAGCTAGGGTTCTATTTAGGAAGAGCCTTCAGTGACCCCTCTGCGACCTCTCTCCTGCCAGGGCACCAACCGGCTGCTGTCGGAGAGACGCAGCGAGCAGCGGCGCCTGCTTACCGTTATCGGCACCCCGGCTGTCATGGACTCAGATCTGCTCAAGCTCAACCAGCTGAAGGTACGTCTGACTGGCTGTACAGCTCCTCTGTGATAACAGCAGCCAACTGCTTTAGTGCCTTTCCCATCTTAACGCGACTGTGCGTGCATGTGTTCAGCCAGGGGTGGAGGAGGGTGTGGGGGGTAGAGAACGTGTGTCTGAGAGCCATAGGGGGAGGAGTAGAGATGCGGGGGCTTTTGTATACACTGGCTGTAGTGTAAACCCAGTGTTTTTGTAGCCGGTTTCATAACAGGTTCAGTTCCAGGCCAAATCAAGGAGTATACCTTTTTTCTTATTTGTAAAGGATATTTCTGGCCTGTCCGGGCGTTGACGTGTGTTGTTGCATTCCTTTGGCGTTCCCTTGGCGTTCCCACAGCGTGTGTGTGTGTGTGTCGTCCTGTCCACACAGTTCCGTAAAAAGAAGCTGCGCTTCGGACGCAGCAGGATCCACGAGTGGGGACTGTTCGCCATGGAGCCCATCGCCGCCGACGAGATGGTGATCGAGTACGTGGGCCAGAACATCCGACAGGTATGAACGGTGTGGTATCCACTGGTGTGGAAGGAGCTCCAGCATGGCCCTCCCAGTAAATGTTAAATGGACTACATTTTTCTATAGCGCTTTTCCGACCTACCGGCCACTCAAAGCGCTGTACAGCATAGCCTCACATTCACCCATTCAACCAGTGAATTTTGAACCAGTGTCTTCTGGATCACCTGTAACCCACACTACCACCTGTGTATGGGGAAGAAGCTTGGGTTTGCCTTTAGGTTATTTAGCAGACACTTTTATCCAAAGTGAGTCAAGCCGTGATGACTTAGAGCCGTGATGACCCATACGGACGCTGTATGCTTTAGGACTACAATACAGCATTCATTCTGCATGGGCAAGATAACAAAACCGTCCGTCTGGCCCACGTTATCAACAGTCTCAACCTGCAGACAGCCAGGCTGAGCGTATTCAAATCCCCTACAACCACAGTTTAATGAAGCTTGTTACAATATGACTGTAATCTGCTCCTTAAGTCGTCACTGACATATTACAGCATGGTTCTTGGTCCGTGTTGGTTTCCCAACTACAAACTACTTATTTTTTCCTTTTCTAGATGGTGGCCGACAATCGAGAGAAGCGCTACGCCCAGCAAGGCATCGGGAGTAGCTACCTGTTCCGTGTGGACCACGACACCATCATAGACGCCACAAAGTGTGGCAACCTGGCCCGCTTCATCAACCACTGCTGCACTGTGAGTTGAATCTCAGTGTAAAACACAAATAATCACCATGACGGAGGCGTTTCCATCAATTATTCCTGCTAGTTGAACTTGTTTTATCATTCTTGATACATGAGCACAAGCTTTTTTTTTTTTAATCCTCTCGGGTTAAGTTTCTACTGCTGTCACAACATGTGCTGTTGTCAAAGTTTCGATTACAGGCATAAATGCATGACGTTGCTTCTAAGTTATTTTTGTCACGCTATCTCCTAAAATACACAACGTTATTTTGCAATATGACAATGTAAGGAAGTTATATCATCCCATTACTGCATTTATGAAGCGCTTTCGCAACCTTCTGGCCACTTGAAGCGCTGTACAGTGTGACCTCACAGTCACCCACTCACACCAATGGTGATGTCAGCCATGCAAGGTGCTATCTAAGACGCTTTCCATGTGGTTTATCATTCAGCTTCCAGGTACCTGGCTAACGCACTGTTCTCCTCCTCCTCCCGTAGCCAAACTGCTACGCCAAGGTCATCACCATCGAGTCCCAGAAGAAGATTGTGATCTACTCCAAGCAGGCCATCGCCGTCAACGATGAGATCACCTACGACTACAAGTTCCCCCTGGAAGAGAACAAGATCCCCTGTCTGTGTGGAACAGAGAACTGCCGTGGGACACTCAACTAGCGGCCGCCGCGTTGGCACCTCAGACTCCACCCCTGACCCCCCTGGAAGGGAGGGCAGGGTCACACAGCTGTTCTCGCTGTAGTCCCAGAAACGCACACACTTGCACTTTTCTGACGCACGCTTTCCATTTGCTCTGCAGTTTCCGTTAGCGGAGGGAGGATGTCCCGGCTATCCTCTGGTCTGACCTTAGCTCCTCTGTCGCAGTGTTGTCTGTCTGGTCATGGTCGCTCTGAATCGTCCCATGCAGTCAGCTGCGAAAGATGTCCGCCTCTTTGTGTTGTTTGTTCGGTTTGTTCTCTAGTAGTTGAATAACTGCTCCACGCTGACAGAAACCTTTTGCATGGAAGAAGGAATGGAAACATGCCATTTTGTGACCATCAACTCATGAAATCCAGCTAGCCTGCCAGCTGCTCATAATGATACCCCCAGCACATACACGCACACCTTAACCACACATTGACACACAGAAACGGCGTGACAAAATTCAGGGTTATAACAAAAATATTAAGTTAGTTTGAACTGCGTTTGCTTTGCATTTGCAGGTTTTAGCGTAACACCATTTGGCTTGATTTGGTCTTGAAGATATGTTTTTGTATTTTAATTTGCATTTACAGTTGAACAAGCTTGAAGTATCTTACAGTAGGAGCTTTAGCATAGCATCCGCCGTCACCTCACCTGTGATGGTCACCAGCCCTGTAAAGCTTGGAACAGGTCCATTCTCCGACCCTCGAGCCAATT
Source organism: Typhlichthys subterraneus (assembly GCA_027564835.1). Lineage (NCBI taxonomy): Eukaryota > Metazoa > Chordata > Actinopteri > Percopsiformes > Amblyopsidae > Typhlichthys > Typhlichthys subterraneus. Next base: position 524,793 of record JAODUH010000023.1, on the reverse strand, counting down.
TGTGTTTTGCCACAGCCTCATATTTGTCTGACAGATTAAACTGGTGTGGATCCAGTTACTTTTAACCATTTAGATGTTAGTTTTAAGCAAGAAGTGGCGTCTTTATTTTATTTTATTGTTTAACACAGATTACATTATTTTGGTACACAGGATCAGTTAAAGTCCCTTTTTAAAATATTTTCTTCAGCCCCACTCCATTTGAAGCTATATCAAGGGTCATGCATAACCTTCTGTTCAGACAGGGTGCTTTTATTATAGGACCTTTTGTTTGTTTGTGTGTGTGTGTGTGTGTGTGTGTGTGTGTGTGTGTGTGTGTGGGAGGGAGGGAAGGATGTTTTTTTTTTACCTTTGTTGCAGAGAGAACTTTGTGTTTCCAGGCTTTCCTACCTTCCCGTACAACAGTACAAGTGTTAGTCAGTGTTTTGAAATTAATCACATTTTGGTCAGATAACGTCAGTTTCTTGGTATAATTTGCTAGCTCTAGTTATTTTCATTATGTTAAGTCAGTATATCACTTAAGTTCTTCCTATTTTGATTTGTTTATTTTTATTTTTTTTGCACCTCCAAGATACTAATTTAGATGTTTTTACAAAACAGCATGGGGAGGTATTCTCTACATGCTAATTCTAGGCTTTAATGAAAATAGCCCTCATTAATTATTTAATAACTGTACTGTGTAAACCTTCTAAGTGTAGGTGTGAAGTGTGACATGCTTTCCTCCGCCAAGTCCTGAGCTTTGAGATTAAGCTTTTTTTTCTTAATGATGGGTTTCACAGTTCACTAGTGCCACCATCCCAATTTATAGTTTTGATGGTTTTATTCCTGTCAAAAGACACTCGTTTTATTATTTTTTTATTTTTATCCCTCTCCTGAATAGGAAACTATGTAAGATATTTCTTATTGCAGCAGAAAGCCTTTCCAACTGACTCTTTATTACCAGTAGGAGGGGGGAAAAAACGAAAACTCAAAGGTAAAAAAAAAAAAAAACGACATAAATGTTCAAATAAATGTAAATATTGTAGAGGTCTGTTTCTTGTAGAAACACACTGATTCCAAGCTGTAAATATGTTTTCTTTTCCTCACTCCATATGGAGGACACATGTACATACTTTCCATTCAGTTTATTTTTTGTCTTTTTTTTTCTTTTTTTTATTGAATGATTTATTTTAATATTATTTGCAATATTTCTCTTGTATTAATGCGTTTGACCCTTTATTAATGGTGCATTAAAATATTTTTTAATTATATTCTTGTATTCCTTCTCCCCAAATCATGGAGGAACATCATCTTCCCATTATGGAAGCTACGGTAACTTTTCAGTTCTCCGGGATTCCCTAGTCTAAGACAGCTGTCAACCTCTTGATTTAATAAATATAACTGCCAGTGCCAAAGCCATTATCACCATGTTAAACTGTTTGTTTGAAGAAACTCCCAGTGAAATATGAGGTGTCCATAGTATTATTCATTATTTTCACAAAGCAACAAAATGGACATGCTGATTTTAGTTTTACACCTGAAGTACATTAACGTTTCCTGTGCTTCGTTTTCAACCTAGCGATCATGAAAGGGCAAAATATGCCATTTTTGGGGTTGACTTGCAAATATTTTTTTAATGAGTATAATATAACAATTAACCAAATTATACATCTGATGTGTCCAATTATTTGGGTATGATTGTTGGCTTGCAGTTAGGCGTTAGGCGTTGTAAAACAAAGTGCAGGGCTTGTGACTCCTCCTTAAACAGTGATGTTTAAATAGCTGGCTGCAGTGAGATGAGAACAGCTTGGGTAGTGAGAGATCTAGACCAAAACACGACCTTCTGTTAATTATACCAACCAACATGTATGACACTGAATCTGGGCTTGTCTATTTAATTACTGGGGGGTGCGGGTTTTTGGGCCGACATTTATTGCAAATACTGCTAGAGAAAGAGGACAAAATAACGGAAATCCGGCTGTTTGACAAGCAGCTTGATACGAATTTGATTGGACATAAGACAGGTAAATAAATCCATTCTCCTTTTTATGACATACCGTTTTCTTTTGGTGGGCACCCATAGCAGCTCTATACGTATATGTTATATAGAAGTACACAATGTGTTTTCTGGTTTACTTCTACCATTGAAACCCATGCAAAATGAGTAGGATATCGCTATTGCCTAACAAACTAAAATAAAAAATACAACACAAAAATACTAACACAAAATACGTCATGGCATGTGTACGAGTACTATAAAGTACTAGGACTACTGTTAAGTATTTTCTATGTATATAACATCATTAATTCTGTTGTAATAAAACACGATTACATTAATTTGACGTTATTATAGGCCTACATAGTTGCCTAGTATTTTCAAACAAGCAGGCCGTTGTATTGGCCTACAACATAAACTCAAGTCAATTTGGCAACTTTATTATTTTTAATAAATAGGAAGGAATGTTAGATTGCAAGGCAGCATTATGCCAAATTTCCACCTTCAAACCCAGTGTGCTTTATGAACCGTGATGACCCATACGGACGCTGTATGCTTTAGGACTACAATACAGCATTCATTCTGCATGGACAAGATAACAAAACACACTGTCCGTCTGTCCCACGTCATGAACAGCCTTGATGTGTTTTATCAGGTCAACCTGCAGACATTTGCACCAACGTGTTACAGTAGCACCTTGTCAGGATAAGGACTTTACACTAGAGTATCAGACTTTCGTCATTGTTCGTCCATATGTCACTCAAAGGATGTTCGTTCTAAAGTAAATGGCATGTTAGTAATGACACCTGGTAAACAATGACATGCCTTAAATATAATATTCACATTAAGGGCCACATGAACCATACATAGCTTGTTGTGCATGTCATTGTTTAGTGGAAAATGCTGTTTTCCAGCCTGCATTATTTACCACTAACACAATGGCTTGCTCCTAGAGCCGAATCACGTAGCATGAAACATAGTAACCCATAGCAGAAACACTAACCCAAGCAAAGCCAAGGAAAATGTTGCCTTGTTGTGATCCTATTGACTCAATCTGATATAACTGTAAAAGTGGACAAAAAGGGATATATTTAGTACTAGAATGAGCCCTCTGCTCCAGCCCCATAAATACAAATTTCTTTATCACAATGTGTTGACTGACAGGGTCCAGAGTACAGACCACATTATGTTCTTTTGTTTATCAAGATAAGACATGTCAAGTCATCTTTGTTGGTATACTCTAATCTGACAGTGTTTTAACGGAAATTAAAACGAGAACAACAGCTTTTATTTCTAGCCACTTTATGTTAAAAGTTTCAGAGTTCACAAAAGCTTTATTTAGTTTAACCTAACATTTTGCTTAAACATAAACTCTACAGCTTTCTGTAGATTTGGGGTGAAATTAATTATTTGGTCAAGGTTGTCACAGTGAACCAAAATGTATGCTGTTTTCATCCTCCATGAATTGACCAAACTGTTTAGTGTTACTGTAGTGTTCCATGTTTAATCCTTAATTGAAAAATACAGTATACGCTATGCATTTTCTTGTTTAAAAAAAAAAGAGAAGTCAATTTGCCTGGTGTAACCAGACCCAAAATAAACTTTGTTAATAGTATCTGGACACGCACAATTGGTTGGTAGACCTTGGGTTAAAGGTGTAGCTACTGGAGTAGCCTTTTAACCGATTTGCAACTGTTTGTATTGCTTCATCTAGCTCTAGCACCATTTCAAATCAGTCTCTTCAGACTTCCACTGTCAACACGCTCAGTCACGCAGGTCAACGATTGCGCTGCCATCCACAGTGGCTTTGCGAAGGCTGATGCAAACAGGGTTTCCATCCCATACTATAATTTCCAGTGATATAATCTAAAGCGGCGGTTGCTATCAGGTTAATGCTTGGCAGTTATAAAACAGACTATTTTGGGTGGATCAGGCTACTGGTGTCAAGACAGAATCCAAAATTTCAACTCGACTAGAATATTTCACGAGACCAATGGCCTCGAGTACTACAGCCCTGGGATAAAACCAGTGAATGCAATCTTATTAGCTGATGGCAGTCAATGATGCTAATATCGACCAATTAATCAGTGCGTCCCTAAAAATAGCGTATGGTATTGTCTCATGCCATGTTTTTCCCTCAATAATACCGGCCAATGAATCGGGTATGTCTAATCAAATTGTACTGTAGCGTCTCATGTCATGTCATGTCCATGCCTCCACCCCTCCTCAGATGGCGTAAAGGTGGTGCTTATCCAGGGAGACATCACAGACTACCCCAGCGTGTTAAAGGCTTCCCATGGGGCCAATACGGTCATTCACACCGCCAGCCTTGTAGACGTTTGGCACAGAGTCCCAGAGAAGGTGATCGATGCTGTTAACGTTAGAGGTGAGCTATCCTCGCAGAGCCAGCCTTTTACTTGCGTAAAGTCCGAGGACACAACGCTGGCTAACGGTGTCAAGATCCGCCGGCGCCTACTTGGCGTGCTGATGTATTTTGACTGACATTGACATGCATGACGACCAATCACATGTCAATGACCAATAAACTTGCACTGAGGAATCCGTAGGGGAAACCTAACGACGTAAACTGGCTATTTGCAGGTCTTGGAAATCTGTTATACAAGTAGGCTACGGTTACTACTTAAAATAAATGGAATAACTGAAACGAGCAAATAAAGCACTACACTAGCGTCTCACTGAAATTACAGATAAAGACTTGTGAGTGACAATGCTAACAGCATTAAAATCGTCTTCCTCACTTCTGGAACGTGCTGTCGAACTTAATCTTAAACTATGAACTTAAACTATGTACCAGACGTTCGGCACAGAGTTGCTTATGTGACGTAGTGCCGATGGACGGAAGAGGCTGAGACTAGTGTTGAGCTTACAGTGGTGTATGTATCAGAATGTACAGATTGTCTTATGTGACGTAGTGCTGATGGACAGAAGAGACTGAGACTAGTGTTGAGCTTACAGGGGTGCATGTATCAGACGTTCAGCACAGAGTTGTTCATGTGACATAGTGCTGATGGACGGAAGAGGCTGAGACTAGAGGTGAGCTATCCTTGACATGAAAATGAGTAAGGGATACGGATGCTGAAAGGAATCGATGGGAAGGGAAGGAACTTTGGCATACAATACAAGTGTTAGGGCTAAATTGTGTTTAGTAGGAAAGGAGCAGAGGAAACCAACTCAAAATTCCGGGCATGGCTATAATTTATTGCAGGGTGTTAACTGTGGTTCTGTGGTCTACTGTCCCTACTAGCAGTCAACTTTCAAACGTAAAATATCCAAACGGGAACCATTTATAATAAGACAGCAATTCTAAAATTCAGAATTGAATGTGCCTATCTAAATCTGATGTATTAATGGACTTCATTTATATAGCGCTTTTATCCAAAACAAAGTTGTGTGTTCGGTGGTTGAACACATAGCCTTCCAACTGCGAGCCAAACACCCAGACAACTAGACCATCCTACCCCCCAATGATTACTTGGTAGTGTTTTGGGAAGTGGTGTAGCAATACTGTGCAGTGTCTGTATCTAAATACTAGGGTAATAATATACTAAATAGTATTTATTACATACAGAATTTTCCTTTTTAAATGCTGTGACAATAATATATTGATTGTTATTGTCTGTTCAGGTCGCAGGTGTATGTATGCCAATAGGATTTTTGTTGTTGACATGCTGTTCTTCAGAGGAGGTTATCAAGGTTCAGTTTGGTCTAATCTAGTCCGGGATTCATTCGGCTGTCTGGGGAAATGCAACGTTCTGTGTGATCACGTGGGATTTGATGGAAAGGCACATTACCACATAATTCTGAGAAGACAAGCATGTCTATCCCCACGGCAGTTTGCTTTTAGTCTCATGAGAGGTATAATGATCACCGCTAAGAAAAATAAACGGACACCTTTGGCACAACCGTAGAGTACAAGAGCAAGAACCTTGTCTCCTTTATTTGCTATAACTTCTCTTTTATTATTATCTTTTGTTTTCTTTGTTTTACATGCTACTTTACTCCACCAGGTGTTTCTTGAAAGATGAGACCCATAATCTCTGTGTTTTTGAGATTAAATCAGGTTATATGAGATAGTATATTTCATATCAAACAAATCTATTGTATTTAATGAAAGCAAGCAGTACTGTAATAGAGAAATCCCAACTATGTTTTGCCAGACCATATGTTTCTTATCATAGTCCTCCTGTCCTCCTGGTTTGTCCCTGAAGGCCATCTCTCATCTGTCTGGATAACCTAGTTCCTGACTAACAATAATAGTTATCCTGGCATCTCATAACACGTTATTAGGGACCGAGAATGTGATCAAGGCCTGTGTGGAGAATGGGATTAAGTATCTGGTCTACACCAGCAGCATGGAAGTGGTTGGACCGAACGTAAGAGGAGACCCATTCATCAGGTAAAATCTAATGTTTCTTGTTCTGTTATTCGTGCTTGCATGCAGTGGTGTGTGAACCATGCGATTATCTGGATTTATTTATTTACAGTGGAAAAAAAATGTTGTTTTCATCATCAGCGAATTCACACTAAAAGACACGAACACACATTTAAATGTTTCAAATCTTTACAGAAACCATGAGAAGCGTTTAGCACAAGTATGTGTGTTTATCTGGTAGAACCACACGTAGCAGGTGTTCAGTCACAAGTATTTTTAACCGGTTTGTTATTAATAATACTTCTAATTTTACTATTTCGCTGTCCACCTAACAAAATAGGATTTGTAGTTATTAATGACATTTTATGAATACAAAATCTTTACTGTAACTTCTTTTTGGATTTCTTTCTCTACATTACTTTTACCTAAACTTTAATGTACGTTTGTGTGGATGTGTACTAGTGGTTTGAGGCTACCCCATTGGTTAGATATGAGCAGGTGCAGACAGATAAAGCCTAAGATTATGGTGGAGTCTTGGTGCTGGATACGTAGACTAAAACGAGCACAGATACAACTCTCTCTGTCTGATGCTTGCTAGCATAGCTGCTTGCTAGCATAGCTTGTAGCTGGCGCTAAACTGTTCAGGTCCAGGTTAAAGTATCTTTCATGTGGTGATAATATGTTATCAGTAGATATTTCTATATCAGTAGATATCAGTGGCCATGACACTAATGAAAACATATGCCTGTTTAAAAATTGTATGAACTGCATTAAAGCAAAAAGACCTCTCCCTTTAATGCCATAGGCCGCTTGAATTCCATAGGCCATAGGCTGCCCTTCACACACTGTAAACTCCTTGTGAATGCTAGGATGTTGGTGTGTGGTGCAGTCTGCACCACTGTGTTTGTGTTCCTATTTACCAAGTCTGTGTAGGAACACCGTTCACAACAACAATGCCGCTTGGCTTCGCAATGCGTTTCAGTGTGCGGGGGGGCGGCAATTCAGATGGATTTTGATTTGAGCTCGAAGTTAGCAAGCGTTCTCGAGAATGACTAACCCTGCCTTTAAGCATGTATGCTATGTCAACCTCCGGCAACAAGGTTAACTTTTGTGTCTCTCCAATAAGCTTATTATTGATTATTATATTGCAGTAAGCCTGGTATGCTACAATACGTGTTTACTATAGATTAGACCTACTAGGCGTGGTATTGCTCACTATGGGTGTAACATAGAACACAATGATATGTTGCTCATATACAGTACATAGAGAATGCACTGTAAATGTAATCACCTTGGGGTATTTTAGGATGGGGCAGGCCCGCACACTAACCCATCACAGTTAAAGGGACACAGAAGTGACATTTTTTATGGAGATCTTCGTTTAATTTCTCTTTTAGTCTTGGACTAGGCTTAATCCATGTCTGTGAAACCGTCCTTTAGTGACTGGAAGTATTCCAGTGGTGGAAATTAGCACTACAATGTTTGTATTTATGTAGTGCTGGTTAATGCATACACACACACATAGTAGAATACTGAAAAGCTGGTATTCCCCTAAACTGCCTTCCACTAAAGAAGTCTTGTTTTCAGACCAAGCCCTCATCCAGAGCAGGAATTTAGGATCTTGGGGGTTTGTGATGTAATCACAGGCGTCCCCTGTCTAAAGCTGATCTCGCTTGGAGTTAAGCGTGGAAACAAATGTATACTGCTATGATGCATTGCAGTCCCCTAGACACAATGTCACGTAAATTGATCCGTTTAGGCTTTTATCTTGAAGGTGCAGTAGCTTTGCACGGTATTTGTGTTTGACCATGCAAAGTTAAGTATATGTGACAGAGATGAGGCAAACAGAATTCATGTGAGCTTTCCAAAGCCCTTAATGTCCTGCCAGCCACGCGCTGAAATCATCAGCTCACACAGTGTGTGTCGCGTGTGCGTGTGTGTCGTGTGTGTGTGTGTGTGTGTGTGTGTGTGTCGTGTGTGTGTGCGTGTGTGTGCGTGCCTGTGTGTACACATTTACAGATGCAGAAATGACTCACACTGACCACCATATAACAACACTGAGAGCAATACAGAATTCTTTCTTTTATATAGCTTTTTTTTATCTTTCCACCTCTCATAACCTCATTCTTTGTCTTTCTTTCCTCTGTCCAGCTTCATGTGCCATTTCTGTGTTTTATTAGCATGACAAAAACATTTCTAAAAGAGATTCTAAAAAAAAATTAGGAAGTAAAATATCTATATTCTCTTTTCTGTCCTCCCCTGAAATGCCTGTCAATGAACCATCTGGTTTGATAAACACATTCCATGCATGCCAAATTAAAAAAATACAATCTCATCCTCTCAAACTTGACTCATTCCATTGCTGAGATGTTCTCTATCCTGTACAGAGGGAATGAAGATACGCCCTACCAAGTTCAACACACCATGCCATACCCTAAGACCAAGGCTAAGGCTGAAAGAATCGTCCTCGAAGCTAATGGCACCAAGGTACTTTGGATTTTGCGCATTTTATTTTAATAAAGAAAGCAGTTGTCTCCCTGAAGCAGCCCTGTTAATATCAAATGAGAAAAAAGTGTGCGTAGCAGGGCTATATGTTTGTCTCCCTGAAGGGCATCCTCTGCTGGTGGCTGACACTGGGTTGGGACAATGCCACATGCCCCAAAGCTACAGTATGTTCCCCGGGTTCCTAATTTCCATTAGCCAGTAATTATCGGTTTTGTCTGGTAAAATGTATTAAAATCAAAATGATACAGCTCAAATTTGCCAGTTCAAATGTCTGGTAACACTGAACTAAGAAAGCAAGAAAGACATCCTAGCTTTTTAAACATTATTTTGGGGGAAAGTCTCCAAATGTTTTAAAAAAGTTTTTATCAAATTTAACTGCCGATTGTATACATGCAGTTTTTATGTCCTGATGACTACCGAAAGGGCAGTTTTCATTTCAATACGGTCTTCCTAATAACTGCCTGAAGGCGTTTCAAAGATGGCTGCCAGTGGCAAAACCTGCCTATAAGGAGTTTGACCTAGTGGTCTGCGTGTAAAGACTGCTAGTGGAAAAGGTTGTGGGTTTGAACCCTGGAGTTGGTCTAGATGTAAGTATCCCTGAGCAAGATGCCTAAACCCTACCTGCTCTGGTTCAGTTGCTCTGCTAAATTACCTACTTGTACCAACTGGCAGGAGTCAGTTAGTTAGAGGAACACCACAGAACAAGTGGATCCGGTCTTGTCTCAAATGTATCTCAGTGTAACTTGTAATGATTAGACCAATAATCCATTGGGATGCAATGATTGGGCTTTCTGACGCATTCACCATTGGTTTGTTGATAATATTTATGTTGTCCATAAGTCCACCAATATCTTTTGTTTAGATGCGTTTACTAGTGTACCAGGTTATATAAAATGCATAGTAAAAATAGTGTCCCTTGGGTTGCGTACCTGGAGCAGTCATTCACAACATGCTTACCGGTAGTGACGTACTATGAACAAAACCGTGATAAAGTTGAAAACTCTGTGCCTCCAGTCAAGCAACACCTCCGTAGTACAACAGCGTCACCTAATAGTGTATATCAACATTAACTGGTGCCATAATGCACAAATAAAAATAATAAAACAAACCAACCAAAAAACTATAATAGATTATACAATGTGGATGCTACAGTACTGTACTGCACAACATAACTGACGAGGAGCGCAGTACAGAAGACCATGTAAATCCGTCCATAGCTGTACCGTTTGATTGCAAAATACAACCAACAGCCAAGAATAACTTTAGTGTTGGTAATGTATTATTGCCTCAGATTGTCAGAATGTCTGGGTGACATCATGTGCTGTTGACGGCGGCAATCCTTTGCCCGAACACGAAAGCTCTCGCTCTTCATATTTTGACAGTGGCATGAGAGAACTTAGCAGGGGAACTTTGCAGGGTTTGCTTCCCGTATGACTGTGTCCCTACGGTGCTACTCCGCCTTTTAAACCCCGCTTGGCCCAAGCTTGGAAATGTAATCAACTGCAGTGTCACTCCATCTGTGTGCTATTGACAGTACGTTAAAGGTGGAGTCCGCGACGCTGGAGAACGGTTGTTGTTTGGCCTCTTAAATGCCATAGGGTGCTCCCTTAGAAGCCCCGCCTCCTCAAATTTGACACACATTGCCAAGGCTACGGGATACTGTTGGTGCGGTCTGCACCGCACCACTTTGTTTGTGTTCCCGTTAACAGAGCCAGGGCTGTGTAGAAACACCAGATTAGTTGTTCAGTGCGCGTGCACACACACAGACAGAACGGGCAAGCTAGCGGACCGACCGCGGCGAGACATTTGCAGAATTTGACAATTATTACATTATTAATTATTACATTATTTTAGCACTCGCTGACTCCACCTTTAACGCTTCCTGGTGACCTTGCTCCTCCCCAGGTAAAGGGAGGCTCCTGCTTGTGCACCTGCTCCCTGAGGCCCACGGGGATCTACGGGGAGCAGCACCAGCTGATGAGGGATTTCTACAACAACGGGGTGCGCACCGGCGGTTGGATCGTTCGGGGCATCCCCCCGGACACAGAGCACGGGCGGGTCTACGCCGGTGAGCCAAAACTAAATGAAAAGCCTCAGTTGCCCAGTGACCAGTTGTCATCACTACCAAAGAGTGTGTTCATACAGGAGCTAGATGATCCACACATTATATGCATATATTTTTATATATATTTATATATACTTGTTATCGCACATTGATAATGACCGGAGACAGAGTGCGGAGATATCTACAGTATTTTGAGACCTGAACAGTGAAGAATGTATCCTTCCTAGCCAGCTG
>JAODUH010000023.1:488461-499246 GCA_027564835.1 Typhlichthys subterraneus | reverse complement strand
GCTCCCCCCCCCCCCCCCCCCCCCATGCATCTCTCAACAGTTCACACAGGGTTGATACAATGTTGCAATTGCATTGATTGTTGCACTGATTGATAAAAACACAATGAGCAGGACTGGATGCAATGTCACAAGCTTGCTTTTCCTAGCTTATGCTGCATTCACACGAAACACGGCAGGCAGCAAATCCTGATATCATTTTAGAGGACAAGAGCAAGATGATAAAATGAGGTGAGGCTGAAAGTGCCGGCAATGGTAATGGCAGGTGCAAGGTTCAATCTATCTGATAGGTTTCAATGAGGGATTTAATTTAAAGTATACTGCTGAGAATAATAATAATAATACATGTCATTTCACCTCCTGCTGAGAACAAAGGCTTAAAATGATATTCACAATATTCCTTGTTGTTCTTTGACTGTGTCCCCTGAGATGTTTTCCCTGAGATCTTCACGTCGACCTCAGCTTTCACCTGGTTAAGATCAAGTTAGGCACACAGGGTCTTGCCTCGTAGATGCCCCAGGGAGGACAGCACTTCTGCCTTCTCCAGAGCCATCTGTGCCTCCACTATATCCTGTTCAGCTTGTTTCTTAGATTTTTCTAAGAGGGGCTCAAGAGCCACATTCTTCCTGAGGAGCCGCAGATTACAGACCCCTGGGCTAGGCGCTCATGTCAAAAATCACCTGAAATGCAATTGATTATTTCTTGATGCAGTTCCTTACTATGTATGTTAATTTCTTATTTACATTCATTTAAATGGTCCAATATGTTTTCTCATGAAAACACGGTAAAAATTAGAATAAATTAGTTAGACAAATTCATATCCAAAGAGTCTTACAATGAATACAATACTGTACAGATATTGGTGTAGATGCTAACCTTATACCAATAGCATTAGCATTGGCACAGCTGCATCTACAGTAACATGAGTCATGACAACATTCCTATTGACCGCCCATGTTACGTAAGGTAATATAACTCCTTCACCATTAATCCACCAATCCTACATTTGTGTATCCAAACTTGTACTGTGTGTGATCCACGTCAACAGACCCTATGAGTTTCTCTCCTGCTTTCTTATTATTCATGAACTGTCCCTCAGTGCAGTGTAGCTGGTGGATAACAAAAGGCTTCTCAATTTCTCCCGTAGCAAGAAACAGATACTGATATAAGGATTTATGCCTTTTAAAAGGCTGGATTTCTAAGGAGTGGCTTCGGTCACCTGGGATTTTAAACTCGTTTGGAATTAGACACCGCACAAAGTGGTGATGAGTGGTTATCAGATTGGTCATCAGCGTACCAATGTTCTCCTAAAAACATTGTTAGACATGTTTGATCTTCTGATCTTCTACTGTATATCTTCAGGTTGCATTCTCCAACCTTGTTATTGAGTCATGTTGTCCTTGTCTATCTGCAGTCAGTCTATTGTTATTTAATCTTTTATCCTTTGTCAATCCTGGAATGTGGTTTAGCACTGCTGTGCTATTACAATACCAGACCTGACATTCATTACATTCAAACAGTAGCTGACCCCAGGCATATTTCAAGCATGCATGCTACAGAACTTTTAGCGATCAGCTGGTTTAGAAGCAGTCTCTAGCAGCCTCTAGTGGTCAAATAATGTATTGTATCACCTTTAGGGAGTGGTTTGATTTTCTCTGGGTATTATCAAAAAACTATCGTTGTTCCTTTACATTCTGTGATATTTTGAGCCCATAGTTTAAGCAAACATGGATATGACTATGTGTCACCCCTTTTCTTGGATCCTTTCTTGCTGTTGTACGATTCTGTATAGATAATAACAACAATAAATTATCTATTGCTTTAGATTCTAGATCAATTCAGACTATTACCCTTAGGAGATAATGTTTACATTGTCATGTTCAATTGTTAGCAAGCTAGCACCTAACATCAATTCACCTTACTTTTAAAGTAGTCTACCAATGCTTAAAATACTAATAGACAGCAATATGCTATCTATAAAACAATGAATACATGTATCATATACCACAAATGTGCAGTATCTAAACTTTTTGCATTTTTCTAATATCCTAAATTATTTAAATATATGCATAAATTATATATGTTAAAAAAATGCCATAAGAAGAACAGGAATAGGAAGAATTAATCTTATACTGCAAAAAAGAAAACATTACCATCTGTTCCTGAGAAATAGCGTACAACATTGCCAGTATTCTGACAGATGACTTCTGGTACAGCTGCACAACAGACTCATTTTAAGGGTCTTTGTTTTTATCTAGCCAACCACTGATGTAGACCACCATGGCAGAATAGTGCACCAGAGAAATGGGCCTCTGCCTTGCCTTTGACAGGCTTGGGCTTCAGGAAAGAGTTGTTTTTGCCAGCATGCTAGTCATAGATTTGTTCTCGAATGAGGCATCTGTTGGCTTTAGGAAAATGCACTCCTCCTCAAGAATAGAGAAGATGCCCATTGGCTACAGATACCAAACATTTGAAATAGCATATCTTCTCAATGAGCTAAATGCAGGCTGGCAAGTCCATGCAAAAATCATGAAACTCCCTGTCAATGCTTGGTTCAATGTTTGATCCAACACAAACGTTATGGTTGAAAAGCTGTTGCAACTTCTCATTAGTGAGGTTGATGCACAACTGCTCCAGCATATTGAACTGAAGGTGTGTGCACAATATGAAGTATCAAGGTAAATATATATTTTTTTAAACTGCTAGAAGAAAGCGATTTACATAAGTCACAGGTAAACAGCTAAATACATCAAATACCTCAAAGCCAGCAATATCTAGAATGCTGCCGAGGTTGTTTAGTATCTAGCTGCTGATTGAAACGCATCACCATTCACACCTATGTAGATGGAAAGCCACACATTCAAAATGTGTCTCAGGATTCAAAACAACTGAAGCATATGCATCACATGATTTAAGTCGGCGCCTCACCCGCTGAACATTTTGTATTTTGGGGATATACTCGTTTCAGACCTTTTCTCTGGAATTAGATATTCTTCAGCAGGTCAGCAGAGTTCAGGCCCATAAGATATTTAGCTCTACGCACAGTACAACAAGCAAAGAGGAATGTCTTCACAATACAGTCAAATTTAAGTAACAGTATACTTTTACAACAACATACTGTATTGTGACAAGCCAAACCATCAGGTTAATCTTGCTCTTAGCGTTCTTCTTGAATTTCATATTCCCATAATGCACCAGTCAGCTTGTAGATCCACTTTTTCTCATCAGCAGTGAAACCCAATATATCAATGGCGTCCTATTGTATGCAATAGACACAACATCAAATACAGGAAACTGACAAAAACGTGTAAAGTGTACAGTACTATAGTGTGTGATTTCACTGAATTACAATATATAAGCTTACATCTGTAGCCTTTAATTCCTCAGTGTCATCTGTGCTTTTCAATGAGATTTCTCTCAGCGGATGCAGGCAGTCATACGGGTTGATGGTGGTTGGTGGTGGTCAGAAGCATTATCTGAAATGGATACCGTCAGGTTATCTTCAGTGTCTGGGGTTTTGAGTCTGTGTGTGTGTGTGCACGTGTGTGTGTGCGTGTGCACGCGTGTGTGTGCGTGTGCGTGTGTGTGCGTGTGTGTGTGCGTGTGTGTCCGTGTATATTTTTTTATGTACTGTATATTGTGTGTGTGTAACCGGTGGAAGCCAGTAGCGCTCTACTGGTACTTTATCCTAGCTGGTATTTTTACTGTGTTTTTCCAGTTCTGTGTCCTAGGAATGGGCTTGTCTATTTACAATTATTGTTTTATTACTGGCTGTATTTACTTCTTTTGTTTTTATCTATAACACTGAAGCACTTTGTGCCTATTGTCTAAGAAAGGCACTATATAAATAAATGTATTTTTCTTCTTCTTCTGATCTCTTATTCTATTGTGAGGTTCACACACAAACACTGTAAAAGCAGGTCATGGTCGTTTGTACAGTCTCTCTCAAGGGTTGTGTTATGGACGTAATATATGGCAGCAGGAACCTTCAAAAAGAGGAAAAAAGCTTTATATTACAGTATAAGAATGATACAGAATACATTGTTTTTGTGATATGTAGTTGTATGTGCACGCATTCATGCACATGTGTGTGAATTTAAAACACGCTATAAGGAAACAACACCATAACCAATCAGTCCAGGCTTGCTGTAAGTAAGCTGTTAAGGTACTGTAGCTGCTCAACTGCCAACTGAAATGTCACTCTTGACTTTTGCAACACAAATTGCCCAAATAAATACAACTTAACAAATGTATTATCATAGTGTAATTCAAGCAACATAGGGCTATATATTTGAAAGACATTTAGCTTACATGTTTCAGTTTCTGCAGATGCAAGTTTACCAGTTGCTCTAAAATGTATACGGATCAATTTGCCCCGTTGATACATTTGTTTTTTTAAATAATAACAAGCATATTAGACTCAACAAAATGCTCTCTTTTCTAGACAAATTAAAAAAAAAAAATTCCTTAGAAAAGCACAGGCTGTCTTGGAGCCACTGCACTTTTATGCATTAGAGCAATTACAGTAGTTGTAGGGTTTCTCATTGTAAAGAAGCACATTGTGTTCAACAGTGAAGACAATAGGGAGGTCTGTGGGCTAATAGAACATTTGACTGCATTTGTACACTATATATACGTAGTCGGGTCATGGGGGCAGCAGCTCCAGCAGGGAATCCCTAACTTCTCTTTCCTGAGCCACATTGTCTGACTGGAGGATCCAAAGGTGTTCCCAGGCCTGTGTGGAGATGTAATCTCTCCACCTAGTCCTGGGTCTTCCCCGAGGCCTTCTCCCAGCTGGACGGGCCTGGAACACCTCCCAAGGGAGGCGCCCAGGGGGTATCCTTACTAGATGCCCGTACCACCTCAACTGGCTCCTTTCTACGCAAAGGAGCAGCGGCTCTACTCCAAGATCCTCATGGATGGCAGAGCTTCTCACCCTATCTCTAAGGGAGAAGCCAGCCACCCTCCTGAGAAAACCCATTTCGGCCGCTTGTATCCGTGATCTAGTTCTTTCGGTCATGACATATAATTAAGTAAGTCACACTACTGACCTACCATTGAGCATGAAAGCATGATAGGCACACATAGTTTGGGAAAATAGTTTCATTTACATCTCAATCTAATATGTTACCACAAGCATTTCTATAGATCCTCCATGACATATAGATAATTGATGCTGCATGCTCTTTGAATTTGAACCGCACTGCAGGCTCATGCTAGGTGGGTCAAACCATGTCCTTAATCTCATCGATCTTGGGAGGGTCCATGGGTAAAACTTGTTTCTCGTTGACCGTTAACGTGTGAAAACACATCAGCAAAATGCTATGTGATCCAGACAAAACAGGCCCTGTATCAAAGCTCTTACAAGCAGCTGACATACCCTGTCGTCACAAGTCCTCACAGCTGTGTTCAGGAGCACCTCTGCCTTGACGTAAAGCTCGCTGTCATCACTGATGAAACACGCCATCTTGCTGTCAAAAGGACAAGCCTGAGCCTCTGTCCTCTCCTTCTCTGACTTGCATAAGGACTGGGCAGCCGTCCCGGAGATGGCCATGTCACCATCTGTGCTCATCATCTCCTTCTGGAAAACAACATACAAGTGTTTTCTTCTCTTCAGCATAGAGTGGACAGTGCTTCAGAAGTGGCTAAGCATTCAATAGAATATAGCTAATTTAACCCATCTATAAAATATGTGGGCCTGATATTAAAATTGGGAATACCCACACAATACAGAACACACAGTCATTGCCATAATGCAAAGCCGAATTGTGAACTTTTGAATGGTGGAAAAAGCTCACACGATCAACTGCAGCGTCTCTTTTTACATCACACACACAATGGTGTGTGTGATGTAAAGAATATAAGGATATAAGGATCCTTCTGTGCAATATGCTGCTACAGTATGATCAGGAATTGCAGCACACACAAACATGAATAATGTACAATTTAAATTGTTGTTGTTTTCCAAATGTCATATTATGCATCTCATCATGTAAATATATTTTGTATGCACTGCTTTGAGAATTAGATGTATTATTTAATTTATGTTACTTTATACTGTCATAGAAACATAATTCCATACACACTGAGATTCCAGAGCTCCAGAGGGTTATTTCAGCAGCTAATGTATCTTGTCAAAGGCTGCTTATTTAGTAGTGTGTGTTTCTGTGGAAATAAAATAAGATTTTGTTATCCCATTTGTTTTGTTACCTATTTTGCCTTATATGGACATCAATCATGGTGCTTCTTATACTATGAACCAAAACACAACATCTGATGGGAGATTTCGAAAGGATTGATTATATTTTTAAAGGATTATTCCAAGCAGCTGGTACGGAAATGCTAGTGATCAGCTCTTGAGGGGGATATATTCCTTTAACAATGATAACATGGCAACCAGCCAATGTAAACAGTAGCCTACACATTACTTGTGAGAACTACACTTGGCATTACTTGGCTGCTATCCATCTAGAACAGGGGTGTACAAACTTTGTGGTCACGGGCCAAAAAATGATTTTCAGACTCCTCGCGGGCCAATTGTAAAGAAGACAATTGTATTTCTGAACTGAAACGTGGGTCCAAACCTAGCAGAGTGTATGTTTTCAGAATATGCCCCTATTTGGCTAGACCAGGGTTCCCCAATCCTGGTCCTAGAGGGCCGCTGGCCTGCATGTTTAAGATGTCTCCCTCCTCCAACACAGCTGATTCAAACGAATAGCTTGTTATAAGGACCCATTCATTTAAATCAGGTGTGTTGGAGGAGGGAGGCATCTCAAACATGCAGGCCAGCGGCCCTCTAGGTCCAGGATTGGGGACCACTGGTACTAGCCCCATGTAACCAGTAAAAGTCAAAGCACAAAAGTGTAGGTTTCTATCGACACAGATAAGGTGATTCAATACAGTATTTTTAAGACAAACCCGATATTCCCTTATCAAATACCTATTTCATTCATTCTCAATGAAGAAAATCGACCAGGTTTAAAAAACAATTGACCACTTTTTTCGTGCACGCTTATCAAAAGATTATATTAAAAAAGAAAAATGTCAGATATCAATATATATATTCCGTGGGATTAGCCCCTTATCGATTTTATATGTTAAAATCAGTATTAATGATATATAAAACAATTCAACGAAGATGAGGTAAAAAATATTTTAATGAATTTAACTAGCAGATTTTTGAAGGGTCATAGAAATCACACATTACACATAAACAAATTACTCACGAGCCAACACATAACGTTTTTGGTAAATATTGTAATAAACCAACTGGGTCATTATTGAATTAATGTGTATATTAACCTTGAATGAAAAGCATTATGCACGGCAAATGCGTGTGTCGTTCTCACATCGTCCACTAGAGTACAGCAACGCGCCATATGATTTTCTGTTCTTTCTTTTTTTTTCTTTTTTCTTAGCTTATCAGCTCAACGCGAGGTTGCAGTGAAAAAAATAGCCTATATTATTTATCTTATAAATAAAAAACAATACTCAGGTCGAGACGTTATAAATCGAACACAATTCTATCAGAAGGAAACAGGAACACGAGATGAAGTGATTTTCTTTGCAACCATCACGGTCAACTCAATTCACTGTCAGTGCAACTGCTAGTTCACGCACGCAGCATCAGATTGAACATGAAGTGTGATGGAGTTTGTATTTTAGGATTGTCTCCAAAACTTATGTAACTCACCCACGTTCCAATACTCAAGGTTTCATTTACGGGTAGAATTTGTCTTATCAATAATATTTTCTTTTCGACTGTCCAAGTAGTCCAGGTTAACAGATTATAATTGTGTCATAGGCTAAGGTATACACGTGCGGCCTTACAGTATTTTACACATTATAGCTAAATATGCGTATTGAACTGCTACAGGAACAGGCTTGCATGGCTAGAAGCTAGATGTTAATGTTACAACTATTTGCTACCTACACGAGCATTTAAAGCAATATAAGCAATAATATAAAACCTGCTTTATTGAAAATGTACTGTACGTATAGGTGTACTAGGCCTACAGTGTGTCAATAACATACAGTAGTCTTTCTGGTGCAGTAGCACTAATTACGACCTTTTTAGCAATGCAATATGGTTAATAATGTCTGTTAACGTTATTAATTGTTCATTCTTAATGGAAAGCTATAATGGTACAAAGAACTAATGAAATCGAATATCCATAAATCATACAGTAGCTCGTTACAATACACTGGTATGCTTTGATGTGCCAGGGCTTTCTATTTGTGTTTTATTTTGATGTCTGTCTAGCCAGCTGCTAACGGTACATATGATGGTGTTTGAAACAGTGGACATGCACTGACACACATTACATGCATGGTTGATTTGATTTATTACAAAATAAAGTGGCAAGACAAGATAGTCCATGTGTATTGTGACTATACTGCTCAGTTCCCATTGACAGTGTGAGCTTTTGTGCAGCCTGCTATGGCTGTAAACCTTGTGTCTGCCCTGGGGTGAAGAGAGGCCCCTGGCACTTGACACAAACTCAATGCCCTGCACTGTTTACAGGCCATCTTGCTTTATGGAAAATTAAGAAAAGATGCCTTGAAATATATCTCACTGTCTGAGCTGTGGCACCAGAAGTTTAACTGTTTTGACCTGTAATGTGATTCTAGAAAGAGGTTCCTGAGTTTCCTGTAAGAAGCATTTACTCACATTTCCAGTTACATCTTGACGGATAGTTTTTCTAGTGTGGAATTTGTGTGGAGCAATGGTAAGAAACGATAACTCAAATTTCTTCTTTTCTCAAACTTGTATGACAAAACACCACTAATTATAATTGAAAATGAAGTGAAAGAGTGCAATTGTACACTGTGTCACAGTTTTGTGATATACACGTGTAGATCTACTAAAATAAATAAACACTATAATCTGTTTTAATTAATGTAGTGTAAGTGTAACTTGTATTTAAATGTATATGTCTAAATGTTTACATGAGTTTATTCACATGAATTATATCTATTTTGGCAGTGGACCATAAAACACATAGGAGCTGCATCGCATCTGTTGTTAACTGATTCTGTCAGGAAGAGTTATCTCTCCTGTGCACCAAATGACCTCTGTGTGAATTTAACAGTGATATATTATAGCTCCATGATTGATGCTAAAGGCTATCAGTTACACTCACACCATTTCCAAGGCCAATTCCTTTCAAACGTGGCAAGATTAATGGTGAATCGACAAGTGTCTGTGAATCAGAGAAATGCTTTATGTTTTCTACCAACTGACAGCATCATCCCACACTGCCCTGTGAACTAATCACTCCATTAATACTCACGTTATTTCCTCTATTCCTCTAAACTATACCCCCTACAACACCCTCCCCAATATGTCTGAGGGTAGGTTATTTCACACAAGTATGCTTTACTGTAATGTCAATATCCTTATATTTTCTCCTGTCTTCGTTAAAATAAACTCTTATATAATGTTAGCACATTGTTGGTACTTAGGATTCTAGCAGTTATTTCTGGGAATTGTAATTTGTATATTAATAGATAATGTATAGCTAGATTTCCCTGATTACCAGCCAGTAAGCTAACAGAATGTTGGTTGCTTACGACAACTGTGGTGTGAGCTGTTCTATTTACAAATGATGTCAATAGTACTGTAGTTGTTTTGAAAAAGGTGTCTGCTAAATGCTGTAAATATACTTTAGCCTGTCAATTTGTATTAAACATATTGGGTGTCACAGTCAGTGATAGTATGTATCATAATGTTTTACTGAAGCATTTTAAAGCAAGACTTATTGTAGGAGGGACAATTGGTCGGTGAGAGTCGGTAGCAGTTACTGTATCAGTTTTTCTGACAGACCCAGCAGAGCTCTTAATTAGCTATGCACTGAAAATGACTAGTCAGCCAGCATTCTCAGGAGACTGACAATAACTTTTTCCACTGCAGCGATTTCTGGCCAACTGTGTATAGCAAGTAAGCCTTATGTGTCTGTTTAATAGCCTACTGTCAGTTTTGCACTCCAAAATCCTTCTGATAATAAAAAACAAACACATTGTGGTATTTGTCTTGTTTAGATGCATATTTAAATTGATGTTTACATACACAGGGAACGGGATAGCCTTGCCTACACCCAGGGATCAGCTAATGGTAACTCATGAAGCGTTGTCTATATGTATTGTAGTATGACATTGAGGTTTTGTGCATCACAAACCTGTCAGTAACAGTCCACAAGCTAATCTTGGAAAAAGATTTGACAAACATTCATACCAGTAAAATCAGTGCATTCTTAACAAGTTACAGAAATGGTTAGTCTTAAGAAAATAATGTAAACATGTTGAAATATTTCTTTGGCACAAAAATGATATTAGCATATATACAGCATGCAAAACCATATAAACATAATTGATGTACTTCTGTGTTATTCTGTTCTCTTACTACAAATACAGTGTGTCTAAAATACAGATTAAGGACATTACATTAAGTCACTAGCAATTTAGATTATATATAATAATACATTTTATATAAGGACGCCTTTCAAGACACTCAAGGACATCTTACATTACAAATACCTAATAAAATAATTTGACTGAAACAGCATACATATTAGACATAAGATACAAATAAAAGTGTGAAGTCAAGTAAAGGAGACTGAGCAGGGATTTATAATAAAAATTGGTTTGTTGTGGTCAGATATGGGGGGGGGTCAGTTATATTGTCTGGGGAATATATAAAACAGGTTGGGACCCAGGGAGTTTAAAGCAAGGCATTCAATTTAGAGTAAGGGGATAGGTAAATGAACAGATTTGACTTTCAGTTCTATT
>JAODUH010000023.1:464882-488361 GCA_027564835.1 Typhlichthys subterraneus | reverse complement strand
GCCACCCATGTGGCAGCGCACCCGACCCCCACGGTTCCTCCCACGAGTGGTGGGCCCATAGGATGGAGATGGAGGTGATGGAGGGAAATATTCATAATAACATAATAAATTATAATATGGTACATTCATAAGTCAATTCCACGTATAACCATTGTGCAACAATAGTAACTGATGGGTAGACTCTCTTTTCTCTGTTAGGCAACTTAGAAACATGTCAGCAATATCAGGTCTCCAGTGTCGCCAAGCACCTTCATTCTTGTTGTCTATTGATGCTCATGTGTTGGTTTCTTTGCAAAGATAAATAAATCACAACCTTGATGATCCACTGAGAGTCTTTATTTGTCAGAATTCCCACCATGTAGCCAGTGACCTGTTGAGAGATACAAGCTCTCCTAACAGCCTGAAAGTAGAAGCAAGACTTAGGATAGTCTTGCTTTTACCTCTTCACAGGACATAGCCACCACCTTGAACTAATATAAACTACAATATCATTGAGTTAAATAGCTAAACTGATAAAATGCATGTTTCACAAGGACATCTTAAATCGTCTTAACATTGGCATTTAGTGTGTTGCATTGGTCAGCCTCAGTTTAAGGGGCAAACTAAATTTGACCATAATCATGTTTATAGTTCCTTAGAGACTTTTGTAAGGACTTACTTTACTTTTGCTTCCACTTTGTTGTGTATAGAATTTGTTATTGGTTTTTGACAATATGACACAAAACATACAATTACTGGCTTCATTGTCAATGCAAAGGTTGCTGTTGTTGTTGCATGTTATACCAAAGCTCTGAATATTGACATGGTTATTTTACAGCATGATAGATTAACCCTTAATTTACTTTATCTGTGCCTCCAACATTTCCACCAGCCCCATAACTTCAAAGAAGAGGCAATCTAATGTACGTCCTCTAATTGCTCTCATTTTAAATGTCAACCATTTATTTTTTACACATATGTACACCGGCCATTATAAATGAATGTCTGAGTCCTCCCTCTGTAACAAATTACGCCCTGGTTGAGCGCGTTCAGGCATCGTGCTCTTTAATTTTAACGCTCCACCATTTGTACATAGCTGATGAGCTTGATGAAAACAAGCAAGCGGGTTAACAGGGACATGGTAAATTACAGCTGCACACCTGGCCAAGAGGGATGGTATGGCATGAGATAGTTCTCCCTCTCATCACCCCACCTCACCACGGCAACAGAGTTGTACTCATCCTACTGCCTGTATCCATGCCATCCCAAATAGCCTATACATGGATTAATTCGCACATTCAGCTAATGTTGGGAAAGACACATGAAATCCTTCCAAAACAGGCACGCGGGGTCTTAAAGGGTGTCGGAGGAGGTCGCCGTATAAGTGATTAGGTGTGAAATAATGTTGTCGTCGGCGATTTTCAACTGAGGAGGGATGCCTTTGGTCCTGGTAAAACACAACACGTTTTTCCCAATCTCCTGTACTGGAGGACAAAGGGACGCATTAATTCTGAGAGACCCACGTTCCGGTATTAGCATGCGCGGAGAATAACTATTGCCCTACATTTTCTGTCTGTGCGGAGCAGCCCGTGCTTTGTGTGTGTCACTGCAAGGGAGGGTGTGAACACTTTGTGTGCACGTGCACTCCCATTTGCCTGTGTGTGCACTATATGTGTGTCTGACAAAGTGTACGCTTTTACACTTACACTGTGTGTGTGTGTGGCACTCATTTGAGTGCATTTAATTGTGTGTGCGTACGTGTGCGCGTGCGTGCGTGTGAAAGTGCTTGTACATATGTAAGGGCAGCTGGTGCTGCGTGCGTGATAGATATAGAATATAGATGACACAGAAGCTGCTTTAATCAGGTCAAGCTGGTCACTGATCCGGTGGCAGTGATTGATAGGCGAGAGACTTGCTGACGCGCACAGGTTAGAGGTTGGAGTTGAGTGCCAGAGAGACACGGGCAGAGGCTGCAGTGACAAACCTCAAGTCATCCCTTGTTGTAGCAGTGGAAGAGTGATCTGCTGAACTAGCAATTTGTATACCATATCAGTGCTGAGTGTGTTCCTAAGCATTCACTAAAATTAGAGTAGAAACGGGGATGCTATATATGTATGCGTTGATAAAACGCATAACAATAAATAAAACATGTCTTTTAAATATGATCATGTTATTTTAAATGTTACTATAGCAGCAACTATTTTCTATGTCTAGATATAGTGGATTAGAGAATTAAGTAATACTCTTTCTGTGTGTGTTGTATTCTGGATTCCTCTGTTCTTTGTTTTCATGTCTGGCCGGCTGGCATGCTCCTATATGTGTGTGTGGTTTTGTTTTGGGGGCAGGGTGGTCTTGGGGTCTACTGGTGGGCTCCTATCCAGAAGGTTATGTGTTCAAACCCTGTTGTTGACCTACCTGTAAGCATCCTTGAGCAAGATGCCTAACCCCCCTAACTGCTTGTGGTGGTTGGTTGCACCTTGCATGGCAGCAATCGCCATGGGTGAGTGTGAGGCAAAATATTGTAGAGCGCTTTGAGTAGCCGGAAGGTTAGAAAAGCACTATATAAATGCAGTCCATTTACCATTTGTTTTGAGATGCTGGCGCGCAAGTGTGCCATCTAGTGGGAGAAAGTCATATAGCATCACTTTAAAGGAGCTCCTCAACTGATTGGACCTCATAATTGAATGGGTGCATATAGAACTGCTTGATTGACACATCACTGACACTTCTGTGTCAGTTTGTTGGGCCTGTTTGATCGGGACAACTGACACCTTGTTTTTGATTTGTTCCTACTGCCGTCCAAAGGCTAACCACAGCTAACCACAGTAACTACGATCTGGTCAAAATTGAGTTATTACTAAAAATTAACTTCTTGATATATGCTTTATCTTGCGTGTGACAAAGCTTCAGAGTTCAATTTGTATTTGTTTTTGAAAAGAATATGTATTCAAATTGCAGAATCTACTAAACTGGCCAGTTAAAACAAAAAAAACTTTAAAGCCATTTTTCTCAGTTTGGCTGTTTGCGGTAACTGCATTTTGGCTTTGTAGGGCAGTATACTGTAAATAGTTTGCTGGCAAAAAGTATTCAGCATAACCTGGTCTAGAGAAAGAGAAAGCTAAAGTGTACAGTACTTAAAGGTATAGTCAGTGATTATAATAAGCTGTCTGTGTGGGGCAGAGCGTCTGATGAAGCTCCCCATGGCATTGAAGGGTTAAAATTACTTACTATACCTTTAGCACATTGGCGGCACCGTTTGGTCATAAAATGCAACTGTACGCTAATTTTGAAAGCATGCAGCCATTTTATTATGCCTTTCAGCAGTATATTGTTGGCCCCACTGTAGCTCCAGGGTAGGCACATTGGCATGAAATAACAGTTGTACTGGGATCAAGTTGGTTTTAGGAATAGTAATTAAATAGCAATTAAGCAATTTTACCATATCCACATATATTTCACAAGGATTAACATTTGCAGACACTTTTATGACACAATGCTCATTACTGCTGATGTGAATTCATCCAGATGGACAGCTGCCGTTCTTTCCTTCATCTTGAATGGCACCTTCTAATCTCAATAACCAGGGTCTGCATATTGTGTGGAGTACTGACCCATCCACAGTGGAAAAGGTAGGCTGCCTTTATGATGGTGGGGTTGATATAATTAGCTGCGATGGCTATGATGGAGTCCCCCACCCATGCATGCGTTTCAGCCCTCGGGGAACGAGATGCCTGTCCGGGAATTAATTCTTGAGTAATAGTTGGGAGAATGGCAATGGTTAATGGCATAAAATATATAAACATAACCCATTCAAATGGCGTAATTAGAAATGTGGAGATTTCTCCGGGAAGAATAAAGTGGAGAGGGCTGCGCAGAGATGGAACAAGGCGGTTGGTTCTCTCCTCTCATGACTTGTCAAGAAGAGTTGTGTGTTGGCGCTCAGTGATAGTTTTTGATCCTCTATTTGATAAATGTAATGTAACGTGGGCAGGAATCAGCATGGCATGTCTCAACCATATTGCAGGCCTCAAAACGGGCACTTGAGCGAGCAGCGTTTACAGTTACAGTTGGGCATATGCTTTTTGTAGGGAGCTGGCCAGAGAGAGCAGAAAGTCTGTTGTTGCTAATGCTGAGTTTAATGGCGGTGATGAACACCATCAATCATGTTGGTCTAAATTAGATTACGTATCAGTAAAATGTGATGGTTTAACGATGGTGGTCATGCTTCACTGAATGCCACACATCTTCAACTGCATCCACGCCACGATGTCCTGGCAATTTGTTTTGGGTCAGTGGCAGTGTAACAGCTCAGTGCAGCATTGCAGATTCAAGCTGTGGGCCTTTCCTGGCTGGTTGAATGCAAAACAGCTCTGGCGCGCGACAAGAAATCTATCCATAGAAACTGTTGTACAAGCACATGTTAGCAGTGGGCTTCATGATATTCCTGTAGTCCTTAATCACATTACAGTCTCAAAGGGCTGAACAGTCACTTGCCCACATGGAAACAAACAACACCTCTAAGAACATATCTGAACCGTCCAGGACAGCTAGAATGCAATAGTATACAATAATACAATACATGACAAGACGACTTACTGTATTTAATATCACAGTGAGCGAAATATTGCACATTTGAAACAGTAAGTGGGGAGCCAATGTTCTAGTTTTGGTAAGGAACAGAACAGTGGCCAACAACAAAAAAAGATACACAAAGTGCAGTTTAACCAAAGAGAATAGTGCGAAGCAAGAGACACAAATATCTGACGAGGGTAATATAGAAGGTCTCCTTTTATGCAGACCCAAAGGCTGCGTTCAAATTTCCAGCGCTTTATGCAAGTCAATGCAAACTATTGTTTGTGACATAGGGTGACACATCCACTTAAAGGTATTGTAAGCTAATAAACTTTTTGTCAAAAATAGCTCCTTGCATTTCCCTAGCTTTCCATTCTCCGCGTGTTGAAAAAAAAAACCTGCTACTTTTACACAGCCCTGGCTTTGTAAATAGGAACATAAACAAAGTGTCAAACGAGATCTCCTTATAGGGTTAGGGTTAGGGCCCGATCACAGCAAGACGCGTCGCTAGAAACGTGTCGCTAGCAAGGCGCGGAGTCACGCTGTTTGTCAATGTGACAGCAATGTGGCAGCGCATTTCTGTGTGATTGGGGATTTGTCAACGTGTCATTTGTGTTTTTTTAATCCAATCGAACGATCTGAGAAGCGAACCCTCCATGGTGTTATCGACAGTGTACCGTACAGTTACTAGGAAATAACACTCATTGAGTAGCGGCTGTCACTTGATACCAGGAGGCAGGGACGTCGCTAGGCCGAATTTTGGTTGGCTGTAGCCCCCCCCCCCCAAAAAATAAAAAAAATAAAATCAATATAATTTGTTGTCAATTTCAACCGTTCCATGGCATCACGGCATATAAACGGGCAGGCACTAGGACCTGGGGGCATGAGCTGTAGACTAGAAAGGGTTTATGCTGGAAGATGACTGGGCACATGAAACATTGTAGCAAACTTTTCCCCAGTCTCTGGTGGTGGAGATTGATCAATTTGATACATTGTTTAAATAAGATAAATATGCACCACAGAGAAGCAACCGTATAGAATGTAGCAGCACGTTTGAAGTAAATCTCTGTGTAGCATTTATACAGTAGCAATGACACTGTTTATCCTCAATATCTCCTATACTTCCTAACTGTAAGGCTGTAGACTAACGTAATGAGTCAGATTTAAATTAGATAGATAGATAGATAGATAGATAGATGAAAATTCTTCAGGAGAGGCGCCAGCAGCTCTGCAGAAGCTCAATCAGGTGAGATAGTAAGATTATACCAGCTGCAATGAACAAATTATATCTAAAACATTCATCACCTGTTAAGTCTTGAGTTATTTCAGCTTTACCATGAGTTTAATAACAATGGGCCACATTGACCGATTAAAAGGTAGGAGGTACACTTTATGATTTTACCCACACAATAAACATCATATCATTTTGAGAGATGGAAGATGAAATTCAGATATAATATAATTCATATTTATATTTTAGCTAATTGGATTAATTTAGGGTTACCCCATTGTGGATGGGGCAATGTATCTTGAATGGTATAAAATTACCTGTTATCTATTTGTTACAAACTAAAGTAATTGTGACTACTTAGCAGCCTACAGCCATTTTTGTTTTGTTTTGCTGGTGCTGGGGGGATGTGGACAAAGTGGCATTTCTTTATTTTAGTTGAATGACAATGAACATTTCTTTCATATGGTCATGTACGTATGAATGAGATCACAAATCTACAGGCTATGCATGTAAATCTGTGTCCCATTGTAGAGAACATGTCAGTGTTGTGAATGAAAGCAGTAACATTGCAGGGACAAGCATAAAGTGTTGCATTATCGTCTGGACTGTCCCTTGACCCATCTATTCCAGCATTGCCATGGCATGTGTGAAAACTTGTTTCAGGCACTATCAGTGCCTGAAACATCCCAGTAATTTGTAGGAACTGTGTGAAGGGAAAAGTATACTTTTCGCCAACCTTGACCAAAAACCTGAATATTTTGATGGGTTGTACAGCAGTTGTTAAAACATACTTTTGAGAGGCTTACAACACTTTAACCCTGTGGGAGAGTTACCCCAGACCCCCCTATAAAAAGCTTAGCCCCCCTATTCATGAATTGTTGGTGACTGCCAAGGAGGTGCATATTAGTGAGATTTACTGTAATAAATACTTTTTATAATGTCTAAAAGTGTTTGAATAACACAATATTAGTGTAAGTAAGAGATTAGCTGAAAACACATTTTCCTTTCATGCTTGTAACGTTAGTAAACTATCATTGTTTTAGCAGAGCTAGCTGTCTACTATGGAAGATCTACATACACACTCAGCGCCAGAGGATAGTTTTCGTTTAATTTAAAATAAAATAAAACGCTTTTTTTTTGCAAAGTATGCTGCAACAAAAAAAAAACGCCTTGGAAGCTGAACGTGCGTCCTGTGGGATCGGGGCCTAACCCTGCCTTTAAGGGTGCATTCACATAGAGCTGCTGGTGCGCACCCAAGTTCACTTGACCTGTAAACCGGGTTCTTAAGAAAGTAGAGGTCTCAGGTACATTTCATGCCAACTCCAGTGCAGTTCGCTCTGGTGTGAACGCTATCCGGTCTCGGGTACGCTAACAACTGGAAGTAAACTGATCTTTTTGATGACTTGTTTGATTGTTGAGCGGTTGCATGAAATGAGTGGGTAAGGTACCCTCTAGGTAGCCTCCTCACGTGATGACTGTAGACTGCCAGTAGGCTACTGTAAGGTAGGGTATGTGTAGTTTACTATGACAACGTAGCTCTGAACTGATTGTGTCGTGACAAAACTAAATTGCAGGCCATCACACTGTTCCTGCACCTTCGGCGTATACGCATGTGCTTTGACTGCAACCAGAAAACGGACCAAGTGTGAATGCGCCCTAAGGCCCCGTGTCCACCAAAGGGCTTTTTTTGTTACCTCTGAATAGGGCTGGCCCCAGATATTCGATTATTCGGGTATTCCTTTGTTAGGTATGTATTTGATTTAAATTTGAGTATTTGCTTTTTCACATTATGCATGCATGTTTTCCCATTGATCCCTACTGTCTCCATATAAACCCACATGTTGAAATGTAATTGCCTGCCCTACAATGTCAACACAATTTATTGCAATTGGCTCTTTGTAAAAATTAGAGCGAGGCTATTCATTCAACACACACTCTTATTGGATAATACAGGAGGTATATGCTATAGTGTTTGTAATGGTGTTTTTTTAGTTTTTTTGAGAGAGAGTATTCGAATACTCATTCAGAAATTCCATCAAGTATTCAAAACCTGTAAAATGGTATTCGGGAAAGCCCTACCTCTAAAATGTATTCAGGTGCAATGGTTTGTGCTGAATAGTTCGTAATGTATTAAAATACGATGCCCAGATGGTAGGACACCAGATACCCTGTGTCTGTTAAGACACATCCATCTGGGGAGCCATCCATTGAAATGGTTTCCAGAGGGCAGGCACTTTCAAAAAAATACTTTGCATGTGATTGGACCTGTAAACCTTTGAACCAGCGAGTCTGTTGTTATCCACTCATGTTTTACATTGAGAAAAGCCTTTGTGCTTCTAATACATTCTCATCATCTCTAGGCGTTTTCGACTCGAGATGTCTCCATGTCACCTAGGTCACACCTAAACCAAGCCCGTAGCTAAAATACAATGCTGATTGGCAACACACTATGTTTACCAGTTCGAATCACCTCGATTTTCAAGCTTTCCAGACTGATTCTGGCGGCGAAGTGAAACTGAAGGGCGAGGCTAGGGCAGGATAGTTCAGTCCTAGTTGGGCGCTCGACCCTCAGCCAGATGCTCATGGGTTCAAGCCCAGAGTTGGCCTACCTGTGGTTCTTGTGCAAGATGCCTATCTGCACTTTTTAATTCTACTCAGTGTATGTCACTTTGGATAAACAAAAGCATATGATCACTTAACTTAACTGTAATTGTACCTACTGTACTGTATATGATGATCTTAAATATTTAAAGTGATGTGTTAGTGAGAACTCGATGATGTATTCGCACCAGAAAAGGAAAGTAAATACGTATTTATGGCCCCTTGGTCGGGTTTTTGTCATACCTCTAGGCACCAGTGGGGGTGGCAGCGAGGATAAGGTGTTAAGACATCTAAACAATCATCCCAGTAGGATACCAGGGGCCACAAGGAAGGGCTCTAGTGACGTTGTGATAAATCATTGATTTTACCATCTGGTTGGGGTGATTACTCTCACTGCCAGCACGTGAGACGCAAGGAACCGCCATTGTTTGTTTTCCAACTCCCTGGACACTTCATGGGCCGTGATGTATGTAGATTGTTGACTCAGTGGTAAAGGTTTTATTTATATATTTCGCCTCTCTTGCATATTCTTGCCACGGTTAGGTTTCGGGCCTGGGCATGAGAGCAGCAGGTACCAGCCACTGTAGGCCCCCGATCCCCAGTGTTGAGTGACGGAAGTGCCCTGCCTCGAGAGCCTCAAAGCGAGGCTGTGGCATGCCGCAAGCACCCTCGGTGCGGGGACGGAGACGCGCAAGATGGTGAGTGAGCAGGTTACTATGGCAACCCGGGTTTCGGCAAGAGCTACCATTTCGCACAGCGTGGGAGGGAGAGAGAGGGAGTAGATGGAGGAGAGAGAGCGAGAGAGAGAGAGAGAGAGAGAGAGAGAGGGGCAACCCGCGGAGAGAAGGGTGTAGAAATCAGCCGTGGAGGCGAGGTGCGACGTGAAGGAGAGGGGGTGCCTTAAGGAGGAGGAGAGAGGAGTGTTGAGGACCAACGTGCGGGGAGGTGTGAGGGAAGGGGTGAGACCATGGTGTGAGAGGAGAATGTGAAGGGGTGGGCGAGAATAGTCTTTTGCGGTAATATGAAAAATCAGTTATGCAATTGAATTTAATATGCACTAATAAAGTTTGGCAATATTTACTGCGCTTACATTTCCTACATGTAAACATAAGTTAATGGACTGATATGGTGTAATTTAGTTGACAGTTGTCAACTATAACGACTTCTTATTAGTTCTAACAACCATGTTTTACAATAGAACACCACCATGTCACCTTTATCAGCTACCGTGACACAATTCATTAAAAATAAGTTAAATGTATATTTGTTGCTGCTAAATATGTGAAAATATACAATCTTGTGGTCATATCTGCGACACCTAACTGTGCTTTGTGTGTGTTATGTCATGGCTATCATGCTTCTTTACAGAAATTATGTTTTATTCTTCCTATATTCTTTGTTTATTCTTTCTGATTTGCCTCAGTGATAAGGCGAGAGACATTGTGTTGGTGTTGGTGGCTGGTCTCCATGGAGATGTCCGTCTGTCAGTCTGTGTCAGGGTTTCCCGGGCGAAGCCTTATCGTGTTTGTCAGTGTGAGTGCTTATCTGTCAGTGTGTTAGTCAGTCTGTGTCAGTCCGTCATAGATCATGCCGGGGTATGGCTGGAATGGATAGAGGGGCCATAGTGTCACACATATTACACAAACTGCTATTGGGTTGTTAGTAAAAACAAAAAATGCCGTTGTGAAACACTGACGTTGCAGCGTTTCACTTAGATCCTATATATCATTTAATTTGCGTGAACGTGACATGTTCATCCAACATTGAATAGCAGTAGTAAATACTGTAGAGGGATACATAATTCACAAATGCACACAAAATGTACAGTAGTAATGCAATACAAAGTCTAAAGTAGGAAATTATTAAGTCTGTCAATAATTGTTGAAGTACATGCTAACACATAAATATATATAAAACCCTCTGAAAACACTTATTTTACTCGACCTTTGTGCAGTCATATGCAATATGTCTGACCACACAAAAATCACGCACGCACGCGCACACACACACACACACACACACACACACACACACACACACACACCTACCTCACCTGCCTATACTTTCACCTAACAAAAGGTGAAAAATGCTGAAACACGTTCTCTCTCAAAGACGGCCTGCTACAACGCACCCTCAGAAATGCTGGGGAAAGTCTTTTAAGTAACCCAAATTGTGCAGTTTACATTTCTCTGTAAATGGCTGAGAGACATTTTGATTAACTGCATGCAGTGTGTTCCCCCTCAGGGCAAAGGAATCGAGCGTATCAACACACTTAACAACCTTAAATACGGATTAATTGTTCAGGAAATCGGCATCCTGACTGGGCAGCGTCACGGAACGGACAGTAATAACTGGATTGCATTTGAAGCCAAGGGCTCACATTGCCAACACAGACGTTAGCAACAAAAAGCTGTATTTTATCCCAGCATGTAATGACTATGGCACCGTCGGTTTGGGATTTGTGTATGTGGGGATGGTACAGTAACGTAATGTCTTTTAATGGGAGTGCTTTAGCAAGAGTGATAAACTCGCCAGACTTTTAATCAGGCGCTCGCTGGCCCCCACTTGAAGGGGAGGAGGTCCTTGCTCCTGCAGGAGGACCTCTGAATAGATCAGGGCCTCCCAAATGCATCCTAATGAAAGTGTTGGCGTGGTGAGGACCCGCGACGGAGAGGTAGGGAAATGCGTGGAAGGCGCTCAGGGTATATTCAATTTGATGATTAAATTGTGCAAAAGTGATTAAATCATGGAATCCTAAATGCTGCTCTCGCTGGGATGTCTAATAAATACAAGCAATTTCACTATAATTCCATATAATTGTTTCTTCATACCTACACTTTTATTTGATAGCAGACGGATCAGTGTCTATTCACATCACAGATTCAATTTAAATGTGGTCATTTAGCGGACACTATACTCCAATGTGACTTAGGATCAGAAAGTGTTATGGCATTGTGCTTTAAGATGTTGACAGGTTGGCCAACTCTGGGGCTCAAACCCTTAACCTTCAACTGGCCCAGACCACTTAAGCATGTCTGTGCAGAAACCTGTAATAATTTGTTCAAGTTCAACTCTATGGGGTCTGCTGTTCAATCAGCTGAGACATCCGTCATTAGTGGCTCATCTCAAAGCGTCTAAACACACCTGGGCAAAGTCAGGTGTCAGGATGCGGCCTTTTGAGACATTCTACCCGATACATCAAATGTTTAAAACATAATAATGTAAACATAAAATGATTTGACTAGCTCTTATTTTATTTACTGCTGCGTTAAAAAAAAGCTGAGTTAAAGTGAACTGAATAATTTGCAAGTTAACAAAGTTTGCTATTTTGTGTTTTATTTTAAAATGTTTTAGAATGTTGGTTAAAAAAGTTATTTTCGAGCGAAGTTCTCTGACATTTTCATTGGGGTCCCAAAGTGAAAATAATTGCCCACCCCTAACAGTTTGTTAGTATGTTCCTTCTTCCTAACTCAAAGTACAGTATGACACATTGTTGTACACACACTATGTGTGACTGCTTAATGCCCTGGTGAATGCAAAATTGGCTTTGTATCTTTGTATATGTAAGGTGATTTGCTCAGATATCAATAGTCGATGCTGGCCCATTAATGACTGTCAAACATAGACTCAGTTAGTGGCATGCAGACATGTTTGTTTTCCACGTTAAGCTGTTCGAATAACAGTGTGAAAAATCAATGTGAAATATCAATATTGAGTACAACTCACACATTGGCGAATAGTGTAGTTTGTTTTGTTTACGCCTGTAAATACTTTCTACATTTGGCAGAAACACCGAAATGGAGCCCAAATTGGAGGGCTGCTGTGGTAAGAATCAATTTATTAGGAACAGTTTAAGCAGACCACCTCCCTAACAAGAGTAACTAGATTGGTGTCCGTGTTTGCGTGTGTTTGCGCGTGTGTGTGTGTGTATGTGTGTATAAAGCGGTAAGCAAGCGTTCTTTAACACAGGCACTATAGCACTGATGTCTCGGTGACAGAAGCAGCGATTCACCACCTTGAAATCCCCCACACAGACAATGTCAATAATAGACCCTCATGGCCGCCAACCCCCACTACCTTGGGATCCAGTCATAAAACTGGTTTTACGGGGGGCAACACAATGGAGAGTATTAGTCACACTGCTTCCAACATGTGCCTTGTGTCTGCATCAATATGTATGTGTGTGTGTGTGTGTGTGTGTGTGTGCGCATGGTGAGTCAGGGCTTCATTCACTAACAAGGCCACTGTTCGTCCGGCTTCCTCTTTTCCTCTGGGAGGGGAAGGGGGGGGGGGGGGGTAGTCATGGCGAGGAAGGGGTGAACAGTGCACAGAGGGGAAGGGAAGTGGGGAGCAGGGTGGGGGGGTCTTCCTGTCGATTGCTACAGCGCATTAATACCCAGCAGGGTAACCAAATAATTGTTGGAGCCGCCCACCCCCAACAATCACTGTACCACGCGTGCGCGCAGGAACGAAACTGTCGCGTAAATCGGGGATTCTCCGTCATAATGCAGATTGGCTTTTCATTTCTGTAAAAGCCCCCCGCCCACCCCGGTTTTTGGTCCCAAAGTCAGTTTTTCCTGGCTGTTATTCAAATGCTTTCAGAGCTTTAAAAGTGCCTGTGAATAGTGCAAGCTCTAAGTGTGATAGACTACCCTGGGACCGCGATGAGGCTGAGTTGAGTTACAGCGCGGAGGAGAGACGGGGCTGGTCGAACAGATTGGGCTGAGAATGAAAGTAATGGCAGAGCACAGTGTGTCTGGATGGGATTATAAGGGCTTGGTTGGAGCGAAACAGTTGCAACATCAGGGATTACCATCTGATGTGATTGTGTGAAGATGGCAATGAGTTAGAGGATATGGGGTGGCTGAATAATTTGTCATTATGATGAGCACAACGATCGTGTTGTTTCCAGACATGTCTTAATGAAGTGACAGCCAGGTGAAATAGTATATCTCCACATGCGCTGTGTTTTTTTACACTAGTGTCTAGTTGTCATAATAGATTGGCAAATGCTGGTTAGTAGGAAAACACACTGCAGCTCTAAATATAAGACAGTGAACTACACTGCTACATATTTTGAACGATAGATGTGCCCGTGGGGAAAATTGGTTTGCAGCAAAAAAGAATCACGAGGCATTACAGAACATCAGAGACAATAGACATACCTTGGCAACAGATTTGACTGGCCAGACCAGCTGGACATCTTGATAATCATTTTATAATTACCCTTTTAAAATGTACTGCATTCCTTGAAATTATCTAAATAGATGGTTTGTTATATAATTTATGTGACTAGATTATATATATTTATAAATACATGTGAATATGAATGTTAAGAATGCCTACTAGGTCGAGATGGAGTGGATTGTTTATGTTATCCAGCAGAATGATGAGGGTTATCGCATTAGCGATGATTTTTTCATATCCTAAATTTGGGATATGATAAAACTACTTATGAGCTGTGTTGCAGGTTACTGTTTTAAAGGTCTATAGTCATTAGTTCTGGAGAAAGACACCTCTACCTTCAATGCCACAGCGTGATCATACAGACGCTCTGCCGCAGACATTGGAAACGCATTGCCAAGGCTACAGTAGAGTTGTGTGGTGCGGTCTGCACCACTTTGTGCTCCCGTTTACACAGTCTGATTATGTTTGTCAGCACGGATGCAGAACTAGCATCTAGCGGGCTGTGAAAAGATATTTGTTGAATTTGACAAAAAGTGTATCTTACAAACGCTGACTATACCTTTAATACAATATTCTCACACACACACAAACACACACACATCAAGTTATTGACCAGCATTATGTGTGAGCTAGGCCCAAATGCCCATGCTGAGAGGCAGCACAGCGTATCCTCGCATACCAATGACTGTACCTTTAAGTTATTATTATTTCTATTGAGTTCATGGCGACCCAGAGTTTGAGCTGGCAGACATCCGCCCTGCTCCACTTCTGAGATGACACTCGGAGGTCGCTCGCGATGGTCAGGGCTCCGATGCCCGCGGCGGTGCACGGCGGACGATGATGGCCTCTTCCTTCCCGCCACCGGGCAACATAAAGAGCTGCCATCTTGGCAGGGCATGGCCGTTATCGGCGGGCCCGGTTACAAGCACACGCGTGTTTGCTTGTGCCTTCGCCCGTAATGTCTGTGGCCGGCAGGCTTCTGTGAGTCGGTCAGCCGATTTCACTTCCACCGCCCGCGTAACTTTCCAGTGACCATTTTATCCACTTTGTAAGTTTGCTGTGAACGAGCAAGTCAGACTGAGCCTGTGGTGAATACGTAGGTAACCATGGCAACTCTGTTGGCTCGCATGTGAATGCAGAGAGAGAGGAGAGAGAGGATGCAGTGTTCTTCTTTGTGACTGAGAGGCTGGGAGTTAGAGGTGGGGTGAAGGGTTAATATGTTGCCAGTGCATCGGGTTAATCTTTCATCAAACTGCTCGTTCTCCCTGCAGCTGGACACCACCCAACCAAGGGGATGGGGTGGCGGGGGGGTGAACTGGACAGAGGCAAAAGTAGAGGTGGGGAAGGGTTTAACTGAAGATTGTGTGAGAGAAAGGTTAAAAAATAAATAAAGTGCACAGCAGTGCCACTAAAGAGTCAACGGAAGGCTATATGTACCTTTTAGGCTACTGCAGCTAATGAAGTGATGGAGCAGAGAGGGGTAGAAAGAGCATAGTATTAGTGATAGAGAGCGACAAATGCGTAGGAGTCTAATGCTCGCTCTCATACGCAACTTAGACTTTGTGTGTTTCGAACCGGTAATCTCTGATATACCAGACAATGTCCAGTTACAAATATGCGGCCTGTTCTTGTGAGCGACGCCCCTGTTGTAAGGCAGCGAGATATCCTGGTAGAAGCAGTCGTACTATGTAGACAGGGACAGCAGTGAGGTGGAACAGACTGCGTTTGACTTTAACCAGCTGTCAACTTCAACTAGACCTAGGTCCCCCTATGGGCTACAACTCCCTCTAACGCTAGCTGCCATCTTCGTAACCTAAGCTCTTGGCTCCTTCTGCACCTCTCGACTCAGCTCGCACGGCGTCTACCTGAAATAGCTCTCGCGTTTCTCACTCGCGAAGGGCGGCTGAAAAATTAAAATAAAAGGTGAGAGCCATGCCAGAAATAACAGCCAAGTGGCTTTTTATTCCTCCGCGTCACTGTGTGCACGCGTAGAGATCTGGCTCGATGAAACAGGAACATGGCACTTCAGCGCGGGCTTGGAGATACCGTGAGGCACAGTGACTGCGTTCGTTTCCAGTGGCACAGTGCCCAGGTGATGTGCCAGATGTTTGCTCCCCTGCCAGATTCACGTCCCAGTTCATGTACACGCTAGCGGTTACGGTCACAAGCAGACTCCATCTCAAGCCTATAGACTACTGTCTTATAGGCCCAAGTTAAAACAACCGGTAAAAGACAACGCTGACTAAAAAGGCATCTGATTTGAGATAAGCATCACTGTTTTTGATGGAAATAATATAAAATATAAGTATTTTATGTGCTAATTTACTGTGTTTTGCTCAAATAAATTAATAATAATATAACAATACAGTAATTAATGTTTAAATGGTTATGTGGTAGGCGACTACATTGGTTGCTGCTCCATAAAGCAATCAAATTAAATTAAGGTATCTTGCTATCTGTTGCTTCTTTCAATTTAGGATATTTCTGATATTGGCATCTTTAAAAGTAATTGAAATTGGCATCTTCCATACATTTAAGGCATTAAAATAAATACAATAGACACAAATCTTACTGTGAGTTTTACAAGTTTTACCAGAAATAAAACACAATCATTTACATGCAGTGGCTGATAGGTTGTATTGTATGTTGAAAACTTCTGTGGAAAAAGCAGACATTTCTTTTTTGTTTTGTTTTCCATTTTCATAATATTTTATTAAGGCAATATTCTACAAAATGCTGCCTAAATTACGGGTGTCATATTTGTAATGCTGTAATTTCAAGTATTGTGGAATAATTGTGTGTGTAATTGTAGCTGCAGTTTATCATCCAAGATACGATTTGTCCCCCTTTTTGGATTTATGTTGATGATTATTCTGCCTGTTTTAGCATAAACATACGTGTTAAACTGCTGAGAGGAGACTTTTTCATCTAGTTAACTACTATACACGCAAATACTGCTACGCTAGAAATCTGGTCAGGGAATACAGGTAGTCACGACACCTCTTCTGGCACCAGCCACAACCTGAGATGCTGTCATTGATATTGATGTATCAATGTCCTTGTGCGTGTGTTTAATGTCAATCAATGATGCCCCACACTAAACACACACACACACGTGTGCACACGCGCGCACGCACACACACACGTGTTTGCTCATGTACCTACTCATTTGCTATTTGCCACTGAAGTCAATCTTTTACTGTAGACGTGACTATGCCTGCTTTATAGTCATTCCTCATATTGTCTTGTGCCTCGTCCTTCCATGACTCTG
Source organism: Typhlichthys subterraneus (assembly GCA_027564835.1). Classification (NCBI taxonomy): domain Eukaryota; kingdom Metazoa; phylum Chordata; class Actinopteri; order Percopsiformes; family Amblyopsidae; genus Typhlichthys; species Typhlichthys subterraneus. The sequence continues at coordinate 471,520 of JAODUH010000023.1, read as the reverse complement.
TTGCTCTGGGCTTCATGTGGCCCTCTGTCTTGTCCTTTCATTCCCCCCATCTCTGCCTGTTCTATAATCATCTCGCTATTGAGTCTCAATGAGAGAGAGAGAGAGAGAGAGAGAGAGAGAGAGAGATTATTAATATTAATGTGCCCCCTCCCCCCAACACCTTTATACTCCTGGTGATTCGGTCTGCTCTCATCACTGTAGCCCACCCTCATCATCGCCCTGTCTCTCCACTATCCCTCAGCAGATGTTCAGTATCCATCTATTACTGTGGTGTTGATAATTCCCATCTCTGCCCCGAGCGTTATAGTCATCTATCAGATTAATAATCCTCTCTCTAGTTCCCTCTCTCTCTCTCTATCTCTGACCCCCCCACTCTCTGCCTCTCTCGCCCCCCCCCCTTGTCATCTTCCTTCCTGTGCCAAGTGAGACGCTCAGGTTGTCAAATGAGTTTGCGTGTCAAATTCCCATCATTACAACAGTCATCGTTAATAATAACCGCCCCAGATTGCTGGATGCCCCCTTTTTTTTTTTTTTTTTTAAAGGCTATCCACGTCTGGATAACCTACAGTGCAGAGGAGACGCGAGAGGCTAGCTCGCAGCTTCTTCAGGCAGTCAGCGGAGCCTGACGCAAGCTAGCCCATTAGCGTCGACTGCATCATTGCCGCTATATTCTTTGCCCCCCTCCCCCCCTCTCCCCCGGTGCATGCAGTGTTCTGCTAATTATGGCTATCAAATCCACTTGATATGTGTAGATAGCAGCATTGCTCAGTGGATTGGTTCTGTTGTTGGGCTGCATTTATGGCAGTTGGAATCCGAACACATCCTCTGATGTAGGCAGGCACATCAGTAGCACAACTTGCGCACTGTACCAGTGTAAACATAGTTTTAATTGTTTCCGGTGTGTTTTGCTTGCCGTCTTTAGCCTCTGCCAACAAACTAGAAGATAGATTAATGAAAGAAGTGTTCTCATTTGGTGTTGTCCCAGTTTTACTCCTCACGTTAACTGTTGTATTTCAGTACTACCTATAACCATTAATAAAAAATAAAAAAAACAAGAAAACTTAACCTGCCCTGGATGCAATTTTTTTTTTCTGACGAAACCTCTACTTGGGGATTATTGTGGATTTGATATGAGCAGTGACACAAGTTCTAATGCTTCTGTAAGATGTCTTGACAATCCCCTTATGATTGGTATTGTTGTCGTCTATTTGTCCTATTCGTTTTGATAAAATCACGAAGAGGAAGCTGTATTCTTTAATATCTTTCCTCTCTCTCTCTTCTCTTCTCTCTCGTTCTCTTATTCTTTCACAGTAACTCCGGGATTCTTCTCACTTCTCAGACGGCTATGTGAAATCCCCAGACAACAAAGGAAAAAAGAGGAATAACATCTGTTTATCTGCATATTCCAAGGGACAATAACAGGGACTGACAGCGGACAACGTGTCTCAGAGGATGAGGAACTAAAGACAACACACATTCCCTCAGGAGAGGAGGACCATACAAAAGGCAGCATTCTTCACAAGCCCACCAGTGTGACGCTAACTCACCTATACCTTTTGGACAAAGAGCAGGGTCATGTCCCAGTTGCCATGCGCATCACCACGGTGACCTGCCTTCCCTGCCCTTCTCCCCTCCTCCTCCTATTGGCCCAGCTGCTACTGTGGCTCCTCCCCCTTGGGCCAGAGCTTGCTGGGGCCGCCTCCTCTTGCCCCACCCACTGCACATGCTCCAATCAGGCCAGTCGAGTCATTTGCACGAGGCAAAGTTTGGATGAGGTGCCCGGAAGCATATCGGTCAACACGCGATACCTCAACCTACAAGAGAACTCAATACAGGTAACTGTACACATGCTGTCCACCGTTTCTATTCTTGTTTAGTCTCTTTAATTATTTTATTGTTTATGCACCCCATGTCACAGAGCACATGTTTTATTTAACTGCAAATTGAAAAATCAAATAAACTGACTGCTTAAGGCTTTGTTTTTTTTAAATGTGCCATGATACATTACAAAATTAGTGTAAAGAATGAAGAATATCTAAAGGGGAAATCTGCCTCAAATGAATATAATCATCAACAATATACTGTATATTGAAGTTGCTAGAAACCTCACTCATAAGTTTGCATGAACATCAATCTCTCAAATAAATAAGGTAAATGCTTATTAATTCTATAGCAGTCCAAAACAATAATGACTTGACTGTTATAGATGCTGTTTCTAGTGCCTTTTCATTATGATTTTTCCAGGTGGGTTTTTTTTATCAATAGTGTTTTATTTGAACACATAGCAATTTGTGTAGCACAATCCAATCATACTATTTCACTATATTGATATACTGTAAAGGCTTTTTTGCTAACCCTCCCAGTGTTACATTTTTTAGTAGCTATATTTTCTTCTTTGGTTATACAAAAGAAAAAAACAAATGTAGCCAAATAAAAGGGAAGGAATATTAAAGGAGTATTCTTTGAAACCTCTGCAGAAATGGGGTGATTCAGGGGGGTAAGAACTGAAAGCGAGGCATATTTTGATGTCAGCGTACTGCCTGTGTGCATTACTATACTAATGTATCTAGAGGCAAAGGAAGGCATTTGTGGATTTATACATGCAAAAGAAGATTATCTCACCATAGACCATGAATTAGAAACTGGGGAATTACTAATGTTTTACAGAGGCTTGATTGCTCTAATCTCTCCACCTAGTCCTGTGTCTTCCCCGAGGCCTCCTCCCAGCTGGACCCATCCTGATGATAGCCAACTAATTCCATAAACATTCTCCAAACTACACCCCCTAATATGTCAAACGGTTGTGCACATTATGACTTTGAAACAGGTAGAATTTGACATAATGCACCATGTTCCCTAGGGAAAGCAATTTATTAAACTCCATGCGATGTTAACCAAGCATAAAAGGAGCACCAATCCACATGAATTGGTCTGTGAGGGGTTCTATAGATGCTGCTTATTGCAGTGAAAACGAAAAAAAAGGAAATGACACTATTCACTGCACTTCCCTCTTTGCCTACGAATACAGATTCGGCTTGTTGTGTCCTGAAGCCCCACTTGAAATGATTAAAAATCTAAAAATGTTTTTACACCTGAAGGCATCCTAGATTCTCTGGCTTATTTTTTCCTCCACTGAGTACCCTCAGAGTAAAGCCTTGACAGATCCCACCCCCCACTTATAACACAACCCCCACCCTTAGACCCACTCTGTCTCACCCCCACCCTCCTCCATCCCAACCCAACCCACACCCTTCCTGCTCCACATACAACAGAGAGAGAAGGCCTATACTCCAGATATCTCCCCCAGCTGCCCCAGCGAGAGCTTTGGCCACACATATCTCCCACAGTCGGAGATTTCAGGGGCATTTAGTCGTGCCTGCTAGCTTACTGAGTGTGTCTTTGACTCCTCGTCAAATGAGCTCCGTTTGGACAGGCAGAGGATCGTGCTCAGAGTCCAACAGACGCATGTTATCTCACTGTGCCTAGACAGTGCATGACACTGTCAGTCTGACAAACCCAGGTGGATATCAATATTCACCAAGTTGTTTTGTAAAGTGAGTACATGTCATCATTCCCTGAAGGGAGGGGGGACGGCATATGCAGCTGAATTCTAGTATATGGTCCTGACCTAATGTCAAGGATAATTTCTTTTTGATTGAAGGTTCATCTCGATAGTCCTGTTATTTGTTATTTTTTGTTGGCAATAGGAATCCAACTACAACAGAAAATCACAAGAAATGCATGTAACTTTCAAATACATTATGTAATTAGTTGCAGATTGATTGATATAATTTATTACTGTAACATTTGTAACTTTAGTCTTTGAAATGGTGTTGCCATGAGATGCGGATTTGTGGAGTGCATAAAAATTGCTGACTCTTAACATTTGTGCTTGAAAAATGTTCAGATAAAAGCCCTTCCATACACATTACACACGCCAAGTAGTTTGCAATCTAAATGCCACAGTACATTAACTTCATCCTTCCTAAAACCTTCAGATTATCAAGTCAGACACTTTCAAGCACCTGAGGCACCTCGAGATCCTCCAGCTGTCTAAGAACCAGATCCGTAAGGTGGAGGTGGGCGCGTTCAATGGCCTCCCCAACCTCAACACGCTGGAGCTCTTCGACAACCGCCTCACCCTGGTGCCGTCGGACGCCTTCGAGTACCTCAGCAAGCTGCGGGAGCTGTGGCTCCGGAACAACCCCATCGAGACGTTGCCGGGCTACGCCTTCCACCGCGTGCCCTCGCTGCGTCGGCTGGACCTGGGCGAGCTCAAGAAGCTGGACTTCATCTCCGACGCCGCCTTCGTGGGCCTGGTAAACCTGCGCTACCTGAACCTGGGCATGTGCGGCCTGCGCAACATCCCCACGCTAACGCCCCTGGTACGCCTGGAGGAGCTGGAGCTGTCGGGGAACCACCTGGAGGTGATCCAGCCGGGCTCCTTCCGGGGCCTGGTGTCCCTGCGCAAGCTGTGGCTCATGCACTCGCAGGTAGGGATGGGACAATGTGTGATTTTATGGGGAAAAATTACCCACGATAATTGACCGATCTCAAGCCCCACCCCTTTTAAGTTTAGTTTTTTTTTTTTTTTTTTGGACAGAATCTCCGTCAACTGTCCAACCTAGCTATGGTAATTAGGTTGGACAGGTTAAAGGGGTGGGGCTTAAGATCGGTCAATTGTATAGTGGTGAATGTCTAATAACGGGATAATAATGTACAGTATCAATATCTTCATGAGTGACTTATGAAAACCTAGGGTTAGGGTTAGCTAGATCACTTGTACAGGATAATATCGTCTACCGCGATTATTTTGGACAGGATAATCATGGCATGAATTTGTCACATCGTCACATGATTATCGGGACAATATAGTCTATCGCAATCATTTTGGGCAGGATAGTTGTGACATGAATTTGTCATATTGTCACATGATTATCGGGATAATATCGTCTCCCGCGATTATTTTGGACAGGATAATCATGACATGAATTTGTCACATCGTCACATGATTATCGTATAATATGGTCTGGCGATTATTTTGGCCAGGATAGTCGTGAAGTTTTCCATATCGTCCAACGTCGCAGGTGTCCCTCATCGAGCGCAACGCCTTCGACGACCTGAAGAGCCTGGAGGAGCTCAACCTGTCACACAACTCGCTTCACTCGCTGCCGCACGACCTCTTCACGCCGCTGCACCAGCTGGAGCGCGTGCACCTCAACCACAACCCGTGGGTGTGCAACTGCGACGTGCTGTGGCTCAGCTGGTGGCTGAAGGAGACAGTGCCTAGCAACACCACCTGCTGCGCCCGCTGCCACGCGCCACCCGGCCTGAAGGGGCGCTACATCGGCGAGCTGGACCAGAGCCACTTCACGTGCTACGCGCCCGTCATCGTGGAGCCGCCGACGGACCTGAACGTCACCGAGGGCATGGCGGCGGAGCTCAAGTGCCGCACGGGAACCTCCATGACGTCGGTGAACTGGATCACGCCCAACGGCACGCTGATGACGCACGGCTCGTACCGCGTGCGCATCTCGGTGCTGCACGACGGCACGCTCAACTTCACCAACGTCACGCTGCGCGACACGGGCCAGTACACCTGCATGGTCACCAACTCGGCGGGAAACACCACGGCGACCGCCGTGCTGAACGTCACCGCCGCCGATGTAAGCGTCAACTACACCTACTTTACCACAGTCACCGTGGAGACGGTGGAGACCACGGGGGATGAGAGCTCTGCCCGGGTGGCCACCAACCAGACCTTGATCCGCGTGCACCCGACGGCCTCGGGCCACCTGTGGCCCACCACGACCTCGTCGCTGTCGGCCGCCGGCTGGACCTCCACGTCGCCGCGGGGCACGCGGCCCACCTTCACCGCGCCCATCACGGAGCCGGGCTTCTCGGGCCTGGACGACGTGATGAAGACCACCAAGATAATCATCGGCTGCTTCGTGGCCATCACCTTCATGGCCGCCGTGATGCTGGTGGTCTTCTACAAGCTGCGAAAGCAGCACCAGCTGCATAAGCATCACGGGCCCGCACGCGCCATCGAGATAATCAACGTGGAGGACGAGCTGGGGACCGGCGGCGGCTGCCGCAGCGGCCCCTCTGGGGGAGGCCCCAACGCGACCCAGAGCGGCGGAGGAGGGATGGGCGGGGACAAGAGCCTCAGGCTGCACCACCCGGAGATAGTCAACCTTCCCAACCTGGCCCGCTCGGACCACCTCAACCACTACTACAAAGCCCACCACTTCAACAACAACATGGTGGGTGTGGGCATGGGCCTCAACAACAACAACAACCCGGCGCCTTGCTCGCAGGCCCAGGTCACGCCCGTCCCTTGTGCCCAGGGTCCGGCCTCCGCCGGAGGGGGCATGGCGGCCGGAGGGGGCCCCCTGCCCTCCGCCGTGGCCCTGCCCCAGCTGGGCCTCCACAGCTCCCTGAAGGGCCTCATGGGCAAAGGCCAAAACGAGCCGCTGCTCTTTAGAAGCGGCTCCAAGGAAAATGTACAAGAGACTCAAATCTGAGACGTAAAGTGAAAAAATGTGAGGAGGTTGTTTGAGGAAGGAGAGAGAGAGAGAGAGAGAGAGAGAGAGAGAGAGAGAGAGAGAGAGAGAGAGAGAGAGAGAGAGAGAGAG